>JAOPJO010000008.1:10815884-10826805 GCA_027123675.1 Molva macrophthalma | reverse complement strand
TGTGTGTGTGTGTGTGTGTGTGTGTGTGTGTGTGTGTGTGTGTGTGTGTGTGTGTGTGTGTGTGTGTGTTTGTTTGTTTGTTTGTTTGTATCTGTCTAAGAAGAAGCATTGGCTAAAAGAATGGGCGTCACACTGTTTGTGTTTGTGTGTTGTTTTGGTTGGGGAGGGTGGGGGTCCAGAGTAGATTAAAGCTAATGCCATTGGCATTACTCCACCTCTCTATCTGTCCTTCCTCTGCCTAATTAGGACCGTGAGATGTATGGACCACTCAGGGAGACAGCAATGCCTTCCAATGGAAACACTCTTCCTTCCTTTCTTTACAATCTTTATCTCGTAATCTTTGCACAAACTCACTCATTCCACCAACAGTTAAGGTGTGATAACTAGTCTTGTCACATAATAAGACCCCCTAGACAATGAAATGTATTTCTGTCCGGGATTTAAAGGTGAAGTATTTGTGGTTGACCTATTATATATAGATTACCTGTGCCGGGACCCTGGGGTTTACACATTAATGGCATTGGATGGAGGTCTAAGTCAATCCCTACAGATTAGCTACTGTTTGAACCCTGAGCATTCTGACAAGGGCTCCATAGGCACTTACTCTATATGATGGGTTTCTTTACAAGTTTTGTTTTGCCCACGGCACTAGACCCTGGCATCGGTTCATAGGACGACTCTTTAGATGCTGTTGTCTTGAGGTTGCAGCCATTAGCTGATCCATGTCTTGTCATTCACCTCAATGCAGCTGTTCCCTACCCCAGCACTAGGTTTCCACAACCAACAGTGGACCGCTATTGAAACTAAGAGTTAATACGCAGCAAAACATGCAAGAAAATACTGTACTACTCTCCCATCTCCAGTGCATGTATGTGCTACAGACATGGTAATATGTGTACATGTGATATTCTGTCTACTCTGTTAACAACCTGTTCTTTTTACATTTCTGACATGCCTCTCAGTCCCATTTCTTATTTTTTACACTGCCTCCATAAGCCATTGCACTTTACTTTAATAAATTGCACTTTGCATGCATGTATATTCTCAACAAATACTTTTTTAATACACATAAACATATGCACGCACATTTGCACGGAATGCAAATTCACACACTTATGCTGTATAACCTATGTAAGTGCATGCACAGACAAACAAACACACACATAGACACACACAGACTTGTATACACACAAGTGGCCAAATAAACACACAAGAGCGCACAGCTATATGAAATCAAATCCTAATTGAGATAACACAGAACTCGATGAAAAGCCATTTCCTGTTTGTCTTATCGGCTTGTCACATGGAGCAGGGTTAACAGGGTGACATATCCACCAACGGCTGCCTGTATCACCCCAGGTCATCACTAACTGCTCCCGGCTCGCTCATGATTGACAGGTGGTGCTCATATCTCCCAACCAAGGTTTGCTTTTTGCCTTTATTACATTCCCTAGTTGAAAGGCCTGTTGTGGTGCTCTGGTATTTGTGTGCGGGGGCTCAAGTGAAAAAAAAGAAGAAAGAGAGAGACACAAAGTTCCACACATGAAAATGCTAATGAAACTGGCCATGCTCTTGAATTAAAGGTTAATTGTGTCTGATTACATCTTACATTGCAGGCTGAAATTTAAGTTACATGAAAAGCTATCACCACTGTTGCGCATTAACTACACTTCAATGTGCTCATTGATAAAACTCAAGAATGAGTCACTTATTTCCAATCACATGATGGAATAAAAACGTTGTCTTCTGTCACTTAATGAACGCACTTATTGTATGTTGTACGTCCTTGCACTTACAAATAGTACTTAGCATTGTGTAGCATTTTATCCTTTCTCTTTGTTGTATACTGGGAATCGGTTAACCTAGCAATTGTTAGTGCTCGGCAATTGGTTCTATGAACATCCTTACTGTACCAACAGCGATATATTGTTTCTCTTTCTTCTGACAAATTTACTTATTGTAACTCGCTTTGGATAAAAGTGTCTGCTAAATGCCCTAAATGTAAATGTCTTCTGAAGGTCATTTTAACCATTGCCCTTTCTTCTGGCCCAGTGATTTTGATGTCCCTTGTCAGACACCTATAGTACATGACAAGATCACGGATGGCTAGAGGGACCTGGAGCTGGCTGAGCATCTGATTGGAGGGGGAACATGGAGCTTTACTTCTCATGGTTCCAAGCACACACGTGTGAGAGCATCTTTTCTGAGAGCTTAAACAGAATGTACAATTCTGACTTTATCCATGCAGGATTCATGTCTGAGTCATCAGATCATCAGAGTATTTCCTTATTAGAATTGTGTCGTTGTTACAGGATATGTCTGAGAACACATCTATTTCTTCCAAGGATGTTCACCACTTTACCTCTTTACCTGATTTTATCTGTAATGTTATAGGGGAGGGAGGTGGGGTGCTGGGGCATTCGATCCAAGGGGTATGAAAAGAAGTGGTGCCAGATGAATGATGCATATAAATACTAAAAATAAGAGGTTTTGCACCAGTGGGTGTACCAGACCATTTCAACTGGGGGGACCAGGCTGGGCCCAGTAACATTACACCTTATTGTTGTCTTAGTTTTTCCAACTGCATTTCTTGAATTATGAGGCAAAAAAAATGGTTTCATACCATTCGACATTGCATTGATTCAACTTTTCAGGAACATTTGCAGTATTTACAGATCCACAAATGCCCCATGAAACTCTTAGGTCAATATATGGAACCATAGGCGTAGATTTAGTTTGAAATACATATTAATACTCATGAAAAGACATACAAATACTCATATGCAAAGACAGAGAAAGAAAATAATTTTCCGTTGGGCTTTGTGTTGTCATGCTGGATTTCTGTGTCATGTGTGTTGTGTCTATGTTTTCATTAGCTCACCTGATTCAGTTATAAATGCATAATAATAACTTCCGTCAAGGACGATACGAGCCAAACCTTCAACGAGAGGTGTAACCTGATTTCATTATGAACATCTAACACTGATGAGATCAGTCTGAACAACAAAGCAAAACAATTACAAGGTTGAAAAATAGAAGTGATTAAACGGTCTGCAGGATCCAAGCCAAACAAAAATAGACAACATTCAATAATTCAGCATTATCCACCCAACATCCACCCAAAAAGTCGGGTTACTTTAGATTTGCACTCTGGTCATACTGTGGCAATACAAGTATATGGGCCGTATCGTTTGCAAAATGTAATTCTAATGTAATAATTATGTCTGCAATGAGGAGGTCAAAGGGTGGGGTGGGGGGGGCATGCTTGTTGTTATGGGGGCACTGGTCCCCCTGGCCCCCTCCTCAGAACCGCCAGTGCTTTGTGCTCAATTTACAATTCAATATAAAGCAAGGTACCCCAAGCCCTTCCTCCGTAAAGGAAAGCTAGCTATATTTCTAAGGAAACCGGCTGTCTCCCTCAGTTATATATGAGTGAGCTCTGGGGGTCTTCACGGGGGTAGGCGTCTCAAGCATCATCCTTCAGCCCTCATGAGGACTCCATGCGATGCTCATCGATTTGCCTCCTCGCTACCATCAATCAATACAGTAACAAGTCTTCATTTATACTTGAGAAATGCACTGTTTCCAACTCAGTGAGCAGATAGCTCTGGCTGCTGTCAGTGGGACCGGGGGAAGCATCGGTTTCCACCTGGCCGTGAGCCTGATCTGCCCAACAACAATTGATTCATGAATGTCAAAATGATCGGGCCAGGGCGCCAATTACTCAGACATTACTCACACATGACTATGCATATATACAATTAAACCAGCTAAATGATAAAAAAATTTTTTTAAAAAAACGAAATTATTAGCTTTTATTAAATAATAAAAAAAAGGGAAAAAACCCAAGGACATCAAAGCACCTTAAAATGAACACAAAGTTTGCGTATTCTTTAATTGTGTATAGCCTAGTGACGTTTAATGTTGTGGGGTTTTCGTTTGTAAGTTGCATCTGTCTAAACTGGCGACATACACCGCGAGTGTCTATCTAGCGCAGTAAATCATCGCTACTATTCCTAGTCCAGAATGGTGGCAGGTTTGGGACTTCGAGCTGACTTCGAGCAGTTGAATGCAATGGGTGGAACGTAGGCTGAGAGAGGATCCTGAATTATGGTATTATCCCGGTCTACCGCAATGCAATTTCCGGTCTTTTACTTCAGATGAGCTATGTACGCCAGATAACTGTCCTCGGAGCAAGAATAATTAAAACATAACACTAATAGCAACAATGACTAGGAGAATACATATGAAGTATTTATGAACAATGTGACCAAGCAATAGTCAGAACATGTACCGGAAACGGATATCCCTCCATCATACGTCCCACCCTCTCCCTCTCGCCAATAACGCTCATTTGGAGCCTCCCTTTCCAGGCGTTCCGTCGTGTGATGAAAACGGTTAGGTGGAACCGTTTGGTATGTTCCGCTCCTCCCCTACTCTACGTTTCAGAAATGGTAGTTTCTATTAGAAGGTCAAATGACTGCATGTCGGCAACTGTCAGGCTACAACACTCCATCCCTGATAAACACCCCAAGACCAAACAAGACAAGAGAAGCTGGCTCCTGAATATGTTTGCAAACTGAACTTGCCCATCGGCCGTACGACCCTACTACGTAAAAGTAAGTACCCGCGTAGAACAAGCTGTAAAAATGTGTAGTTTCTCCATCGATGCACACACTGGCTTGGTCTTGTCTTGTCGGGTTCTGTTGTGGAGGTTTACTTTTTCAAGTGTTCATATATATTTTATTCTGAAATAAAACACGGTGCCTGAAACGCCTCTCAGTGTTTATATAAGGTGGGAGAACGCAGGCTGCTTCTGAACGGTGCTCGCCAATAACTGAATTGAAAAAGTATACATTTGTCTAATATCGTGAGAGCAGGATAACAGGATCTTTATTTTAAAAGGAATAAGCATATTACAAACATATGTTTCTCTCTTTCTCTCATACTACTATGTTGTATTACGTTTTGTTGGTGGTTCTAGCTGTGCTTAGGAAAGTGCCAACCTCAGCAACTAGAGATCTCTGTGTTGGGAATGAAGATTAATTAAATGAGTCATCACTGTTGCCCAAGACGCATCCCAGCAGAGTAGCCTTTAGTCAATTATAGGATTGCATAGCACGTATGAATAGCCTTTAAGTTGCAGACAGCGCATCTTCTGGCTGTTAAATGGGAGAGCAAGGACCACTTAATAGCTTATTACGGACCTTAACTTTTTACTTAAGCCAAGACAGCTCAGCAAGTCTATAGGTGAAGTTAAGATGATAAGGTATACGATGGCACTTTGTTTATCCCTTAAGGGAAATGTTGCACTTACAATTCCAGCAGAATCCACATAGACAGAAACGCTGCTAGTGATCCAAACTTTCATAAAACGCTTAAGTTATAGGTAGAGTAGCACTAATCTTAAGTACCTACAATTGGTCCTACAGAGCCAATAAAATAAATGTAATATCAGTAAATTAAGATAAATATTTACACAACTTCATTAACAGGAAGAAATGTGTGGATTGGTTAATAGAGAGCCGAGAGTCATTCAGTGGATATAATACAACCTTCTCATGTTTGTTCAAGGTCAAAAGTTTGTTCAAGGTCATCATTTAGAGATTGAATAGGTTATTAGTAAGTAACTCCCTAACCCTAATGAGGTTAGAATCCCTTTATTTAACAGCCTAATATCCACATAATAGCCAACTGGTTGCAGATAATACTTGAGTGACTGTTCTCATGCCCTATGTCCTTGTTTCCTTCGTTGCATGAAATATTTTTTTCAGTTTTAAATCATACAACTGCTAAACAGCCCCTACTTTGGTTGTACAATTGTAAAAAAACAAAAAAAAGATCTTATTACCAACCAACTTAAACTTTGAAGGCAAAATATTGATTTTAGATGGTTGTTAAAATGTACACATGCATACGCACCCAGGCCGCTGGCTTCAGTGGTAGTATCTCATTATGCGCGGGCTAACTGATTTAAATTATACCTCTCCTCCTGCTTATTCAGTGGTTGCTGTGTCCTACTGATTGTCGCGTTCATATTGATGATGCTAAGCCGTTATTTGAAGTAATTCTACCTATTCAAAAACAATGATTTGTGCATTTCTATCAAAATGAATTTGTCAGCATACAAATTGCACATGAAGAATACCCAGGATTTGATAAATGTGCTTATGATGATATATTGTGTGTTTAGTCTTTTATATGTCCTATTGCGTACAACCCAACGCTATCAGTGCTAGGCTCCTGTAACCACCCAGTGCTGCAACAGCTGCATGCAGTCTCATGTCTCTGTGTACACTCATTAATGAGCACAGAGCTTCCAGGTAGGCCAGAGTACCCTCTTGCTACCCAGAGGAATACAAAAAAAACCATAACGCGAAACCCCACTGTAATACCTCTCCTCACTTGTTGCCGGGCAGACTACTACAGATTCAATAATGATGTGGGGCTGCTGTGTTGAATTCCCAGCATTCAATATTCATGTATTATATGAAATTCCACTGATTATGTCTGTCATCAGATAATCTGTCAAATTTTTGCTGGTGTTAAATGAAAATGAATTCTCCAAAATGTTAATTTATCTTGAGAATGTTTTCAATTTGCATATACAATGATGGGATTCAATTTTTGCACCAAGTGACAATGATTCTGTATGTAGCATTCACACTGAAACTCAATAAAATTCCCATTCCATCAATCACGCTTTTTACATTATATGCACGACATGGAGCTTTATTTTAACTAAGCTAAAATTCAACCTGAAGTTTTGACAGCATATCAAATTAATGAATAACCTACGCCTAACACATTTATAAAGACTGTCAGAGATGATGGCTTCTAAATGCATACACTTTACAGATATGCAGGGAAACGGGAATCTCCAATATAGTTGAAGGCAGAGTAGTTGGACCAAGTCCTTGTTGTGTTTCGGTACAACCTTTTTGGAGCCAACATATCCTCGATATTTCATAGAACAGTGGAATAAATCAAAGATGCCATGTCCCACATTCTTTCTGATGAGAGTTGGATGAAATTATTTGTTGAAATTATATTTGGAGCTGCTTAAGGAGAATGATTAACTATCTCTACAACCACTTTGATATGAGAAGATGTTATGTCTCCCCTAATTATCTACTAGTCATGCATAACTTATTTGCTTATATTTGCCAGTGATTGTAGATCTTTTTTTTTCTTATTACAAAACATGCACTGCATTATGTATATATAGATATGATATATATTATCAGTAAAAAGCTGTTAAACCTCAGCACTCTGCATGCACTTTCACAGTAATATTATGTATTTTATGCATACATCTTTATATTTCAGTCCAAAGGGGTTACCGTACAGACTGTTAGTAAAACATTTATGAAATGCAAAACGTTTTTTTTAAATTGAGAGAGAGATAGACAGAAGCCAGCCTAGATCTACAAGAAAGCAATTACGTAATGACAAGTCCTGTGACATAGTGATTTATTGCACTCTGTTGTGATTCCAGGTATCCATCTGGAAGTCCTTCCACGAAATGAAATGAAATTACATTATTGTTTATAGGCTTGTTCTGTCTCTCTACCCCACATCCCCTCTTGATTGTAAGCCTTGTTGGTGATGAGCAGCCAAAAGTTTCAATCCAGTTTGATTTGCAAGGGTTTGCTGTGGATTTAACATTTACAAACACAGTGTTTGGATCAAACTTCATCTTGGCCATTGTGAATCTGCAATGAGATTCCTTCTATGCTTTTACCATGCCTGCCTGAAATACCCCAGTGTGGAAGGGAATACTTTCCTACCCATTGAATAAGACTTTTAACCTGCTCTGAGTCTCCCTGTGCTTTGTCTCTGAGTCTCCTACTGTTTTGTCTCCCTTCAAGCTATATTGAAACTCAAATTAGTTGAAAAGGTGGAGGGACACCCACAGTTCTCACAAGGAGATACAACCAAATGCATGCATGATATTCGTAGTCTGTTCCTTGCTAATGTAGCAGTCTTGGCCTGGGTCCTTAGCAGCTTTACATGCGTAGACCTAAAGTAAAGAACGTCATGGGACTGGCAGTGGATTAGAGAGGATTTGCCATGTTAAGCTACAGTATCCTAGCCTATTTACCCTCTCGGCTGCCTGCCCCCTCCCCTCAGAACAGGCTGGTAAGCATTCTTCTCACCCTACCCCTCCACAGCCACAACATTATAGTATGTATCCCTGCTGCCCACAGCGTGTCTGATCTTAATCCAAATGACCAATTGTTAAGGTAAAGGATATTGTTTTTGTTGTTGTTGTCGTGGTTGAATAGATGTGCTTTATCATTTTGTGTTTACAACAACTGGGGTAAGGATGGTCGAGTGGTGAGGGGTGTTGACCTCTGGCCCAAAGGTTCCGGATTCAAACCCCAACATCCACAGTCTACTGCTCATTCGTGACATGAATTTAAAAACATATATAGAAGTTTCTGCTGACTTAATTAATTTTGTTTTAATCAAATGTGTTAATCTACATTTGTCTACTGCTTGTGATTTTGTTATATTGTCTAATTTGGCTTCAGTGTAAAGACAATTATGTGTGATCCTCCTCTTGGACTGTTTTCAAACAAAGAAAAGTCGTTTTTGCATGACTGTTTTATGGGTATTAGTCTGTGTCAGCCTAACGTTATTCAGTGACGTGACTCAGCAGAGAAATGTCCCTAACCAGCATGCACACCCATAACTTCAACTGACAGCATTCTTGCTGTTGTACATACCTTGCCAAGAGCCAGTACTCTGGAAAAGCTGAAGTTTCCTCTTTTTCGCCACTGTCATCTTCCCATGCACACAGAAACGTTGGGGCACATTAAGAGATAAAAATAGAGGTGCCTGGGAAGGTAGAGAGACAGAGTTATCTGAGGTAAGCGTTTCACTCTGTTTCAAATCACCATCCGTCCCTGCTTGGCATAGCCTCACTCTCACTATAGAGCAAGCTAGTCATAACCTCACAGCTGAATAATGTACCAGCGGTTAATGCGAGGAATAACCGGCACAGGAATAGTGCTCCATTTCATTATTTATTTCATGCTTTTGCTTTTATTGGTCAAGAGTTAATCGCAACAACAACTTTATGATAGTCCTAATAAGTTGGCCTATTATAGCATAAAGAAACCACAAACCTCAGTATCTAAAATATGTCCATCCAATAGGAGGGAGATATATCTCTTTATATACTGATACGTTGTGTATGTGTTTAAAAAAACATTACATAAAGTAGATTGAGGCCAGATTATAATTAATCAACAAGCCAATATAACACGTGTTGTTGTTCATACATTGCTTTTTATTGTTTTTAGTTTTTGACCAAAGCTTTTTAATCACGGCTCTGATTATCTTCGGCACTCTGCTGATAAAAGCATTGCAAGACATGTTGTCACTGGTTGACTCAAGTAAGTTTTCACTTACTTGATAGTGAGAGCCACATTTTTCAGACTGAAAAGAGGACATCAGCATTTTAACTTGAAAGATTAGTGTACCTAATCAACATCCACAAAAGTTCAAAAATGACAAAAAGTTATGAAATTAAACATCTCAAATTCGGCAAATGTACTAGACTTTCAAGAGCTCCATCTCAAAGATCTCCAAGATCACCATATTCAAGAATCAAGATTCAATATTCTACAACCAATTCATCTAAAAGCATTCCACCCACTAGTAAACGGCCAATTCCTCATCGAAATGTTAATGCGCCAGAATTGCAAACTGCAATTACTTTGTAATTACTGTTTCAATGCTATTGTATTGTTTGTGTGTGTTCTGCTGCCTTCACTTTGTTAGATTGTCCATACATACTCCAAACCAATTTTTATTAATATTACAGAGAATGTTAAGGGATGTTCAGCAAACCAAGAGTGAAATGTTAACCAATGTCCCCCCCCCCCATTTTTTTATTTGTGGGTAAGGGTGAGTTTATTAAACGTAAAACTTATTTCACCCCTGTTGTTTGAGTTGGAACAGGAGCCTTCAAATATTATAAGAGTTATGCAAATAAAATACAATATAGTCTATTTTTGCATTGATGATGTCAAGAGTTTGAAATATGTATAGGGGCTGTGTGTTGTTGACACAGCAACATATTAAATATTTATGACTTTGTTTTGTTGTCAAACACTGTCAAACACTCGAGTCTACTTTCAAGTCTGACCTTATTGGCCATACATGATAGATACATAGATATAAATATAAAGATAAACAAAAATATATGTCAAACAATTGAGATAACAGATTGCAACAAATTGTCAAACTTTGTTGGTGCTTAAAGCATGTCAGATGTCAGCATGTCAGTTGTCAGAAGCAGGTTTTGTAGTACATGTATGTATTTATTCATGTATAAATTAATTTAAATATTTGTCCAGATCCTGCTATGTCAAGGTAGTGACTATTATAATAACACATTTTTCCTGTCAATATTCAAGTAAAACATATGTATGTACAACAAATCCTTATGGCGAACAAATCCATTCTGCTCTTCCTGCGACACAAGGCACCGGTGCAATTTACATTTAGATGTCTCTGTTTGGGCAGCCAGTTGCTCTTATCCGGGGCAACCCAACAATGACACAATCGACCTTGGCCAGGTATATTGCAGTGTGTCCGCCGAGAGAGGCTGATACGATTCTCTTGTGTAGATAACAGGCACGCATCGCCGCCATTAGGAGAGCGCAAATATGAGCGTCAGAAATGACTGAGAGGGTGTTTACCCGTTGCCCAGTAATTGACTGAGCATTTGCATAATGGCATTGTGCTTCCTGCCAGACTAATGTGACCCCTATTAGTTCAGGAAACATACCCTGTGTGTGTGTGTGCGTGTGTGCGTGTGGGTGTGTGCGCACGCGTGTGTGTGTGTGTGTGTGTGTGTGTGTGTGTGTGTGTGTGTGTGTGTGTGTGTGTGTGTGTGTGTGTGTGT
>JAOPJO010000008.1:10686009-10710992 GCA_027123675.1 Molva macrophthalma | reverse complement strand
CACACACACACACACACACACACACACACACACACACACACACACACACACACACACACACACACACACACGCGCATGCACGCACATACGCACGCACACGCACACACGTTAGTTCTGGGTATATTTTGCTTATGTACCTCCAGGCTCTACTCCCTCATTATCTTTTTCTCTGCAACACAAACACACACTACCCTCACCCCACCCCAACCCTCACCTCCTCCGATACCATCAGTAGAGCTCCTTCAGCCTGACCTGCTGTCGGCCTCTCAATCTCATTGAGGCTCACTCAGTGAGACAAACAGTCAGCTGTTCTGCCCCAGTGACAGTCCCATCAGGCTGAACATCTGCCCAGCGACCACTGGTTCTTCCTACCCTGCAGTCAGTTATGCAGACACACATGACACCCCCAGTCAGTCCAGTCAGTCAGTCGTCCACTGCACAGGCTCATAGATTGCATGGCAAGGAGCCACTGGTAGAAGCAGCTGGCCCACCATTCCTCGCGCTCACAGCCCAGCAGACATGCCATCTGTGGCACATCGCGCCGTAGCGGTGTTGGCTTAGAGACAAAGGAACGCGGCAACAACAGAATGGCGAATATATTGTACCTGCCAGCATATAGTACTGGTGTGGTGAGATCTTAGTTAGAGGGTTGCCGGGCTACCCAGCGCTCTCTATGGACTGATAGTGGACGACAAAGTGAAACGATGATGATGGGAAACGATGATAGCTATGTCTAACAAATGTTTTTTATGACAGAAAATGGGAATAGGTTGAAATGACTTGCTTTTTTTTGTTATGTCTACAGTGGACTTATACTTTTTTCTTTACTTAAACCGGCTGGTAGGGAACAGAGCATAATAAAGCTGTTGAAGGAGTGTCAAGCTGCCAGTTTGATGGCTTACTCTGTACAGCCATTAAATGATGTTCAAGGTGGAACACGCTCGTTCCCAATGCATTCAGTCTTGGGTGTTGAAGGATGAAAAGCTTTCAGATCCCTTCTGTGCACTACTGTTTTAACATAGGATTTTGGTTAATCGGCTTGGCTGGCTAACCTCCAACAACCCTATTGGCATTGTGCAAATATTGGTTTAAAGATAATGCTTTAGGTGGTATTGAATATGAAACAAGATCTGATGTTTCCCTTTTGACAGAGACAATATGCCATATTTGTATGGCTTATGAATTGATTATATATGGCCTCGTCAGTTTTCATTTAAACACCGCTAACCAGACAAGGAGAACATTATGGTTAACGCTCCGAAAGGGTATGATTATATTCTTGCTAATTGCCCCTATAAATCACAGACAAAGGTGAATTGATTCGCTTTTCATTAGCACTCCTCTGAGTTGTACTGTATAAAGTATCTGTGAAGACTATCGTCTACAGAATTGATCTCTGCTTTGTGTCTCTTTCGTGACGCAAACAATGTTGACGTGTTTTGCATTGCAAACTAAGCTCCAGGCATGCAAACTTGTTACGTCAATCAAGCAAATATGACAAAAAAACATTGCTAACAAAAAAATATTTTTTGCGATCCTAATACGGTTGTTTCACCCCATAATGGCTGTTAGAATTAGTTTTCAGGCACATGCAAATAAACTTAAAAGATGCTAAAAATGAACATTATAAAGCGAATATCTTCAATAATTTTCTCTAAGGGGAACATGCCCCCGTACCCCCCTATTTGAAGCATATTTTATGTATCCAGCCATGTTCACTCCTTTTCACACCTAACCAGTTTGCATGCCTGAAGTTCAGAGATTTCGACTTCTAAGCCATGGGTTGTCTTCTCATAAACAGATTATGGGTGTTTCCCTTGTTTTTCCTTTTTTAATTTTTGTAAAAGAAGATTTCATAGCTGAAGTATAGCCTTAGTAAGCCTTGGGGTATGGTAGAATTTGATTTGCAAATTTGCAATTTCGAATATTAGTGTTTCATTCTCTTCGGGGACACCTTTGGCAATAAGCGGTAATCTTCACAGAGATACAAACTGTGTCGCCACCAACACCCAGTTTGTTACATTTATAATACTTAAAATGCAAGGGCTTTCATCAGTGGGCCTCAACAATTGGCTCAATCACCATTGAGTTACCTTTATTTACCATTGTTTTTTCCCTTAACAGAGGAAATGTTCTAATTCATTCATTTATCTTACAGGTCAAGCAGACATCCCTGCCACTCCGTTCCTAATATTCATATAAATTCTGTTTTGTTTTGTTTAGTTTTTTCTCTTTCCTTTGACAACATCCTTGCTGCTCTGTGTGTCCAGGACTCCGATGGCACCCCCAGACCAGATGGAGTCCACCCCCCGGTTTTCTCGGCCCTGCGTCACGCCCGGGTGGTGTCGTCTACCTCTGAGGAGGAGGAGGCCCTGACGGAGAAGTTCCTGAAGATCAACTGCAAGTACATCACAGATGGCAAGGTGAGCCACGACACGATGAAACCACACTGTGCTGTTGACCGGGGGTATAGCGTCGTCGTCTAGCTTGAATCCGCTCAAAATCAGGACCACTCCTCGCCACAGCCCTCATCCTGTTATTTAACGCTGTTTGTTCTGAATCTTCAAAATTATAATTATTATTATTATGTCTTCCCCCCTCCTCCACCCAATCTGTGTACTTCACCCATCATCCACCCACCCCCAGGGCGCGGTGAATGGCGTGCTGCTGGTCACGCCCAACAACATCATGTTCGACCCCCAGCGTATGGACCCCCTGGTGCTGGCCCACGGCTGTGAGGAGTACGGCATCATGTGTCCCCTGGAGGAGGTGCAGTCGGCCGCCATCTTCAAGGAGATCACCGACGCCAAGATCCGAGACGGCGTGGTCGGGTAGGAGATCCGAGACATGCTTTTAATGTCTAAAGAGCCAAGCACACGGGGCGCGGATTTCAGTTCATATTTGTAGTGCAAACTAAAAAATAACTAGAATCATAGGACTCATGTCTATTTTGGAGGTGAAGTTTCCAAAACACTATTTTGTGTCTGTAATGACACAGCCGTGTGCTTTTGACTCAGTGTGTCTAAAAGCACATTGTGTAAGCTCTCACATTAATGAACAACATGAAGTCAAATAATTTGACTTGTTACTGGCAATGCCAAATCCCCCACCCTCCTCCCTTTCTATCAGTGTAGATAAAATATGATTTAGAGTCTCACATCACCTCTCTCTCTCTGTCTGTCTGTCTGTCTGTCTGTCTGTCTGTCTGTCTGTCTGTCTGTGTGTCTCTCTCTTTCTCTCTACCTCTCTCTTTCTCTCTCCCTCTCTGTGTGACTCTTACCTCTCTCGTCCGCAATACACCGCACTCCATGATGTAATCACTTTAGCGCGTCCGCAGATGACTGAGATTGCATCAGCGGCCATCCAACAGTTTAATCTGTCTCCTTCCCCATGCCAAAATAAAATGGAAGTGGCAATTAGAGCCAGGGGTTAATGAAGTATGCTTTCAGCCTCCCACGTTGCAACTGCTCACCCATTTGGTTTTAAATGCGGTGCAGGGAACGGACGCATTAGAGGCGTCTGTGATCGTCGCTCCCACAGATCGCCAGTCTGCTACGCTCAACATGTAAAGTTTTGCGTCATGCAAAATCTGTTACCCCATGTGTGTTCATGCCATGTGTGTGTGTATATGTTTATGCTAGTTGTGTTTGTGTGTGTGTGTGCGTGCACGTGTGTGTGTTGTGTGGTTCTCATGCATTGTTGGCCAGGCCGACAGGCTATTACTATATTTAGGTGGAGTATTACCCCAGAGCAGCTATTGGAATAACAAGTGATTCTTTTCTTTGTCAGACCCAGCTGTTTTCTCAGCTGCCTGCTATTCCCTCACTTCTCCCTCCCTCTCTCTCTTAATTACCAACCCTGTCCCTAATTTGGGCCTACTGTCTTCACTCTCTTGTCATCTTTTCCTCTGCAGATGAATCAAAATGATATCCAATACATTGTCTTTGGTTGAGTTTGTGCAGGTGCTCACATCCATTCCACTCTCTGTCCTCGTCTCTCTCTCTCTCTCTCTCTCTCTCTCTCTCTCTCTCTCTGTCAGTGACCTGGAGCCTCTGCCGGCGGAGAGACACCCCTCCCAGCAGACGGACGGTGAGCTGCCGCTCCGGGAGCCCGGGGCAAACGACAGCGGCAGCACGGCGCCGCGCAGCACCGAGGGCTCGGTCTCCGAGGACGTCTTCACCGAGTCGGAGCTGTCGCCCATTCGTGAGGAGGAGCACCAGGCGTCCAGCGACGACCTCTGCCTGATGGACAAGTCTTCCGGCGCCTCCACCGAGTCGGTGCAGACCGTCACCCAGGTGGACACCGGGCCCTCGGCCTCCCAGGGCAAAGAAGGGTCGGTCGGCGAACCGGCGGAGCTCAAAGCCCCGGCCCCGGTGGAGGACAATCCACCAAACACTGCAACAGAAACCCAGAACCGCTCTCCCACGGGGTCCAAGCAGCACAGCCTAGATGGCACAGCAAGCACACCCGCTACCTGCGCTGCAAGCAGCACCGGCTCCACTAGCCAGGCGCGGGGGAGCGGCGACGGCTCGTCGCGCCCCGGGTCCGAGAGCTCGGCCGAGCCCGGCGCCAGCGAGCCCGCCTCCGGCCAAGAGGGAGCCTGCAGCGTGGGCGCCACAGACTCTGTGCACCGGGCCGGGGAACACAAGGACACGGTAGAGCAGACGGACAATGAGGGCCCTCAGAACTCCGCAGAGGGTAAACGCACTCTCGGCTCCGCCCACTTTTCAGTGGCAGCGCATTGCACAGAATGCACTGCACCATCACACAGGTCACCCCTGTTCAACACTCAAGGCAGTAGTGGACAGTGATGCACTATTTGTGTGTTCCCACTCTACGCGGTTATACTTTAGGATGACTTGCTCGAACATCATAGCTAACTCCCCATCGCCCAACAATGTGGAGGTGTTCTCCGCCAACCTCCACTATCAAAGCAAAGCCCTGTCTGCTTGCCCTGGCTCCGTCAGGATCACTTCCCTCCTGCTGCTTCCCGATAACCTTTGTGCCTCATTGCTAGCAATTGGCGTCATGAGAGGAAGGGAAACGGCAGCGTCTGTGTTGTCATCACTTTGTCAGTGCGAGGCGAGCTTTAAACGAAGGGTTTGTACGGCTCTTTGATGTCTTGAACCGCAGGTTGCAGCATCGCGTGCCTACCTGCAGCCGATAAGCTAAAGCCTATCAAACGCCAGAAGGGTACAAACACACCTGCAACCTGATGAGGTGGGGGGAGGGGGAAGGTGTTGTATGCTAATGTTCAAACCCAACATCAAAACACCCACAAAACTCTTTTCTCCTGGGTGGCTCTATGTTTGAGGCAGTAAATGCTAAATTCACAAACGCCTCCGGAGAACAAAGTCAAATTTCCACTCCCTCCCTCCCAGGCTTTAACCTTGCTTCAATCGCCTTCTGGTTGGCCTAATCTCTGCCTTGTTATCTGATTGCCCACTTTCATTTGCACTGGCTTAGAAAGCTACGTTCTAGCTAAAGTTGTTCCTTCTCCCCCCAATGATGAGAGAAACACAGCTTAGAGTTAAAGTTTAGTTATTTATGTCTCTGGCAGTTATTGCCCAAGAGAGAAAAGGGGGCTGTGATATCTCGCTTGCATTCCTCAGCTGCACAGCGGGGTCACCCTTTATTCTGAGTACATTAGCTCATCCCACACAAGCAACCGCAGCCTCATGGAAAAACACACGGCCTCACCAGCTGAATTAATGTTAATTCGAAAATGAAATATATATGCATATGTTTGTATTCTTCCTGCCGTCATTATGGTTCTTTATCACCAATGCACCACTGACGATGAGTATGCATTGTCATATGACAATGTGGCGTTACATTTCTCTCTCTAAGAAATTATTGTATTCCTTTTTCCCCCCCATACAAGGATCAGTGGAGAGACGAAAACCCCGCTCTCACAAGTTCCTGTGTCTGCGCGTGGGGAAGCCCATGAAGAAGACGTTTGTGTCCAACGCCAGCGCCTCCATGCAGCAGTACGCCCAGCAGGGCAAGAAGCATGAGTACTGGTTCTCAGTGCCACAGGAGAGGTCAGTGTGAGCACTAGAGGCTATGTAGACTATTTACAGCATGTCCTCCAGGCCTAAAAATGGCGGTCCTACTGCTAACTGCAGCCAATCCTAGATCTAGATACAGGGCAAAATAAGATGCATTCCCTTGAGAGTAGATACCAATTTATCATGACTAGCATCGGCAAAAAACTCGAAAGAGTTGTAGGGATGCAGAATGAATGTGATACATGCTCGAATTCCTTCTGCTGGTGAATACACACTATTCATCAGCAGTATGTGATCTGGCACATCCTGTCTTTTTAATATGTAAAAATCTATCCAAAATGCATTCTTTGTGGGGCCTGGCACCCATTTCCCTCTACTGGCCTGCCCATTTCCCTCTACTGGCCTGCCCATTTCCCTGTGCTGACGAAGGCAGACACCACCACAATTCATTATTCATCCACTCTGCAGGGGAACAGTCCCACACTCTGTGTTGGCCCACTAGAATGATCGACCAATGCAAATTATCTGAGCAGTGGTTCTTGGTGTCCCTGAAAGAAGGTTATTCATGCTACCGAAGTCTTTTCACAGTCAACATTTTTTTTTTACAAACACAACTGATTTATTGGACCCTCTACGTTTTGCTGTAATCTGGATGCATCTTGGCAAATCAGTGGCGTCCACAATTAGGTTATCACCCTTAACAAGGACTCAGTGCAGGAGACATTGACCCATATTAATATGTTTTGCTTTTGAATTAGTCCCAATTGCTTAATTCGATCATTTAATTTTCTGAGAAGCCCATAAACACAAGAGCCAAATTGATTTGGCACAGCTGAGTCCTACTGAACGGCTACAGCATACTGGAGCCTTTGTTCGCTTTGTTGGCCACATGGAGAGGGGGAACAGGGCAGAGGGATAGAGAAGATAACGTCAGGCGGCATCTGAGAATCTTAAACAGAAAACCCCATTTAAAATGTCCTGCATGTTACAAATTATTGTAATTTTGTTATGTGTGTGTGTGCACTACGGCTATGCATACCACTGTCAGACCACTAGCACATATTGCAAAGATACTGGAAAATGCTCTTTCTGCTGTGAGCCCTGATTAGTCATGTTGTTGTCACCAACCCGTTGCTAGGCTACTACACCTTACACCTGGGGAAAGTGCTATGTATTTGACATGGGCTTCTCCCCAAGACAGGATCACGTGACATTATTAATTAGCCCATTGATTTAATAAAAACTGCACTCATGTGCATATAATTGTTGTTTTACAGGAAACCGTGAAAATATGCAGACTACAGTGACAACACGTGGTCTAAGAGTTACCAATAGGAATTACAATAATACAGAGTTACCATAAGGAACATTTTAATACATTTTTCTCTGCTTTCTAACACATGCATTGACAATCCAAGATGCATCATGACCTATTTTCTACAGTCTATGAACATGACATGTGCTCTTTATGGCTGACCACCAGAACTAGGACAGCTTTCTGCTTGCTAAAGAACTTTCGGTTGCACTGCCTTTGTGGTGTTTAGATGTGCTATAGTATACCCAGTGGTATAGAGCCAGCATGGGGCTATCTCAAGTTCCAAAGGGTCAGTGAAGAGCTTCATTGTGCTCCGGATCTGCTTCTCCTGCAGGTCTGACCACCTGTACGTCTTCTTCATCCAGTGGAGCCCGGACATGTATGGGGAAGGGGTGAGGGGGCTGGGCCGAGAGCCAGGGTTCAGGGTAGTCAAAAAGAACCAGGACTCGGAGAAGGCTGTGGAAGAGCCTGTCACTGATATCAATGTGAAAGAGTGGGAGGTAAGCAATGTTTGTTTTTCTTCAATGTAGCTGTGTCGTACTGTCTTTATGTATTTTGTACGGCATGCATTAGGAATAGCTCTATGCTCAAGATGTCACAACACATTTTTTCAATTCAATTCAATTTTTTTAAGCCAATAACATAATATATACATTACCCACATGCACCCTCAGGGATCAATAATTGAGATGAATCCATGCTTGTGAATCTGAAACTGTTAATATTTGTAGTGTTTAGTGATGCATCTGTCTAGTGCTTAATTGTCAGTTAATTTGCCTTTCTTATGGCTGTATGCACAGTGTAATTGTAAACCAAATTGTGTGTCTTTTTTTTACCATCACTAGCTTTTTATTGCAACATGCTTTCGTTCTGTATGTTTAAAGTGTCAATGTATCAGTGCAAAACTGTGTGTAAAAGTGTGTCAATGTTGTGTGTCATTTCTGCACACAATTTCCTTCTCTTGGAAATGTGTTCACCACAGTGAAGTTGCAACTGAAGCTCTCTGCATGTTTGTGTAATTTGTTTTTTATGAGTTAGTGTGCCGTTTTGTTGTTGCATTTATTTGTTAGTCCTCTGTGTTTCTTAAGCCACTGAATATATGTTCTATGGCTAAACGGAGCAAAACGGTTCAAAACAAATGGAAGACCATTTACACAAATTAGATCGATTTTGTTTATACACTAAAATAATTGAGTGTATAAACATGTACTGAATATGTCTCCGATGTCTTGGGTAAACTGAAGATAGAAATCTTCTCTAATGTCCCTATTATGTACTTATATTTTCTCACAGTGTTTATGTAGGGAAGGTGTAGAGTTTGATTTAGGAATGCACGTAGTGGCTATGTTGCTGTATACAGGGTAGACAGCATGTGTGGTGGTTTTATTTAATAGGTTGTGCAAGTTCCAAATGGCAAAGATTCTGTCGGTAAAGAAATGGATATGATGCATTTGGTACCGCCGGAGTAAAATTTTAATGTAAATCAGTCATGTAGGAAACAAAGTGTAATGATTTGAGACTGGCTGTCCAGCTAGATGCTACCTGATCTACATTTGAATAAGTAAATAGACACCTGCTTGTTTACTTTGATCAAACATGAATCTTGAACAACACTCTGAGTAAGCCTTGTAGAAATTAAGAATTGTTTTTTATACAACGGCAAAGTGTATTCAACAAAAAATATATAAATTATAAAAGTGAATCTGCGTGTTGACAGAATACATGCGGCTATAATTCACTTTTAACATGTTTGATAAAAGGCTGCTGCGTCTTTAAATCCCTCTGGTTGTGGAAAGTGAGCAATCTTATTATCCAATCGGCGTCTGGTGTCCCTCTTTTGCCATGCAGTCATTGGCTGTTGCCGATGTCTCGCACATCATCTGAACAACGACAGTGGTGAAAAAGTATTCTATTTTAGTGCACACAAGGCACAGTCTGTGGTGCACGGCGCTTTGGAATTACTTCAATAAACTTGTAATGAGACATCACGGCTCTACACTAGTGCTGAAAGCAAGACATGTTTTCTAGACGGGTGAAGGTTCAAGAAGAACCTCTGACCCCCAAGTATACATATCATGTAAGTTGTAAACAATATCCAACGTTGTGTCCTTGTTGTGTTTGTGTTGTTGTTGTTGTTGTTAGCTCACTGGCAAACGCGCCTGCTAGCATGTTAGCCGAGGTCAGACCGGACCAAACAGCTGGTGTTTTATTATGTATTATTAGCCTCACTGCGGCTCATTCATGACCCAAAAAGTCCGGATTATTATCATGATGCTACACCGTCCTTGTGGGTCACACGGTCCTCCCATAGCAAACCTTTGGTAACACTTAGACATATTTTTGTTCCAACTTCCTGGGGTCGCAGGGGGTTCTTGAGTACATGCTCCGGATCCGCGTGGATGTCGTTGTGTTGCCTGGCGGGGTAGTGGGTTTAGCTCAGCTGTAACACGCTCATATACATTCCTGTACGTTTGCTAAGAGTAGGTTAAAAACACAGTGACTTTCTGGCAAAAGGTTGAGTATGGGAGAATTGTGTGTAGGTCGATGTATGATAATGCTAATAATAATAATAATTTCGTAATAAGTTTGGGAAGAGTAAGTATAATAATAATAATAATACTATGCGGGATTTTTGGTTCACAAATGGAGCTGAATGCAACCTGGCTTTGGGCTAATTACAGAAACTTGGTAAACTGAGTGCAGATTTGTGAAAGTTAGATACATGGATAAGATAATAACTGGCCATAAAATGTACGTAAATCGGAAATTTGTCTTTGGAAATCTTGTATTACAGTAAACAGTGCACAGTATCAAACAGACATTACGCAGTATAGTGACGGTTAATAGCTAAATACATTAATACATTTCCCCTTCACATTCCACTTGCTCTTGACAAGTCAAATCATGTTAGTGGAAGTCCTGTATAGCGTTGTGTCTCACCGATTGCATCGACTTGGATGCCATACGATGTTGCTTTGTACAATATGAAGACCCGATATAAAAATAATGTTGACGTTTAAGCGCCTGCTTGCGAACATGCCCCCGCATTCTCAGCTAACGCGACTAGCATCCCTGTATTTGTAGGACCTAGGAACGGGTCTTTGGTGGCGAGAGGTTGAAGTTGAAGCACAGTTGCATTTTTTATAAGAATTCATTATTAGCTATAGTTTGCTCTTTCTGCTACATAATTGAGAGCTATCAAGAGGGGGGAAAGTAACTTCTACAAGGTTTGAATGGATGTATCCAGCTGTTAAGTAATTAATAGCCTGATATGTTAATCAGAGCTCTGTGAACTACTCAGAGAAATGTATGCGTAAATGGCCTGCGAGCGTGGTACATATGCTCTTTTGTGGATATTTGAGGTGTGGAATATTTACATTATGTGGAATATTGGCATTTGAATATGCTCAGCAGGGTATAATTCCTTGTCTGGTTTATAGAATTGTAGATTATTGCATTTGGCAGTGTCACAGTCAGTGGTAAATGTCTTCACTTGCAAGGAAAGTTTTCTTCATTTGGTCTGGTTGGCCAGTAATGTAGGCTACGTTATATTCACAATAAGTAGGAAACCAGTGTTCTGTGAGGGCAGGAGTTGTGCTGAGTGGTTGCAGCACATTAAAGAACAACTTGTTGTTGGCATGGTGAACTAATTACACAAACATGCATAACAGCCTGGGGACTCTTCAATGCCTGTTTATCTGCACTGTGGACTACAGCCATCACAACGACTGAAACCCAATTTTCAGATTGAAATCAGGTCCAGCCTCGGACTCACCTGCTTTTTAAAACAAAACCAAAAACACTTCTAAACTTTCTCTTTTCTTTCATCTGTATTTTACATTGATACACTTTTACACTCAATTTGCCGAACAGCAAATGCACATCCGATTGGCTCACTTCATTCTGCTGTTAACCCCTCCCCCCTCCCTTTCCCCCCCTAAACGGAAAGCAGCAGTCAGCAGAGTTTCATGTTGCTCCTGTCCCTGTCTTTTGTACTACCAGGTAGTGTCTCTGACGGAGTACCACCGTAGGATCGATGCGCTAAACAGCGAAGATCTGCGCTCGCTCTGCAAACGACTTCAGGTGCCCTGATAAGCCCTAACTGCCCGCCCATCTCTCTGCTCTGTGTAGCCTAGCCCAGCCCTACATTGACCACCACTCATACTAACACATTGTCCCTTTGGCTCTGCTCTGATGTTGCAGTCCTCATGTTTACATTTTAACCGTTGTCGACATGGTCATTTATCTATGTGGTAGGCGATCATTAGCCTCGTTTTATTCAGAGATTTGATTTGCAATGTGAAACTGCAGCCAATCAGGGTCATCCTGTCTGTTGCTTGTCTCTTGCTTGTGTTTGTACAAACCAAGTCCGCTATTGTGCTCGAACGAGCGGTAGATTCCGGAGTGGAGTCCATGGCTACCAGACAGAGAATGGAATGATGGATGAATGGAAGAGAGGTGGGGGGGGGGGGTCCGATGAGAGAAGTGAGACTCCATTGATGGTGTGATGGATAGTTTACTAAAGAACAATGCAGGTAGGCCCTGATTCGGTGAGGACTGTAACGCGAGACCCCCCCATGCCAACCAGGGGCGAAGTGCTTCACAATCAAGCCTGGTTATGGAGAAAGATAAACAACCCCAAAGGAAATATCGAGCGCCGGAGTACAAATAATTTATTGGATTGGTTTTCCGATTCACTCTTGTTCCCCTTGCCAGACACGGGACTGGCCGCTCCCATGCTTCTGCCAAGCCAGACCTAGTCATCTGGCGTTGGACAAGAGGCAAGAAAGCTATCATTCAAATTCTAGGATTCCCTAGTGGCCGTGGAGCAGGCAAAAGCTGCTTCCTATGCTCTTGGGAAGAATAAAGAAGGGCCTGAAAAAAATATTTTAAAATAAAGGATGGAGCCTCCCTGAGCAGGCCAGATGCACCATGTTGTTGATGTTCTCCCTGCTCTAGAACTGTCACTGTCACCTTCATCTGCTGTTTACAAATCATTGCTCCTTTTAAGGGTGCGCTTTCAAGCTCATTTCTAATTTCAGCCAAAGGGTATCTCCGCCAACCTTAATCTTTTGATTATACCTTGGTAACAAGTTGTTGTTCAGGCCCTTTCTCCAGCATCTACTTCTGAAATTAAATCAATTTAAAGTAAATCAATATTTAAACAAATGTAGTTTTGATTTTGATTTTTTTTTTTGTTTAATTGTTTTTTATTTTGACAAAATCCGTGGATTGGAGGCCATAGATAGAATTCTTCTCGCTCTGTATGAATTCACATTGGATGGTTCTTCAGATCCAAACGTCCTCTCTATGAGGTCTGGTGCCCAACTGTCTCTGACTCCTCTGACCGACATTGGTTCCCCATGGCAGATCACCACCAAGGAGGAGGCCAACTCCCACCATGGAACGTCCATCAAGACGGAGCTGGAGCCCGAGACCTTCAAGCCCAACCTCAGTGAACCTAGCGACCTGCTGGAGGCCGAGCAGATAGAAAAGGTATGGCCCCTTGTGTCAACCACTTCACACCCACTCTCACATGCAGCTCGGCATTATTTAGAGACTGGGATTGGAGATAAGGAGTTAATAAACAGGTTTTTGCCAACAATCAGCTCGAGGTATGTGGTAAGGAGTGGGAGCCAGATGCAGAGGTGTTTTGCCTAGCTTAAAAGGTACAATATGCAAAAATGTTTAAGCCATAAATGTACTCGCAAAAACATGCTGTCACATAGATGCTAACTTTAAAGCTAGAGTCATCTGGATTAATTGCTCCGCCTCTGCAGCTGTTTAGAGCATTTTGTTTTCAACATTTAGACTGGAGCTAGCTTGTTTTTAAGCACTTGAAAGTTGGAGACAATACAGAGTATAATGTAAATGATGAGCTGGAGAAAGCTTCTGCCCTGTTGAATTAATAGTTTTAATTGTGATGAAAACAAAAACTATAATTCATTACAAACATTACCTTACATAACATAACCGTATCAGCCAGGCCAACACATTAACATTAACATATTTGATAGATGTTGTTAACATGTAAAACAAGTTTACAGTTTGAAGTCATCAATTCACAGCTATCAATCACAAGCATGTGCAAATACACACGCACACTCACACAGCCAAGGAGCAGTCAAACTGAGTCCCTATTGGTATATTGACAGGTAGATAGCCAATATGCTACGTCCTTAAATCACTGTGAGGAATGAACCTGGATCTAGACGGGCCGGGCACAGCTTAATGCTGTTGCAAGTAAGGTGCTCATTGGGTCATGAGCCTGTGGTTTCTCTTTTTTTTTTTTCTTTTTTTTTTTTCTCCTCGCTCTCGCTCTCGCTCTGCCCCCAGTCTAATTACATAGCTGATGCTGCTCTACCTAGTGGATGGTATGCTGAGGCTGCAGGAAAAGCAGAAAGTCATGTGTAGAGAATGCCAGGAATTTATCTGCAGCCATAAACAACTGGGATACAAACAAGGAACACTTAGTGCTGTTTTACACGGCCCTTGTCCTGCCCTGAAACTCCATTTTTTTTTATTTTGTGTTCTTAGGCAAGGGTCACATTACTCTGAAAATGTACTTTAGCACATTCTCTCGTGTGCCACTCATACCGCTCCAGTGTGCTTTATGTGCTGGGTCGGTGCTATCTCCCAACGCGCCCTCCTGCACTTTTAATCCGTCTGTCTACCAGCGGTAGAAAAGGCTGTCTCTCCCAGGGAGCGGTGCACCCGTTGTTTCTCCTGAGAGAAGGCTCTCGGTGCACAGGGCCCCGTTACTCTTCTTTTAAAAGGCGCCCCTGTGTTAAAAGGTCACTGCGGACGTAATTGAGCACTGATGGCTGTGGCCTTCTGTATTTCATTTTTAAATCCCTGTTTTTATTTGGCCCTCTTGACTGCCCCTACCTTCCTGCTTCCTTCCTTCTTTTCTTCCATGTTGTTCTATGAGTCGCTCATTGTGCTATGAATGTTGTTGTGCACAGCATTGAATGGTCATTAGATTAGATTAGATTAGATAGTCCTTTATTAATCCCCCTTAGGAGAAATTCACGGGTGACCAGCAGTACAGTGGGAAAGATAGTGCAAAACAAGAGTGTGTGTGTGTGTGTGTGTATATATATATACAAATAAAATGTAACAATTTGAAATAAAAAACTATTAGAATAAAGATAAGTATACTATATACATGTAACTGTCTGTTTGTAGGTGACTTGTGCATTTTAAATAAATGACTAAGTCTCTCTCTCTCTCTCTCTCTCTCTCTCTCTCTCTCTCTCTCTCTCTCTCTCTCTCTTATTTATATATATATCAGGAGTTCTGCTGGCCACACCTAGAATACAACCTAGATCTGGTGAAGCTGTGTGCTACTTCACGTTGCCTTCGGGCTGTATACTTGCATTGTCTCGTTCAAATACAACATTCAAACAGAAATGTTTCTCGACCCGCAGCTGGCCAGGAACCTCCCGCCGCGGACCATCGGCTACCCGTGGACGCTGGCGTTCGGCACGTCCAAGCACGGCATGAGCATCAAGTCCCTGTACCGGGCCATGCAGGGCCAGGACACGCCCGTCCTCATGGTCATCAAGGACAGCGATGGACAGGTGAGAGTGGGACAAGGGCAGGCGAACAGGCTTTGGGTTTAGCACGAGAAAAGGACACCTGCTGCCGCTGTTGTGTTGAGTGTGTTGGCTCTCGGCTCTGTTTCCCGGCCCCAGGTGTTTGGAGCGCTGGCCTCCGAGCCGTTCAAGGTCAGCGACGGCTTCTACGGCACCGGGGAGACCTTCCTGTTCTCCTTCAACCCAGAGTTTGAGGTATGCTGTCAAGGGTTTTTTTTTTCGTGGCGTTTTTTGTTCCCTGTGGTTCGTTGTCCCCCAACCGGGCGAAGGCGTGTGAAATGTTTTCTTTGAAACAGGTCTAATCTGAAAGAAACATGTCCCTTTTCAACCTGCTACTTTTTTTAGTGAATATCATCAAACTTCGACAAAATTCCCTGCAGTGCGCTCTATCTGCGTCTACGGTTGAAAAAACCTTGTGTCTTTTGACCCGCCAGACGTTTTATGTATGATAATGGTGGATCCCCTGTATCTAAGTCACTATTTTGACTTTCTTTGTTTAACCCCCAACTTCTCAGAAAACGTGTAACTTTTAACAATATATTAATATCAACAATCATGCGGAGCTTCGAAATCAGCTATCCGACTCTTTTCTAATGCATGGTTTTTATTATTTGTGTTGTCTACACAAGTTTATTTATAAAGTGCTCAATCACATCTACAGACTCAAGGGCTTCATAGGCTTTCTGTCGTAATGGAGGAGAATGAGCAGACTGCTCCCAGAAAGTAGGCCAGGGAAAACACAATATCCATTTACAGTATAAAATGTGCGTAATCATGGAGGGACTTGGAGAATTCTCCCGTCCAGCCTGTTCAGGGGAGTGGCGATGGGGGAATTAAGGCCTGATTTGCGATGAGTAACTATTTTCCTTTATGTTTCTGTGACCACTAATAGGCCAGTAGTGTCTGAGGCCATGCAGCCCAACCACCATGTTTTAGTTAATCTGTATGAAAAACTGCAGTCCTTATGATCGAGCTCCGTATATATTTTCTCAATATTCTCGGCATGTCAACATGGTCAACTATTTAGTAAGACATGTTAGTATGCTTATCATTTCCTTGTCGTTTATCGTAAGTTATTTACAGTGAATTATACCACAGCATTGTTAAATACTTAATCCTGCTTGGTCAATAACGTTCCACGGGAGTGTGCATTATTTTTCAATAACGGGACCCATCTGCCTTTTAACATTTCTAAATCAATGCGCTACCAATCTAACATTAACAGCCACATTCAAACAGAACTAGCGACTAGGTTTTTCCTACGCCAAAACAATATGCTGAAGGCACCGTGGAGGAATTTTACAATTTCAGCAGATGTAAGTCAATAATAAATAAAAACAATAATATTATAGATTAAAGTAACTAATGTCTAATCATTGTTGCCAACTGTGGTATAAGAAGATTAAACCCCTGCAGAGTGTCCTGTTGTTGGAAAATAATGTACAACGGGGTTTGGTGATGCGGTCGAGACGAAGCCAATGTTGCTTACCTGCACAAAGGTACGAGGGACAGGCCCTTCAGAACTTGGGCACCTTGCTGTAGGAGGGGATTGAACACACAAACTATAGTCTGGGAGTTGGAACTCTTGAATTGAGCCACTGAGCTGTCCAGCCCCCGTAAATAACTCGGTCGTCTCCATTAATTGCGTTTCATTCGGGTCTTCTTTCCACATAACGTTTCAATCTAAACCTCAATTAATTTGCTTTATATGGTGTTGACATTTCTGAGACTTTGGGAAACAAAATAATAACAAGTCAGTGCAATAAGCCATGTTGTCCTAGGGATTGCCCTCAACTGAACTATAGCTAGGGTAGGGAGCTTCGGAGAAACCTGCCAGAGAAAGCTTGATTTTGAAAGTATCTAATAGAAAAATTCCCGTCCCTCTCTTTAGGCCTCCCTCCAAAGTAACTCCCCCCAAACACGTGACTAGACCGCTAGCTTTAGCAATAGGTCTGCCTAGCCTTGTGGAATACTCAATGAGTGCACGGGCAGGGTGCACGCAGGTATACGAGTAGGTAGGTAGGTAGACAGACGGGTAGGCCATCCAATAATTTCATTGAAGCCGAATGAAATGATTGATCGACCGTTTAATCATTGCTACAGGCCTGCGTCAGCCACAGATACAGGATTTTTGTATTTATTGATTGCTGTCGGGATGTCAAGAGAATTTCAACAAATATGACATAATGTGTCTACCCTAGCTTTAAAAAATGGGCAGTGTGAAAACTACAGTCACGCACATGTTATGCACACATGACTTGAGCTCTTTCTGCCGTTACTAATGCAGTGTTACGTGTGCAGGTTTTCAAGTGGACAGGTGACAACATGTTCTTCATCAAAGGAGACATGGATTCCTTGGCCTTCGGTGGAGGAAGGTAAGGCGTTATGAGCATTTTGCTTGCGCCCGTATCAGACCGCTGCTGGGAAGCAATTATAGAAAAGGCAACATAAACCAGATTAGCATTTGCCTTAATTGAATCTGATGATAAGGTATGACTTTCAGCGGATCGTGTCCTTGAATTGTGAGTCAAGTATCCTGGACGCTTTTTCATTCAACTTATTATGAAGTGTAAGGCAGCTTTGAAGGCCCTATCCATTTAATTTGTAATCTCTCTCTAATGGCAGCCCATTTAATGATTTGGAAGGCATTTTGGCTGGTATTGTTTGACTGTAATAGGTAATTACAGGTTGAGGAGACCAATTGTACAATAGAAATCTCAAGGTCCCTCAAGCTGTTAAATGGCAAAATGGCAAGAAAAATCCCAAAATGTATTCTTTTCCCAATTGTTGTTGCAGCTATTGGTCCCTGGCTCGGGCGATGTCTGACTAAATGACTGCTTCTTGCTCCCTCTAGTGGTGAGTTTGGCCTGTGGCTGGACGGAGACCTCTACCACGGCAGGAGCCACTCCTGCAAAACCTTCGGGAACCCCATGCTCTCCAAAAAGGAGGATTTCTACGTGCAGGAAATAGAGATCTGGGCCTTTGAGTAAACCACGCTCCACGCCAGAGGGAAGAGAGGGGGAGAGATAGCAAGGGAGGGAGGGTTCAAATTCTAAAGTTTTTGGGGTAAAAAGGAAGACTAATTCACAGGGAGACTTCCTCCTCAGAACACTGACGAGATGTGGAATAATTGAACCGCCCCCTGGCCCCTCCCCCACCGGGCGGCTGGCCGGCCTATCGGAGGCCCGTTACTCCTGCAGTTATTTACGGAGCTCTACGTTACCTTTTTGTTTTTCCTCTCTTGATGAAAACGTACCTAATGTGTGTATCTTGTAACGGCCTTGTGCAGCATCTTTGAAGACTAGCAGGGGGGGGGGGGGGGCTGGGTGTGGGGGTGTGTGTTTAAAGCAGGAAAAAGCGGGGTAATAATAAACTAATAAACACATAAATGAAGAGGGGGGGGTTGTGCGGCCGCCACGCCGAGCGAGCGTCTTGAGTGCTGCTTCCTGTCCGAGGCGTGGACAGATGCGATCGATCGTGGCGACGGCTCAGGTTAGGGACAGGCACCCAGCGTCGACCCCGGATTCTGTATCGGAACTACACAGAAACTCAAGGAGCCCCACCTACTCCTTCCCCCACACCCCCCACTCCTCCTTAACCTCTTTTTAAAAACGACAACCTACGTCGAGTCAGTATAATATTACTCACTGTGTGTGTCAGCCTTGATATAGGGAGAACCCCATTTACAAAAACAACTAAAAGCATATGGGGACGACATAAAAAAAAATAAGCATAAGCTGACGAAATCCAACCACCATTCTAACTTCTCTCCGAAGAGGCGCAGTGTCCAAAAAAAAAAAAAAGAGTCTGTCTTGTGACCCCAAGTTTGTGGTCAAACACAAGCAGGAACACTTTTAAATACAAGGACGCATTGGATGGGAAGATGGGGAGTGTTTTGAGACCGCCGTTCCATCCAGGGGAGGGGTCATTCTTCAGAGGCTAGACTATAGAGTGTTGTGAATTTGTAGTCCTGTCGTTCACGTCCACACCACCACCACCACCACCACCACCACCATCGTCGCCATCTAAGAAAGCACACAGCTGTACTCCGAAATGCCCATCGTTGTAACGTTCTGTTCAGTGGGTGTACGTGTACGAGTCCAGCTTACGGGGGGAAGCTGCGTGTACTGTTCGTAGACGGTAACGTGTTGCAATAGATTTCTTTCTTTCTGTGGAATATGCAAATGACTGTCATGTGACCTCAAATAACACGGGTTGTCGGCACTTTGGCCGCCGCCTGCCACTCTGTCCCGGGAGTGAACCTTGTATAGCTTCTACGTCTTGATACACCGTCGCTTTTCTGGTTATCATTTGAAAAGCCTGGGGCGTGGTCTAACTGTTTTACATGCATATATGACAATTATATATTGGTATATATGATTATATATGGATTTATATAATCATATATATATATTGCTGTTAAGTGTGACAGTGATCTATTTGTGCTGATATTTCAGCTGTTAGAATATAATGTATATTACCCTGTAAATTAATGTTAAAATAGTAGATTTGTTCCTATAAATATATATATATAAATACATATGCTATATATATATATAAAGTGTGGATTGGTGGGTTGCTTCTAGCACTTTAATCTGGTGAAAAGTGTCATTGCCAGGTTCTTAGATTCTCTTAGTAGTAGCTGTACAGTCCCTTTTTTATTTTGTATTCTTTTGGTTTGATCACAACGATGTTACAACTTTAGTAGAAAGCTCGCTGCTCCCAATATCAATAGGGATGTGCTCTAATGCTGTGTGTCTAAACAGATGGTTATTCCTAGGCAGGGGGGGGGACATTTCAACAAGAGGGACCTCCTGGTTTCTCTGCTGATCTCTGGTAAGTTTGTTATGCTTCTTTGAAGGGAAGTTTGTACATAACCATCCTGAGCAGCTTTCCTCCCCAGACCCTTCCTGGTCTTCCACACCAGTATGTCCATGTGGAGAGTCACACAATACAGATCTTTTTTTTTTTTGTTTTTCCAGATATTTCACAAGAGTACAATGTATCCAGTGATGTATAAATAACAATAAAGCTGAAATTGTTGTAACCTGGAATACACTTGTGTTTTGTTTATTTTTTGGTTAATCAATGATGTGACGATTTTGCCTGAATAAATGTATATATCTTTTTGAAGTTTGTACACTTGGAACACAAGGAACAAATCTCAACCACGGGTACCTTTTCCTCTCTTGGGAGCATACTTTAGATACACTTTATTTTAGTATGCTATCTACCACATCCCAATAGTAGGGCATGTTAAATAAGCAATCATTAGCTAATTTGTCCAGGTACAATTACCATGTGTCATTCACTCCATTTAAGATACAAGAACTTTTCGATTCTTATTGTATACAATATGACACGCTGTGTATTTCTTTAATACGTATTTTACATCAAAAATAACATAATTTCTCTTCTTGTAAACAAACTACTACCTATTACTACTACCATCTATAGTCTGCTATATTCACTGCCACTTTTTGTCATCGAGCCTCTTGTTGAGCAGCTTCAGCGATTCGACAAACAGCAGGTACAATGGAAAGTGAGGAAAACATGCACATATCAAGTATAACCTCAGACTAGAGCTTAGTTGCCGTCTCGGTGGCGCAGCAGGAGGGCTGTTGGTGATCAGCTCTGGAGACGTGGGTTCGAGGCCCTCAAGAGTATGGTCACCACGGAAACTTTACGTAATGATGACATTATGGAAACGTACTGTCATGTGAATGGCAAATACAACCTACGACCAGTTGATGGCTGACATCTTGGATGGCGCAGCAGAGAGCTCATGCTGATTGGTGTGGAGACCCAGGTTCAAGTCCTGCGGCGAGTGGCTCCATGGAAGCCGAATTTCAATCAAGGTTTTTCCATCTTAGAACAAAGGCCAAAATCACACCGTCCCTCTCCTTCGAATCCCTGGAGAAAGTGATACTGGCATTTATTGACTGCAACTCCATTTACGTAACTGGTTTCAGTCTGTCCTCTCTAACCCGTCTGCTGCTGGGCTTCTCACGAGCGCCAGAAAAAAGAGCATATCTCCTTGTCTCCTTGCAGCTCTGCACTGGTCGCCAGCCCGAAAACGTATTGATTTTTAGGTTATACGGTTTGTTTTAAAGGCACTCAATTGGTTAGCCTCCTCTTATATCTCCGATCTCCTAACTGTTCTCCAGGTCATCAACCCAAAACCTGCTGGCCATTCCAAATCATAGCTGCCGTCTCAGTGGTGCCATGGCGAGAGCTGACGGTAACAAGGCATTGGTAGTGATGTTTGAATATATGTCACAATTCATTCAACGTTGTTACAGTTAAAGAAAATGACGTCATTTTTAGTTTCCACAGACTGCCCTCACAGGACTTGAACCCGTGTCTCAAGAGGTGATCGCCGACACACTCTCTCTCTCGTGCGCAACCTAGACACCGGCTGTGAGCAGGTGGGAGGTTATAATTGGCATTACAATTAACATGACATCATTCCATTTCCAAAATTACATTACGCTTCCATTGAGAGCGCCCTCAGCGGGACTTGAACCCAGGTCTTCAGAGACGATAACCAATAGCTCCACCTGCACTGGGTCACTGTGACACCGTATATGACCCGGTCGGAGGTTATTATCGATATTACAATTTACATGACATTGTTAAATGTCCTAAATTACATCATTATGTTAGGTTTCCAATGGAGACCGCCATTGCTGTCCAGCAACTCCAGACCCACACGTCACACACACACACACACCCAGAAGCACCGTAGTAATGTTTATTCATATCAAATGCTGGAATACATTAAATTATTGAATCTGTTAATCTGAGGAAAATAGAACACCAGCAGTTGTCATGGGCAAAAGCAGTGATCACCAAGTGATAATTTATTACAAAAATACTGTACAGAACTGTAGAGCCAATGGAAACAATTAAGAGAAAGCTTTAGCGGCTGGTTAGCAAACTGCACTTACTGTCCCCTGTAGTCTTGCACACAATACACTGGCAATACCCTGAACCGATCAGAACCCCAGGTCTACCGCCCTGAACCAATCAGAACCCCAGGTCTACCGCCCTGAACCAATCAGAACCTCAGATCTAATGCCCCTTAACAACAATCTTTGAGACTATTTGAGAAACATTAATTTGAAAAGGCAGGAATGCACAAAAGGCAGACATGAACAAAATGTCACTTGAACAATTAAAAGTATCTATTCAACAAATGGAAGGCTGAGTGGGAAAGCACTTGCCAACAATCATTGATACAAAATATGAATAATTAATATTAATAATCACGTCCAATACAATAAAAATGTACAGCACAAAAGTGGTTTTACCTCAAGTCTAGCATTTTGATAAAATTCAAAATTTAATATTCCATGCCCTTCAAGGGACATTTTGGCAGGTGTAATTTGGGAATTCAACAAGTTAAGGTGCAAGCTTAAGTGCACTGCAATACAACCTAGCTTTGTAAAGCAAAGGGCAATCAGGCCTACGAAAGGCATTGCTACAAAAATGAAAGTAACATTGCGGCTCCCATTTTCAATTGTGTATTGGGCAGGACATTTTGAAAACGTCTCCCCAAACTTCAGTCTCTGAGTATTTGTTTAGTATAAACAAACCTATAACAGGCGAAGGCAGAACCATAAATTAGACTAGACATCACAATTGAACACAGAAGAAGGGGTGTGTGCGTGAGTATCTGCCAAAAAGCAGAGCAGTCATAATGTGGTGAAGTCAAATTGGGTGATTGAATATTCATATTCAAGGGGGATTGGTTGGATGTGCACTTCCTGGTCAGTACACCAGGTACTTGAGTTCTGAGTAGATGAGAGGAAACAAAACGGTACAGGCCCGGTACAGGATGACGCCACTCTTCACCAAGGCCCACGGTTTGGTGAGCCAAGACTCTGACTTGAAGTTGACGTAGATTGCATACAGGGCCACGGCGAAGAAGTGGCCAATCAGGGTTAGAGGCTTGGGAGACAACCTGGTCAAAACATAAAGATACACACACTCACAGTTACTTACAATGATAATGACAATGATCGTACTCAGTCGCAGTATATCGGACATTTGACTTTGCTTTCAAACATTGTTGTGAGGAAAATATGGCAGTGGACGCGACTATGAAGAAGAGGTTATGAAGAGGCAACCTTTAGAATTGACACATCACTATTATTGGATGCTTACACAGATAGAAGTCCAATAGGCCCAGCAACACACTCGCCCCCAAGTTGGAAGTACTGGAAGCAAGCCTTTCGCAGCTCATGAAGAGAGTCTAGTAAACAGAAAATCAGCAAGGAGATTATTCTTATCAGGCTCAATGCTAACAGTTCCCCAGATTCATGTTTTTGTTTCCACATAATCATCGGAAAATAATTTTCCAGACCGTGTTTTCAAATAAGGCGCAAGATTGGCTGCTGTACTACTAGTGCTAGACACCGGTAGTGGATGAGGTGTAGCATTCCCCACGCACACATCAACTGGAAATGATTATATCAAAACAACCATCTTTAATACCCATCATTCCCTTGGATGGGTTGATTCACAACACGTAGATACTCACCGTCGGTGGCTGCAAACAGCTCGTAGAGGGCCTGGGCCAACACATTCACCACAAAAGAATGTGATGACTTGCGTTCCCAGTGGAATTTTTTCTTTGCCTATTGAGGAGAACGAAAAAAAGAGTTCAGTGTTATATCACTTGTTGTTCTGCTGTCTCTCACCTCGGGCCCAGGGGATGAATGGCGACATGGCATATTTGATGCGATGTACATCCCATAATAGATGGGCTGCTCCTCGCTCCCACGCAACAAGCATGTGCCACATTCCAGCAGCGACAAGGGAATGCCGTGCAACGACATTGCAATATATACCGTATTGACCAGAATATAAGACAAGGATTTTTTCCTGGAAATGTATCTGACAAAGTGGGGTCGTCTTATATTCGGGGTCTAGACTTTTAAATGTCAATATACATTCACAACTTCCTGTTAATAAATACCTTTCATTTACCATGCATGTGTGTCCATCTGGTTCTATGCTGCTTCCTTTTCCCCGTAAGAGCTGGGCTGCAACAGTTACCGTATTTTGAGAGAAAGTGTTTTTGTTTGCTCTGTACTCTGTTGCGGTGCGCGGGCAAGGTTTTGGGAGAACGACACAACTTGTCGTTCTCCCGAACGACGAAAATTATTTTTCCAAAACTCTTTGGAGTCTTGAAAGACGGGAGGGGGGGGGGGTCGTCTTATAGTCAGGGTCATCTTATATTCGGGTCAATACGGTGATATTACAACATCGTCCAGGCCATCCTGCATATCTACGCCAACTGAGTTGTGTCCTGTACCTGCAACATAACCCTGTCGTCATAGAGATCTGGGATGTCCCGCAGCCGCCTCCTCCAGATCTGGACATCGTTGAGAGCCACGCTCATCCCCCCACCTGTGAGCGGGTGTCTCATGTTGTAGGCGTCGCCCAGCAGAAGGACCCCTGAGGAGGACAAAGAGATGCCTTTAAAATAAAACCTGGGATTTCGTTTTATGTTTATTTGCCCTTGAGTCTCAACATTGAGGATTTTGTGTGGAAAATGTTTAAGGCAAACATGAGTATTTTGTTTTGATACTATCAATTTCTTTTAAGGAAGAACAGTTGATTAATCCATTGTAGCTGTCTCTCCTGGCTTCACTTAAACATCCGTTACCAATATCATTTGTAAAAATGACTTTGTTGAGCCGATTCTGCCTAAGAGTATTTCACGTGAAGTGCCTGCCACAAAGGCAAGCAATAGCAATATAGCACTTCTGTCTTTGTGATAAGAAATATTGAAAAGTACGATTCACTGTAATTTTGTCCACAAACACCGTACTGACCAAGGCACATTGATTCCAAAAGATGTTAATGTTGTTAGGAAGAAAGAAAACCTTAAAACAAACCCTAACCCCCTAACCCTATAAACAAATATATATACACTCACCGGCCACTTTATTAGGTACACCTTGCTAGTACTGGGTTGGACCCCCTTTTGCCTTCAGAACTGCCTTAATCCTTCGTGGCATAGATTCAACAAGGTACTGGAAACATTCC
>JAOPJO010000008.1:10658826-10672052 GCA_027123675.1 Molva macrophthalma | reverse complement strand
ACACACACACACACACACACACACGCACACGCACACGCACACGCACACGCACACACACACACACACACACACACACAGTTTTTTTTTTCTGGTGTGCACTTTTCTTTAAGTCCAATATCGTATGTAGGTGTGTCCTTATTTATGGCCGGCCTGAACAATTACCGTTTCTGGAGATACAGTGTTTTGTTACTCGACTATAGGGAAAGAGCAATATAGCCAAGGCAAATAAACAATGAATTCAAATTTAGAAGCGTCGACACAAGGGATTTGAGTCCCAACAGGACTTTCCGGTCCCTTGTGTGCACCGCTACTGCCACTTGAAGACAAAGACGCAATGCCATTCCTCTGCACAAAACAATACCATGTTTAAACCATACAACAACTCAGCTGGAGGTCAATGTAGTATTCACGTCTCCATATATTATGTGGTTGATTTATTATTTTGGCGTTTATGTTACAGCCTTCCAGCCATCGGTCTGATGTAAGGCCTATGGATGGCTGGGGTGGAGGAGGACGTAGGCCGCTATTGGTCACGGTCCTTCTCACGCCAACACCTACCTCTCTCAAACTGCAGACGCTGGAACAGTTCCAATTGTTCGCCGGTGACCAAACTAGCGATCTGCAATCACAGAGAAGAAAATGTAATAATTGTAAAAAAGTTGACCAGAGAGATGTGTTCTTTATGTAGAAAAAAAAGCAATTTGCTAAAATGCATTAGCCAATGTTTGATAAACATAATTTCTAAGTCAGCCCCATTTAGTCATTTAGCAGAAGCTTTTATCCAAAGCCACTTCCAGTGAATTTTAGATGCATCGCGTCATCAAGGAGCAGGTAGTGGTTACGCATCACTGGGAGCCAAATACCCAGTATCCACTAGACTATCCAAGAATAGTCTGTACTAAGTTCATGTAGTCTGTACTAACTTCATGTACATTGAAGACGTGCCAAATGTTAAATATACTCCAAATATTGCTTCCACTAGGGGTAAATATACTGTCAAGAAATGACATCTGCATGTATTTGGTTGGAAGGCATCTCTGGTTTGACCAGACAAGGAAAATTTTGGCCATAATAAATGCAGTTGACCTTGCTTCTGCAACACTGCTCCAAGTAAACACTTGCAGGCATTTACCACTCAAATATCTTTTCTGAGGCCCACAGATGCCGCAACATTTCATTTTCTAAGTAATGCAGCGCAACCTTTTGAATTTCCTTTGGAGTTCCCTTGCCTTGTGGTCAAACAGTTGCATGTGTAGTAACCAATCTGCCAACGTCAAACAAGTAAAACTACTCAAAAAGTCATGCCCCCACACCTGAAAGATGAGGAAAGAAACTTGGCCCACACACACAAAACATTTGAGTGGTTTTATTGGGAAATAACAGCTGTGCTCTTACAGGGTAGTAGTAATCTTGTTCTTAAAAGCACACCCTCACCTCAGAGTCCAGTAATACTCCAGTCTTGTGACAGGCCATGTCTGGGCAGGTGACTGCTGCACCCCCGCCTTCCATAATGGCCAGCCCAACGTACTGCTGCAGACACTGGACCAGCACAGAGGGAACAACGGCGGCATTAGGGGGGATGGTGTGCGCGTGTTCTTCACACTCTCAAGCACAGCCATCTGGTGATCTGTTGTGAAATACATTTGATCATCTCGAGCTGCGGTCATGACAGAGAGTTGAATGTTGCCAAAGAATGGACAGTTTTCAGGAACTCAACAACCCCAATTTTGAATTCCTTCTGTAAGCAGAGTCACTGGAGAAGGTATAAAATGAGTCTAGTGTTGATGTCATATCAAAAACATGGGTTTTCCCATCATCAAAAAAACAAACCCACAAAAATGTGAACAAGCAGAGCCCTCATAAAACCTCTGACCTCCTGCGTATGTGGCCACCAGCTTCATAAACAATAGAGAACCGCTGATAAGATGCTAAGTCTCACTTCCTGCATGCCTACGATGCTCTGGATGGGTGTGCCCTTGTACTTGGAAAAAGACAACCAATATTGTGGTTAAGATGTTCTTGTACAAGGAAAATGACCAATACATCAACAAAGCTACATTGCATGACATGGCATTTTGGGCTGAAAAAGTCCAGGTTTTCTACGTTTGCATAGATTGTACGATAGAGTAGAGTAGCTTAAGGAGAGGTCTACGATAGAGTAGGTTATGATAGAGTAGAGTAGGCTACAGAAAACTAGTCCCCTTGTCACCTACCCCAAGTGGAACATGCACAAAGCAACTATTTAGCAGCCAGAAAATTATGATGCAATATTTTTTTTATGTGAATAAAAAAATGTATGTGAATTGTTGCTGATCAATACAATTTAGACAGGTATAGATGTGTGCATGGGCTTCCCCCTTTTAAACACCAAGGCCCTGACAATATTAATAATGATGCTTACATGATAATTGCATAATATCAGTTCACAGGAAGACATTTATAGTTTGGGGTCAATGAAGGGGTACTTGAGTCATACTGATGGGGCTGTTGGGATACATAATGCAGAAAAGGGGTGCACCAGATGGAGGTTTTAGAGGAGAGGAGAGGTAGAAGGGTACGGTATTGTACAGTAGGGCAAAGAAGAGCACATGAGATGGTAAGTTGGGAGTAGGAGAGGGTAAAGTACAGTATGGTAAAGTAGGCTTGATGGTGGGTTAGGGTAGAGTGGGGCATGGGAGAGTGGGAGAGGGTAAAGTACAGTATGCACAAGTAGCACTACACCTGTTGGTACTAGCACTACACCTGTGGGTACTAGCACTGCACCTGTGGGTCCTAGCACTGCACCTGTGGGTCCTAGCACTACACCTGTGGGTCCTAGCACTGCACCTGTGGATCCTAGCACTGCACCTGTGGGTACTGGAGTTCAACACGTGAGTAATAGCGGAAGAGAGGTTACTACAAGGGCTGCCTAAAGGAAGCGTAAGGGTAAACTTTGCACATCACGCAATGCCTAGCTCAGGAAAATCCTTCTCCAATAACAGAAGAGCTTGTTGCAACCAATAACAAACCTGGAAAGGGCCGGGCTAGTTGCAGACTTCCTGACTCAGGGAAACCCCCCACGTATGTAAAGGAAAATAACTGTGGGTGAAACAGAGGTGGAGTGGGTCTAGATTTTTCCAATAAAAAAAAAAATTCCAATAAATAGGCAAATTCGTATTATTTTTATACAAATGATTTGTTTCAGTCTTGTGTTGAACATGGTTCAAATGCATGTCATTGTTATAATCCTGTAACAAAGAGTGAAATCATTGTTGAATGAACATGCATGAGGAAGTTTTTCAGCCCACACAAAGTCAGTCACTTTCTGAGTTATAACAATAGAAATGCAAAGTGATATATTGGCAATTCCCCCACAAGATTTCCAAGATAAAAGGAGGGGAATCGAGGGAAAACAAGTGTGCTTTGATGACAAGTGATTTTTTCTTGCGTTAAAGCTCCTTCCCGGAGCAGATAGCCGCCTGTTTCTTCTCCTTTTTCTTATTTTTCTTCCTCATAAGACTCTGTGAGGTAATCTTTCTGATTTTAAACTGTTATCAAGTAAATACGTCCAGTCTCCAAAGGGCTTGGACTAAAGTAATCTGTGTTTCCTCCTGTGCTCAACCACCCTCGCTTAAGTAGACAAACCCAATGAACAAGCTATACAGGTAATACAACAAATAGGCCTCATCTTTACCAAGGGTTAAACTTAATACTGGAATGGTCACAAAATAGTAATAGTGTAACAGAGTCCCAAAAAAGTAAGGGCTCTTACCCAACCGTTAGAGAAACCTAGTATGCTTAAATGACATTTCTAGATGAAATATCGGATAGTGCTCGCTTGGGTCCAGCCTCTAAACAGGGAGATTTTCAACCGGTGACTGAAATCCAACATAGGAGAAACGCAAGAGTTCTAGGAGTTTCTCCAGAAACCCTTGGATCCCACCACAGTAGGTACTAGGGTGTGATATGGCGGTAGAGCCGGGTGTGATATGGCGGTAGAGCTGGGTGCGTTTGTACGTACGGCGGTGCAGAAGACACAGCTGCAGGCGTCCAGTCTGTGGGTGGCTGCCGAGGGCTGCTCGCTAAGGCACAGCTTGCAGTGGATGCCGGGGCTGGGCCGGGGGGGCGTGCCACCGGCCTCAGCTGAGGGGGCTGTGACCCGGCCGGGGTCCCCTGTGGCTGGCTGGCCCAGGGCGGGGCTCCCGGCAGACATGGCGGTGGTGGTGGGGCGAGGCGGAGGGGGTGTCGGTCAGTTCAGCCCGGTGCTGGTTGTTGGGGTTGATATCAGCCCCGCTGCTGGGGGGCAAGGGTGGCGACGGCCTCCATGTTCCTGAGAGGAGAGAGTCATGCATTTTTTGACATTTCCCGTTTGAAACACATACTATACATGTGATCTCTGTTCTCTAAATAAAAGGAACTGAAACGGTAGCTGCAACACCATTCATGACCACCATCAACCAATACAAGCGAATTACCAACAAGCAAAATACTAACAGAATATCTTTCAGGCACGGGTTACATTTTATTGGAATCCTTCCGTCTTAGTCACAGGACCCCAGTCAGTCACTTTCTAAACCAAAATTTTTTCATTATATAATGAGTCATAATAAATGTCAGAATCAACTGTTTACCAATGGTGTGGTCAATGAAGTCAAAAGGTTATCATGTGATATTATGGCAGACATATGTATTGGGCTGCTCATATCGCCATAAGAAAGTACACTAATCCTTCCCAAGCCACAACATGTGACGGTATTTACCAAGTCTGCAGAGCCGGGGTGTTGCTCATCTCAAAATGACGTCTCTTCGTATGTTGCAATCCAAAATGACAAATTAAAGAGCACAGGTTGTAAATGAATACAATGGCACCAGTTGACCAAACTGATTAGTCGGCTTGAGTGACCGCGTTCTGTCTTTGTTTCTGTATCAGCTTCCCAACTCCTCTAAAAGGTGGCTGCTTGCTACACTTGTGTACATTCACTACTGGATCAGGAATAGCAATAATGAAAATGAAACAGGCATATCACTAGGATCTAATCTAGCTGTAGCTCGTATAACCCCATTGGTCCCTGTGGCAAAGTGCAACCACTTTTGTTTAGTTTTCACGAAGTCAACATTAGCCGAAACTGAATCATTTACATATTGGAGCTGTGGCCAGGCTGTACGTCTGTTGAATTCAACAGCAAGACATCCATGTGTGCCAGGTGAATAGAGGATGTATCTGGCCTGATCTGGTGTTAAAGGGCTCCTGGGTGGGGGTCAACCAAATATTATCCTCTCTTTGGTTTTATCCAATCCCTGAAGGCATGAGAAATTATAAAACCGTAATCTGGGATTTGGAAAGGATTAGTATTGAAGGAAACAGTGGGTTCCATATAAAACAGGATTGCCTAGGAAACTGACATTCCACTGTGTTTTTCCCTGACTGGCTCAGACATGCTGCATCACAGATTGTCACACACGCATGATAGTTTTCCATTAAGTTGTTTAAAGGTTGCAGGCAACTTTTACCAATGGCTCAATCGATATGGACACCATCTCTGTCCTAAATTTACATTGAGCGCTTATCAATTGTGCGTTATTGATTCTTTATTATTTTATTATTTTATTATTGATACAGTGTATGAATGTATTTCCTAAATGCACAACCCTGCTATCTTGCTGTGTCAATGCGCGGGGGCTATAATGAGAAACAATTAAAAACATTTCCGCAAATCTACCTTGAAAGCGTATCAAAAAAGGCTGACCCAGTTAGTGGTGCTTCCCCTTGAAATTGTCTGCTTCGTTACCAGCCCTTCAATTATCACGACCACGTTCTAAATAAAACCCCGTTGTTGTCCCGCCCGCACGCGCGTCCATCAAATGGAACACACCTGCCAATCACGCAGGGAAGACACATGCCAATCACGCAGGGAAGACACATGCCAATCACGCAGGGAAAACACGCGGAACCAGAACAACGCAGTGAAAGCTGCTGCTGCTTCTGCATAAAAACGGCTAGAACATACGGTGGTGGAGGCGAACAAGCAGCCCTTGTGTGTTTTTAGGATTTGTGGCTCAAGTCAATTTACTTTCACGATCAGGAATATATTCCACCCAATCAAATACCAGCCCACAGACAGGACTAGTGTTTATTGTAGCAAAGTGATGTTGGTCGAAACCTGACACGTCTGCATCCTCAAGGTTGCATATACGTAGGGCTAGGTCAAAAAATGAAGTGGCGCATACTCAAAACCCTTCAGACTTCAAGAGAAAACGACATTTGGATTATATTGCATATGTGAGGAAGCAATTATATATTAAAGTAGCATAGAAGACAAAACCTACCTTTGTGGTAAGCACTGTGTGTAGCTCTCTCTTCTCAGTTGTACAGCCGCAGTGCTTATACTATGACACAGACACATCTGTTGATAAAGGTCTACTGTACAGATAATCCCTGCTGTTGCTGCGCTATGCCATTTCCCGTCTTTCTTCTACTGACAGTACGCTTGCTGGTTGAAAGGTTGTCAAATTGCCCATATTGTCGTTGGTATGTAACATCAAAAACATTCGTAGCCTGTGTATATTTGAACAGACATACGTGCCCGTTTATTCAGGTCTGCTCTGCGCCTGTGTGTTGCGTTTAGTGCTTTTCCAGGAAGCAATGTCTCGCAATGATTTCTCATGCACTAGACTCATTACTGCCCCCCTGCGTCGTTTCAGTGCATCTGTTATCAAATCATGGCGTCAACACATGCATAGGATATGTTTGTACCTTCCTTTTAGCACTGCACTCTGATTTAAACCGCTTGAAAGTATTCTATATTGAACTACAATTCGTGCCATTTGCTCCTCATAAACCAAAGGAGGTATCAACATGTAAATATGCAAATGATAAAACTCATGCCCTCTCGACCCCGCCCCCCACTTCGCATGCGGGGAGGACGCCGTCAAAACAAAGTTCTGCATGTGGGCAACACATTTTGAGGGATTGAACTATACATGTTTGAGCCTCAGTCGGATCCCAGTCTGAATAGGAGGCTGCTGTTGTACACAAACCGGTGAACTGGTCAACTGCAGAGAAATAATAAGTTGCCTATAAAATAATGTAGACCTACCTAAATTAACATATTGCACACATGTAATATATATATATATATTACATGTGTGCAATATGTTAATTTAGGTATATATATATCGTAAATTCGTGGCTCTCTGTTTAATATGGTCGTCTTTTTGTGTTCATAGGCTGGTTGTAGGTTATCCTACTTGTCAAATGTGTCTGGCTCGGTGATGGTTGCATCTTTCTTGTTGTATTTGATGGTAATTTGTCGTGTGTTGATGTAAATTAATTTGTTCTCTGCCTTATTAGACCACACGATATTAAAGCTAACATTAGGACCACATATTTGTAGTGCTATCACCAGTTCTGACTAGTTTCTACTCATACAGATAGAGTGGTCAACACAATACCATATAAAGTTGTATTGGGCGGGGCTTCTTTACCATAATCAGACCATGTGGGCGTGGCTTATTTACCAATTTGCCAATACCAATATAAACTGGATTTTTATCTGGATTCGGCAGATGCTTAATGAACCACCTCCAGAGTGCGTGTCCGTTTACGTCGTATCTTTGAATAAACATTTGCCCATCTCCGAGTCATACCTAGCCCCGAAACCACCATACCAGAGGATGAAAATTACGCTTTATCAGTGTCCATGGTAATATGTTATGGACAAATGTTATGGTATGCCCAATATTTTTCCGATCGTGTGTTCATGGTAATATATTATGGACATATATATTTGTGGTCGTTATGTTCCTGGTATGGTAACCGTCACATTTCTGAAGAATGTATTATTGTTGCATTTGATAATCTCTCAGTACCCTTGATTGAGACCATCAATATATATTCCATCCTTAACTATTTATCAGAAATGACAATCAGTTAGAAATACTTTCATAATATCATCATGCCAACATGCTCTAGAAATTAAGCATCTTTTGTTTCAGTTTCATTCCCCATATGGGTGCCTCTCTCACCTCTCAGCGCTAAATCCATATAACTCCCTCCCTCCCTCCCTCCCTCCCTCTCTCTCGCCAATGAAATGAGAACGACACTGAAACGACACTCCTGGGACGAGTTTAACCAATAAGGACAGATTCAGGTTTGGTACTGCGAAACTTCTTCGACGTTAGTTACTATATGCGTCTCAAAATAGTTCTTTAAAAAATGAAAAAGGCAGTACCGATTTACTAGGTAATGTGTATACTGTATACTATTTTTTGTATAGCCTATATATTTATTTGTTTAAACTTGTCACTAGCCTTAACTTAACCTATTTGAGCTGTCAGTCTTTGACCGTGTAGTTAGAGAGAGAAATAAGCTATCTCAACACATATCAAGTCACAAGGGCCGTTTGCCGAAAATAAATCAGGGATTTCTGTGTTGTTGGTCGCTGTGTCTCACAGAATGGGATTGGGCGCTTGGTAATGAATGATATTGGATGTGTGTTGTATAATGTGTTTGAAGATGGCACTCACAAGCTTATTACACGTGTTAATATTAATATAATTATTAGCAGTGCTTATACTATGACACAGACACATCTGTTGATAAGGGTCTACTGTACAGATAATCCCTGCTGTTGCTGCGCTATGCCATTTGCTCCCGTCTTTCTTCTACTGACAGTACGCTTGCTGGTTGAAAGGTTGTCAAATTGCCCATGTTGTCGTTGGTATGTAACATCAAAACCATTCGTAGCCTGTGTATATTTGAACAGATATACGTGCCCGTTTATTCAGGTCTGCTCTGCGCCTGTGTGTTGCGTTTAGTGCTTTCCCAGGAAACAATGTCTCGCATTGATTTCTCATGCAATAGACTCAAAACATGGCGTCAACACATGAATAGGACATTTTTGTACTTTTCTTTTAGCATTGCACTCCAATTTAAACCGCTTGAAAGTATTATATATTAAACAAAAAGTCGTGCCATTTGTGTCTCATAAACGCTAGGAGGTATCAATTTAGCATAATTGTATCGGTGTAGCACCTCTCTCACTTCCCGACGCTAAGCCCGTGTAAGTGAAAGTCCCTCCCTCTCTCCCGCTAATAAAATGAGACGAGACGCCTGGGACGAGGTTAACCAATAAGGACAGGTTCAGGTTTGGTATATAGCGCCACCCGGCAGTCCTATCATATGATTCAGGTTGATCCACTTCTGTATGGCTACGGCGAAACTTCTTCGACTTAGTGACTATATGCGTCTCAAAATAGTTCTTTAAAAAATGAAAAAGGCAGTACCGATTTTCCAGGTAATGTGTATAGGCTACTATTTTTTTATATAGCCTATATATCTATTTGTTTAAACTTTTCACTAGCCTTAACTTAACCCATTTGAGCTGTCAGTCTTTGATCGTGTTGTTAGAGAGAGAAAGAAGTTATCTCAACACATATCATGCCACAAGGGCCGTTTGCCGAATATAAATCAGGGATTTCTGTGTTGTTGGTCGCTGTGTCTCACAGAATGGGATTCTATAAAACGAATCAAACAGTCGTGGGCTATCAGCGGCTATGCATCGGCAATTAAGAGAGTAAAACGGCGCTTGGTAATGAATGATATTGGATGTGTGTTGTATAATGTGTTGGAAGATGGCACACACAAGCTTATTACATGTGTTATTATTAATATCATTATTAATTTTGTTGTTTCAGGCGTCAGATATGCAGAACGTGTTTGATCTTATGAATATCGTTCTTCGGAAGGGAAGAGAGGCCTGCCAGTTTCTCTACCATTCTCTAGGGATTTGTTCACCATTACCGTTTGAAAGAGGTAATGTTCGGGTAAATGACAATGCGATCTGTCTCTGTAGCTCAATGCCTTACGCTTCACAATTAGAATGTTAAATTAGAAGGCTATACGATTTATTTAAATATACAGGACATGTATATCTAGTCTGGGATAGATAAATACATAAATACATACAGGATAAGTCCTTTATTATTATTATTATTATTATTCGACAATACAATAATGACGAAAATAAATATTTTCACAAATAACTGACTGTGAATAATATGATTTACAAATCCTATTAAAAATGGTTCTCTTTTTGCCTCCATGTGCATCGGAAATCATAATCGTGCAAAATACAATTCTATTTCTCGGAAGCTGATTTGCTAAAGCACTGCATGGAACTGTGAAACAATGAGTCAGACTACTTCCCATTGTCATGGTTCTCTATTCCTCTCTCTGTGTCTACCTCATTTACAGCACATCTCCTGCACCCGCCAGCCACCACATTAATTATAAACATCAGTAACTCCACCTTGGTAGACTGTGCTATTGGGAACGGAATCTTAATACCTGCAGTAGTGGAAAAACAACCTCTATTAGGGGGCTACGCACCCCTCGTCCATGGTGTGTAACAGTTTATTTCACAAATATTTGTGTCTTATTGTATTTACTTGTTCATTGTTTGTTTGACCTATTAGACAGGACGCTGATGATTATTCTGTAGTTTCTGTGCTTTGACCACAGGGCTTTCTTTTACAAGTTGTCTATCTTTTTGTTGTTTTTCAGAGGACAAGAGGTGTAGCTGCTTCCATGGCCACCCGGTGGCAGCACAGTCTACTCTTCCTCCCCCACCAGCAACAATCCACGTCCATCACTCCAACCTGAACTATGTCATCATAGGAGACAACAACTACATGCAGGTGGACCAGACTCACTGAGATGCAGTTTGTTGGACCAATGCTGCCTGCATGTTGAAAATATAGCTCTCCTCTCTATAAGTAACGCTATAAGTTATACGTTTTTATATGATGTTCAGCACCCATGCAGTTATGACATGAAGGGAACCACAATTGATATATGAACAATGCTTGTTTCTGTGAGATGAGTGGTGAAAAAGGAAAACAAGTTAACGTAAAAATGCATGTTAAATGTATGGCCTATGGTCAAGTACCCCTGGTAAAGGTAATGTAGGCTACTTAGTAGTTTCGACATTTCTTTAAATGTTCAATTCAGTCTACACTGAAGCGGTTCTTGATATTCAAGTTGACAATAACAAGTAATGAAAACACTGCTAATGTAATGTGTTCAATTTAATTAAATTATAATTTTTTATCGGTTTGTTTTTGTGTTTGTTACTGCTTCTCTATGAAATTATTTGTATTTAGTGTGGTATTTGTTTCCCCCCCCCCGCCAGAAAAAAACAAGCCAACAAATACTGGTTTACAGTTCTCAGGTATTGCATTACATAGTTTATTGACTTGGTCATCATCAATAGAATTGTCCGCAGTGAGTTGCAGCTTAAAGGAACCGCAGTAACATGCATGATGTCTTCCACCAGCTTCCAGCATCATCCAGAGTCTTCACAACTCACGTTGTCATGTTGACCGTTCATAAAGGCTTTATAGACCTGGGAGCGCACCCACCCACATTCTCGCTCTCTCTCATTGTGGGTCACTTCCTGTCAACATACCGCCAAGGCAACAAACACAGACCTGATCTACATACAGTAGTAAACAAAGTACTTACAGTTACAGTAGATGGCGCCGTTCAAAATTATAATAACGGGGTGACCACACAAGGTGGTTGATTTAAGGCAGAAATATTGGGAGGGAAAAACGGTGTTGGATGGAAAAATAGCAATGAAGACAGACAGAAGAACATGTGTTGTTTCCTGTATTTGTTTGACAAATATGCTTTATCACAGGGGTACTACATAAATATGAAGGGTTATGTTATGTCATGTGGGGGAAAAATAATGACACTTTAAATTATGATTTATACCCAATCCTTTCTTACGTCATCATCATCATCAACATTATATGTCGAACAGTACAGGTTGTAGTTTTGCATTCTTTGCTGCTTAGAATGCACAGGATTAGTGAAACTGTACAGTCCATTCATTCATATTTGAATAATACAACTACAGGAAATAGGATTGATGGTCATTCATATATTAATCAGAAATAGTTGTTTGACATAATATCTAGGTATTATTTCCATTAAAATATATGAAATATAAACATGTCCAATTGATAACCTAAAGGCATTATATCTAGCAATGGCAACATGCTAGAGACACAAGCTGGACAGAAACACTGTTCTGCTTATAGGAAATGATGGCGACATCTGAACCAAAGAAATAAAGTTTCCTGTGTTTGGCATTGAAAGTAAACAAAGAAATATCATCATACGTCATATGCTTTCTACAAAAAATGATTCTCCTGGTATGTGTAGGCAATGTGCTTCAAACTGTGCCGGATGGATATGCCACTGTATATTATTGCAAAATCATACACTATATTTTCACTGGGCACACAACAAGACATATTTTGGTTGCACACTAATTAGGGGGTGTTGTAGATTAATTTGGCACTAAATATGGAGGTTAAAGAGAAGACAAAAAAGGACTTCCCACAATTTGATTCTCAAGCAATTCAAGAAATCCTTAATGGAGACTTTCATATAGTCCTAGTAATAACAGACTGACCCACAGAACACATCAATAAGTGTGATCAGCAAAGTTAAACTACTTTGTTATTTAGTTTTCCAGGACTGTATGGACCAAACTCACATGTACTTTATATATATGCAATACAAAATTATAACTCATAAAAAAGATTTACAGATAAACAATTATCAGGTAGTCATCGTCCATTCAGCCGCAGAATAAGGTAAATAAATATAACTCTGAGGCCATTACATGGTTGGTCCTGGCTTTTGGGTCAGCTTGTGTTTCCCTCGCCTGAGGAATTCAAATGCACTTCAGTCTTTTCCATTTTTTTCTTGTGCTCATCTATAAATTTCATTAATTCCATGTATCAATTTGATGACGGAAATTTGTCTAGGGAAGACAACCTAATTGTGGCCTTTGGTAACAGAATAAAACTTTTCTTACTTTTTTCTTTCACACAAAAGTTTCACTCTTGGTGAAATACTCCTGGGACTCTTCTGAAATGAATTTAAATAGCCTCCAAGATCCACGTCAAAAATAGTGAGTTAGATTTGATCCAGGAGGGAGCCACACCTCTATGATCAGGACACCACACAGCCCACATCACACCACTTCACACATCTTTAGGGACGAGGTGACCCTACAACCAATCCATTCTGTACAGGTTATCAGTCGCGTGGACAGAGCTCACATCCAGCACTGAGAATTGTGCTATAATATCTGGAAGAGGAGAGAGAGAGAGAGAGAGAGAGAGAGAGAGAGAGAGAGAGAGAGAGAGAGAGAGAGAGAGAGAGAGAG
>JAOPJO010000008.1:10648092-10658726 GCA_027123675.1 Molva macrophthalma | reverse complement strand
GAGAGAGAGAGAGAGAGAGAGAGAGAGAGAGAGAGAGAGAGAGAGAGAGAGAGAGAGAGAGAGAGAGAGAGACTGAGTATAGAGGTAGAGCCAGAAACAAAAAGGGAACGCAGACGTCAACCGAGACCAAGAGTAAGGCAAATTAAATAAAGAGAATGAAAGATAGAAAGCAAGAAATTAAAGAAAGAAATGAAGAAAGAAAGAAGAGAGAGAAAGAAAATATGACAAAGATGGAAAGAAGAAAAAGAAAGACAAACCGACGGAAAGAAAGAGCCCTAGATCTCGTTGATTGTCCGTTCCGAGGGCCGGTATTCCTCGCGGCCCTTGGGGGAGGACAGGTAGAAGGACTGGGTCTTGCGCTTTAGACGGGCCCGCTTGGTGGCCAGCGACAGGCTGTGCTTGCTGGAGGAGATGATGTCGGAGATGAACTTCTTGCAGTCCACACAGACCTCCATGGTGGCCCAGTCCTCCGTCAGCTCAGGAGGAAGCTCCAGGTCATCGCTGGTTTTGAGGGACCCGTGTTTGGACAACCTTAACACAGATTATTACATGTAAGTTGGGTTCAAAGTTTTATTTGACCACTTGTGGGAAAGTAGTACACGCTTTGGCTTTGATTAGAACGATGAGAACGATTAGAGTGTGTGTGGTGTGTGTCACTTTGGGACAACAGTCACTGAAGAGAACATTTAAAGGAGATCATTCTGGGGCAGGGGTGCCGGCTCCCCTGCAAACACCCCTTCAATTCAGATTCAATAAGCTGATGAGTGTGTTGCATCAATGCTTCATCCGTAGGTACCAGGTAACCATATCAGCCAACACAGGTAACACATGAAATAGCATGTGTTGGACCTAGCGAGGGAGTCATCTACAATTCAAACCAATGAACAGGTGTAAGGGTTTGGCTCTCAAATTTTTTCTTTTTTACGACGACCAGGTTACATATTTCCATAAAGGCAAGAGAAGGAAACTCAAGGAAAATGAAACACAGAAGAGCATCAGTGTCTCTGAGACATGAATCATTTCATTCAGAAAGTACCGCTACAAACTCACACCCTTAACATGATAAGTGGCCATTCAAGAGGGTTGTGCAAGAAACAAATACAAATATTTGTATTCTTAGCATAAGATATTGAATATAGAACATACATTTTTAGTTACCGACATATAGCCTCGATTTCCAGTCTCTCTTGTGAAACCTTTGTTGTACAAGAGAGCCTGGAGGATGACCCCAAAATGTTAGGGCCAATCACAAGTCAGGGGTGGCACTTGGGAGTGGCGTGATAGGGCGTATTGGTCTCAACACGAGTCGAAGTGTGAAACGGGCAGCTCTATAGACCAATGGCTGTCAAGAACCACGAATCCAAATGCAAACAGAAGCGAGAGAGCTAACCCGGTAAAAGCAAGGCATTGGGTCCTACTACCGGCATACTGAACACCAACAGGGGGCTTGCTGTAAGACCCCTACTGTTCTAGTGACTCACTTGGACATGGTCTTCTGAAGGCTGTGGCGCGATTGGCCCTGGGAGGCCTTCTCAGGTGAGGCCCCTACTCTCCCTCTGCTCGGCCTGGAGGTGGAGCCCTTCATCACCGTGGAGGCGGAGCCCTTCATCACCGTGGAGGCGGAGGTGGAGGCGGTGGTGGGCGGTGGCGCCACCAACGGCCCAGCTCCATCGGCTACGGACATCGTTTTACCAACACCGGCCATGGCCTCCAGCCTGTCCCTGGGAAGGGTGTTGGTGGAGCCGATGGAGTAGATGGGCAAGCTGGAGTACGGCTTGGACGGCAGCCGCATCTGGTTGAGAGAGAGAAGAGAGAGAGAGAGAGAGCGAAAAGAGAGAGAGAGAGAGAGAGAGAGAGAGAGAGAGAGAGAAAAGAGAGAGAAACGAGAAAGAAACGAGAGAGAGAGAGAGCATGCAATTGTACGAACATACGTCTCCATGCTGAGAGAGACTAAAGACAGTCGTTCAGTCAGGGTTTATGGTGTGTGTGTGTGTGTGTGTGTGTGTGTGAAGCCGTAAAATGGGTGCCTACCTTTTTACAACACTGCGAGCACACAGGCCTGCAAGACATAAGTTACACAAATTGATGGAGGTGAATAAAGAAAGTGATTGCCTCTAATTGAATGATCATCTAAACAACAGAGAGCCGTCACCTTTGAGATAAATCGTCACTAGGTCTTACCGCTTGCAAAACTGACAGGTGTAGGACCAGGTGAAGAAGGAAAACCTTTTGGTCCGACAACAGAAGCAAAGCTGCAATATAATCAAAATAAGACAATAATGAGTGGGTGTTAACACGATATTTTATATTACACATATGCAATCCAATGAGATGGGTTGTAAGAGTAAGATTAACTGTTGGTGTTGATCATGACAGATTATGTTTATTGCTTCACCTTTCCCTTCTTCATGGCGTTGTACACATCCTTGTACTGCTGGAACTTCTCCAGCTCTGCCTTGACCAGCACCTGTCTGATGTGCATCACCTCCTCCACTGTCAGGGACAGACACTCCACTGGGAAGCAGAACTCCTCCTGCCATGGGACAGACAGACACACACACACACACACACACACACACACACACACACACACACGCATATGCATACACTCACGCACACACACACACATATATGTACACACACATTTACACATATGCATGCACACACACACACACACAAACATATACACACATTTACAGGTATGCACACACACACACACACACACACACACACACACACACACACACACACACACAGACACACACACACATATATGTACACACACATATACACAAATGCATACACACACGGATACACATATGCAAAGTATATACACACACACACACACCACACAAACACACACATAAACACATACAAACATGCACACGCACACAAAAACACACACAATGAGTTACCATGACAACACCACTGGAGACAGAGGGCTCAGTGTTTGTCTTTCTCATCCCCCCCCCCCCCCCCAAGCACACACACCTCTCTGAGCCTCCTATTGGTGGACATGTGGCTGAGCATGTGACGATGCGGACGTGTCCGTGTGTTGAGGGAACGCTGTGAGGACCTCCCCACCCTTCCAGAACAGCAGGGGCCCCCTCTAAGCTCAATTAACCCCAGCTTCCCTGAATCAGCAGGGTTTTTATTTCTATCAGGACTTTCTCTAACTGTCCATAATACACATCTGAAATATAAGTAGTATGAAGTAGTACCAACATTGACCAGCAAGTGTTTGTTTTATGACTTACACTGAACTGCAATCCACGCTGATGCATATCCTGTTTTACGTGATGACGTATGGGGACTAAGATTAGCGGCCTGAACTATTTATATGGGGAGTGGGGGTTGTATCATTTATATTTTTTCATTTATTATGAAGTTATCGATTTTCTTTGCCACACCCTGCATCCATCATGCAGCTCCTCTCTCTCACCTCCCTCCCTCCCTCCCTCTCCCTCTCTCTCCCCCTCTCCCTCCCTCCCTCTCTCTCCCTACTTCTCTCTCTCCCTCTCTCTCTCCCTCCCTAGTGGATGATTAATATCCTCAGAAATCACTGTGTGTGGGGATGTGCGCAAGTGTGTGTGTGTGTGTGTGTGTGTGTGTGTGTATAGGGGAGGGGGGAAGTGCAGACTCAGGCAAAGAACCTATATAGCTGTCGCTGTTTCTACATTATAATTTAGAAAGAAACATTAAAAAAAAGGAATAAAGAATCTCTGCGGTAATCTCCCGCCGGCTGACGGTTTGGCCGCTCACCAGGGACTTGGAGTTCTTCTTGGTGGGGGGCTGGAACAACCTGACGTTGGTGGGGGTCTCCTTCTCGATGGAGTGCCTCCTCTGCTGGGGCTGCTGCCTCCGCTCTGGCTGGGGCGTGGACGAGATGGGCAGGAACATGGGGGGAGCTAGGACCCGGAGACACAGCGGGGGGTGAGGAAAGAGGGGTGCGGAGGCCGATAAAGGTTAGAGGGGAGGGACAGGGGGGAGGAGGAGTGTGGAGGGGATAAATATGAGTGAACCAGATGAATCCATCCATTAATGATGAGAGCCCCCCCCCCCCCGTATGTGGTGGAGGGAGGAGGCGGAGGGGAGTGGAGTGGAGTGGAGGGGGGAGGAAGTGGGTCTCGCTCACTTTTCTTGCCCAGCGCCATCTCCGGGGATGTGTCGTCCATCACTGACGTCGCCATGCTGGAGCTGCTGGCGGATCTATGGCCCCAGGTCTCATCCTAGAGACGCAGAGGAATCAATACTTGTCTAGCCACCAAAAGTGGAACAATCACAGACAATATTGCGTAAACCACTGGCGTTGTAGGTCTGGCTTGTTCTCTGTCTGTGAAAAACACCTAAAGTCATGCTTCTTATGTGTCATTCGCTGTATGTCTTATTGTGTTTTATTGTATGCTGCTGCCGTATTGGCCAGGACTCTCTTGTAAAAGAGATGTTCAAGCTCAATGAGACCAACCTGGTGGGATAAAGGTTCAATAAAACATCTCACACTCACATCCGAGTCGGAGCTGTCCAGCTCTGCGAGACTGGGGGCCTTGAGGAGCCGTTTCCTCTGGGGGACAGACTGCGACCCGGACGCGTCCAGGCAGGAGGAGTCAGACACGGCGTTGAGCAGTGACAGCGTGCTGGACGACCTCCGGCCCATGTAAGGACTGAAGTCGTCTGCACAGAACCACACCGGAGAGACAGGTGCCTTTCAGTTGGGGGAGGTGTACGACTCCATCCAGAGACCAACCTCAACGGTACCCGTCCATCCATCCCTCACGTCCTCTCGGGTTTCGTTTCAATATACACTAAGGGCCTAACAGGTTCACTTTCGCTTTCAGTTTGGTTTATTTCCAAAATAGAGAGAATCGTCAATCAGTGTGCAGTGCTTGAATAAGAGGACGTTATGAACATTGGGACAGAAGGGCAGGTGTTTGAGGTTGATTGAGAAGGGAGAGGGGTGGTGGTGGTTGGAGTGGGTGGGTGGGGTGGGGGCAGTGTTAATTTTAAAGGGAGGCCAAGGGGGCGAGCTGATGTTACACACAGAACAATGGAGGCCGTTGTGGACGGATATTAAAGCTGAATCGCCAAACGCTCCACCACCGAGTTGAAAGCGTTCTTGTGTAGGAGGTGGGAGCGAGGGTGCTTCCTGCCTCCCCCCCAACTCCCCTTATATCCTCTCTAATCTCCCTCACAGGCCACAGGGAGAGGTTAAATGTAAGAGAATAACATGGCGACAACAGGTCCAGCTACAAATAAGGCCATCTAGCAGCTGAATCCTCTCATTCTGGCTTTGGTTGACCTACATGTGCCAAGGAAGGGGAAGATCGATAGAAATAGGGTGAGGAGAGGAGAGGAAAAACGTTCTCTCCCATCCAAGAGAGGGGAGGGAGACGTGGGGAGATCGGGGGACAGGGGGGTGAAGAAGAGCTAGAGACAGCAGATAAAGAGCATTGCAGGCAGATACAATCTTAGCCTCCTCAGGAGTTCTCTCTCTCTGTTCTTTCTCCCACTTCGTCGTAAACCTTCTTTACTGATGCCTCAGAATACCAGGGTAACGCTGTTGCTAGACACCATCCGTTAACTAGGGCAACACAGCCTGCATCAGCTGCTCTTGTGACGCAGGAACTAGCTTAAGCTTTCGATGTGGACTGAAGCCCCTGCAGTTTATTTCATTGCCATTTTTACACTCTGTGTCTCCCATCGACTCGCCCACCACCTTAACACCGCTGCCCTGTCCATTCATCAATCTGACCTTTTATGTTACAGGGGAGATTAGTAAAGCCGGGGAGAGGAGACAGACCGGGCCTTTGTGGGTTGGGGTAAACAAGGCCTTCAATTCCAGTCCAGTCCAGTTTAGTCCAGTCCAGGACAGCATTTCATACTTTACCTTTACCAGTACGGAACAGATCCTGAGGCATGCTGCGAGTTTTGCCAAAACCTAAAAGCGGGGGATAGCTCCCTTATTATGATGATCATAACCACAGCCAGGGAACCTGTGGACCTCTGGGTCAGATAGCTTCCACCGTCCTGATCATGTCTGCTGAGTTCTCACTCTGTCAGAGAGCATAAGACGCTTTCCATGTCATACATGCCCGTGCACACACACACACACACACACACACACACACTCACACACACGCACACACACACAAACACACACACACACACACACACACACACATAAACACAAAAACACACACACACACACACACACATAAACACAAAAACACACACACACACAGCTGAGTGGCTCCTTAACAGCTTACAGTATGGGAGCTCAGGGAGAGATCCATTTTATAATCGCACACACACACACGCTCAACACACTCACTCACGCGCGCACACACACACACACACACACACAGACATTGAAAGTATGCACACTTTTGCATTATGCATTTTTTTTCAGAGCGCACAAATGAGTAAGCATGGTATTGGCAGAGCTTTGGCTGGGATGGGAGTCACTGGCTTCAGCAGGAAGGGGCTTTGGAGTGCAGCAATATTCTGATCTGCCCCCCCCAAACAGTAATCTCTACCTAAAAATAAAAACAACTGTCCGATTAGGTTCATCAAATGTTGTTAAATATCCAGTCCCAGCCAGCCCTTCTAACCCTCACGCCCCACAGAGCACCACCCGGTGCTGCGATGACAATCTAACTAATCCATTTGCACCTCAGATTAGGCTCTGCAGAGTCATACGGACACATGAAAGGGTCTTTTGTCTGAAGTGGAGGATTTCTGCAAAAGGACCCGGGAGGTGGTTCTGCTCTGGTGGGGCTCCTTTCTCTCTCTAATTGGCTGTTGGGCCACATTATCAATGCTGCTGGGTCACCTCCAATCTCACTGATTCTTGACATAGGTGACATGTTCGGCGAACACATTTTATGAACTGCTTTAGTTCTCTGAGAAGTTACATAAGCACCGTGTCGTCTGTTTGAAGTCCTCTTAATGACTTCGGGGGACAAATATGACCCGTGTTTCCCAAGGAATACCAAGTCTTCTAAAGGAGGATTTCAAAAGAATCGCCCAGATCTGAAAAGTTTTCATTCGAAAACGGCTCCTTCTCAACATCTTCTTAGTAAATGAAATATCAGCATAGCAGAATGTTAATGTCTGTCATTTTTCTTACTTTTATGCATTGCTTACTATTGATTCCCTGTCTTAATGCTGGCATTCTTTCAAACACACACTAAGCATTTACACTTTTTTATTATGCCTCTCTGCAAGTAAAGCAATCCAAACTGTTGACGTTTTGCCAGGGTTGGATCCAATCATTCTGATTGTTAAAGGGCAGGTACAACTTTCCTTGGTGATACACTGAACAGTAGGGTAGATACTGACTGTATTGTGTTACTATGTTATGCTATGGCATCAATGATTGTTGCCATAGCATAACATAGTGAAAAGTCTTAAGCATTGTTCTAGGAATCAGTGCTCAAATCACCCTCTTCTTTACAAAACCCTCCTTACTGAACAAACCAGTGTCACAAATTACAATGTTTTAATGGTACACACCACCGTAAGCATGAAATGAACAGTGTCAACTGCAAGATGTGCATGTATGTGAGCATGTGTGTATGTCTGTGCGTGTCCATGTTGATGCACATGTTGATGTCAAGGGTGTTAGAAAGCAGGTGATGAAGCACAACATCAAGGAGAACAGAACTGCCCGGTCAGCAGCGAGGAGTCGTTACCTGCCGCATCAAAACTGAAAGACATGCTAAGAGGCCGCATGACTGTAGAGAGAAACAGTGACATCATGGGACAGTGTTAATGGATGTAGTCTGTCCATTACTGTATCAGTTTAGACAAAAAAGCGGGATTATTGCTAAAGTTAAATTTTTAAAAAATGTGAGTATAATTGTTAAGAGACAGAACGGAAGCCAAAGCCAATAGAAAAGAAGTTCTGCGTTTTAGTGTTCGATAAAACCGATCAATATTTTTTGAAGGCTTTCCAAAAACATTTTCAGGAGTATAGTAGGCTTAACATGGAATTGCAGACACTCAGCATTAATGTTAATGCACATGTTGCTCTACATGTCAACAAAGCGCATACCCATAAAAAAAAAAATCTAAGCAATAGTAGTCATCACATTAGCATAACATAATAGAGTGAAGGTTAAATGGCAGCAGCTGACGTGATAGGCAGAGGCATGGCAGCATATAACGAAAAGGATCAAGAAGCATAGTTCAGAGCAGTGGAGTTGTGCTTCTCTTGCTTTGAACACAAGGGCCAGCCAGTGTGACATCATCACCATAGTCACACACCAAACCTCGTGTGCATATGAGAGTGTGTGAGTGTCGGCATGCGTGCACAGAGGCTTATCAGCATACCTTAGAGACACTTAAAAACAACAGAGTCATACAGGAGCCTAGTTTGATTCATGAATTTGAGAGAGAGATAGATAGATAGATAGATAGATAGATAGATAGATAGATAGATAGATAGATAGATAGATAGATAGAGAGACAGAGAGACAGAGAGACAGAGAGAGAGACAGAGAGAGAGATAGAGAGAGACAGAGAGAGAGAGAGATAGTAACAGAGACATAGAGAGAGCTCACCCAGCCTGCCCCTGCGGATCATATCTGGAGACACAGGGCGGAGTTTCCGCTCCGCCTTGATTTCCTCCAGGATGCGTTCGTGGAGGGTGGGCGGGGCCTGGGCCTGGGGCTTCAGCTTACGAGCTGATACCTGCAATGAGAGGAGGGGCATAAAGTTACCACACCGCCCACTACACTGAAGCACACACAATGTCCTAATGTCCATAGGTTCTTGAACCGGATCATTCTTTACTCACGGGGTTCAGAGGCGGTCTGGACCGGATGAAGTCCAGGATGACCTCATGGGCGCTCTTCTTTAACTTGGGAGGGATGTCCCCATTCACCTGCAGGCCAGAACCCCAGCACCAGGCAGAAGCAATCAAACAGGAGAACTGAGGAACTAATGGTTCCATCTTGATGCATCTTCATATTTAATGAGTTAATGCTGCATTTGTCATACATTTTCAATCCAGCCAATCAATGCGAGTGTACTTTAGGTTTTAGGAGGTACAGTGATACATTTATATGTATTTCAATATTTGTCCTCTGATGTTCTGTTCACAAAGTGTTCAATTAGTAAATGAACATGTGGTGGGGAATTGCTGTGGCACAACTGGGATCTTTATTTAGCATAAAGCCAACATGTTTCATTACCATGAACCATGAAGTGACTGAGCAGCTGAACACAGTAAACAACACAGTTCGCTGCATTTCATCAAAAATGTAATGAAATAAAAAATGACGGAAATGTTTCCCTTTAATGTTTAAAGACTATTTGAGCTGCAAGTGACTTGCTGTTGCTGTGCTGTTTTATCTTGGCCAGGAAACATTTGCAGAATTACTTTAATCTCGAAAAGCTCTCCTGGTCAAATAAATGTAAAATACAAATAAATGATATATATTTGTGATATTAGATTATATAAATGGGCCGTTTTGAGCCAAACGTGACAGAGAGATTGTCATCTTCTGATACAGTCTCTAGCCATCTCAAGTCTTACCCATCTTATTTGCGTGAAACAAACGCCAACGGTTGACCATATTTAAATAGACTGCAATCAGTTAAATGCTGAACACGTTTATCCGATAGTGTAGAAAGAAAATGAATGAAATGCATTATTCTGGACGTCCTTCTGAACCAAACAGCGAGCGCTAGAGCAGGAGCCTCACCATGACCTTGCGGAGCTTGAAGCGTTGGGAGCGGATGTCGTCCATCAGCATCTCGTAGGGCGTCAGCTGGTACTCGATGGGCAGCGGGTCGTACCGCCGCTCGTGCACCTTCTTCAGCTTCACCCCGTCCCGCAGGCCGCGCATCACCTGCACCCAGCAGCGCGCCTGGGGACCCACAGGGAGGTGGGCGGGAGGGGTGAGGTACGGTCAGGCCACGCCCCTAACCCTCCCCTCTCTCATTAGAATAGCAGGGTGATGGGTGTTCATTGGCTGGGCTGCATATGGTTTTACAACCGTATAGAAACCTTTGATTTCAAGGTAGTGTCACTACTACTAACCATAGCTAGAACTACACTTAGGAGAACTACAACAGGTGAACTACAATGACAACTAAAGCTAGAATACTGCAGCAGAATGACTGGGTGAAAATAAGGGCCAAGGTTTTAGGAGACCTACCCAATCAGAGTTCTGCAGCTCATTCAGGTCCCTGCCAGCTTCCACTGACGAGTCCCCCTCCATCTTCTTCAGGTTCTGGAGGGGATTGACAGACAGCCACAGACAGACACACAGACAGACACACAGACAGAAGAGAGAGATCATTGGCTATCGAGAGTTCATCTGATGATGATCAAGTATTTCCCTTACATGAGCTGTCATCTAACCTAGTGGCTATTTAGTCTATTCTTAATTTGGTTTTTAATATATTATGTATTTAATTTAAATATATGAATGTCACTATTAAGGCAAAAATACCGAAAATCCAGTCATCCTATCTGGGAGGATGATGCTCTTGCAAACGCATGATACAAGCTGTTTGTTCTGGTGTTTATTGTGTGTGTGTGTGTGTATCTGTTTATATATATGTGTGTGTGTGTGTGTGTGTGTGTGTGTGTGTGTGTGTGTGTGTGTGTGTGTGTGTGTGTGTGT
>JAOPJO010000008.1:10626693-10641324 GCA_027123675.1 Molva macrophthalma | reverse complement strand
ACACACACACACACACACACACACACACACACACACACACACACACACACACACACACACACACACACAGTCTCCCTCTTGCTGTCCTGGTTGCTTCTCAGGTGCGCGTTTCCCGGTAAGCCTTGACGATGCTCTCATAGGCCGGAGGTGGAGTCTGTGTGGCCTGAAAGCCCCTGACACCGCCGTGGCCCCAGAACGACTCCGGCCTGGACGGGGCCGCGGTCGTCGGGGATCCCGAGGCGTGCGCGGACCCCGGCGTGGCGGTCGCGCTCTGGGTCCTGGGCGGCGCGCCCGGGCTCCCTTCCTCCGCCTCCCTGGCGATCTGGCTGCACTGGAGCAGCGGGTGGAAGGTGGAGGCCCTGAAGCTGGACTTGCGGCCCAGCGGGTCGGCCTGCTGGTCCGGGGGGGAGAGCTGGCGGTGGAAGCTGAAGGCGGCGCTGACCAGGCTGTTGTTGCTGCGCCGGTCGTAGCTGCTGTTGCGGCTGAAGCCCGGGCGTGCGCGCGGGGACACGAGTGCCGGGCGGCAGGGGCGTGACCGGGTGATGACGGCGGAGCCCGCCCTGCGTCGGGACATCCAGGTGAGCCACACGTAGATCAGAGCGCCCAGGACCAGGCCCGCCACGACGGCCACGCAGAAGGCGATGATCAGAGGCACTAAGGAGAGGGGAAACATGAGGGTGAAAACGTGAAAGCGCTCATCATCCTGTCGTGGCGCCCGTCCATCGTTACGATTTCATGTGTATGAATAAAAAAGAAAAAACATTGGAGGACGAGAATATGATTCTCATGATGTAACATAATCATCATATAATATACGGTATACAATGTTTTTATCATCATCTCGGTCCACATAATTAGAGGTTCAATACAAATCTTGCCGTGCTTGCAAAACAGTTTCCTTTCAACTAAATAGTTCCAGGATTGTCTTGCAAGATGGTGCCACAAAAAATGTATCGGTGGGCCTCGGCCTGTCTTGTTCACCACAGCAAACCAGCAGATTGTTATTCATTCTCATTCAGACATAAAACGATTGACCTTTGTCTATTTGAATTCCCCCAATGGCTTGGAGGCAATAGTTCCAGCGCGTGTTAGGGAAAAATAAAGAGAGAGAGAGAGCGCGCGAGAGGGAAGGAAAATACCGCCCTGGCCAAGGCAGAACCTCACAGGGCGAGGGCCAAGAAAAACAAATCAATTCCTTGATATAAAAAAACTTTTTTTTATTATGTTTTAAGTTGAACTTTTTCTGTTTCCTCTCAATGTTGATAAGTGAAGGGTAGGAAGAAACTCAGACATTCGCAAGGACTCATCTGGGAATGACATCTGGGAAAATGGAAGAGACGGAACAGCTGGGAAATTTACTCTGGATTAGGAGAGAGTATCCTCAGACATAGCTTTTAAAGCATAGCAGCACTAAATATTTGCATTACAATGATAGTTTTCGTTTGCATGCCGTTTGTTGCATATAACCTGAAGTTTCATAAGGAAATAACAGCGGCAAGGAAATGGACCACATCAAACAGGTTGGAAACCAGCCGCTGAACTCACCAACATCAAAGGACTGAAGTATTTCCAGGAAAAGATTTGTGTTGTTTTCTGCCATGATATTCCCTCGGAGTTGGTCCACTTAAGATTACCCCTCTCTCCCTTTCTCTCCCTCTCTCTCACTCACTGGCTCACTTTCTCCCCCAACGCCACCTATGCTAATTCCTATCTTGTTATGTCTCTTTGCAAGTATTTCTCTACATCCTCTCTCTCCTCCCTTCCTCACTTTCTCTTGCCTTCCTCGCTCTCTTGCCTTCCTCGCTCTCCCCTGCCTCTCTCTCTCTGTCGCTCTCTCTCTCTCTGTCGCTTTCTCTCTCTCTCTCTGTCGCTTTCTCTCTCTCTCTGTCGCTTTCTCTCCTCCCTTCCTCGCTCTCTCCTCCCTTCCTCGCTCTCTCCTGCCTTCCTCTCTCTCTCTGTCTGCCGCTCTCCCTCCTCCCTCCCTCCCGTCACTCTCTCCCGTCACTCTCTCTTCCAGAGGGGCAGACTCAGCCCTGAGGCACACAGGATTCCCTCCAAGGCTAGCCCTGGTGCAGAGCTTTTGTTTATGGAAGCGGAAAACTTCACTGTCACATTTCCTGCCTTTCTGCTTGGAATGAGCAGCGGGGTCGGCTTATCAGCACGAGCCAGAGATCCTGGAGGACCACGAGGAGGGAGGGATGGGGGGGTGTTGCTGTAATCACTTCCTCTGCCATCACTTCCTTGAGGTCTTTGATTAATGTGCAGCAGTATCACCTCCTCCCTCCTCTCCTCCCTCTTTCTCTCCTTCTCCCTCTCCTCTCCCTCTCCCCTCCTCCTTCTTCTCTCCCTCTCCTCTCCCTCCTCTCTCTTCCTCCTGTTTTTCCGCCATACGGCAGTCTCCTCACACACACCTCGTTGTAATTTGCTTGTCTACTGAGAATGACAAACATTTTAGTTTTTCACTACTGTTACACCACAAGAACCACAGGCCGTGGTTTTGCCACAAGCCTGAAGAGGAACAGAGACGACGACCAATAACAGAGACTTGGACCACTGAAACGGCGATACTACTCTTTGCAGTGTGTTTTTCCAAAACAATGACCATGTGGTTATCTGTGCTCTTCTCAGTGAGCTCAGTCTTGACGCTAGCTCCTGCCGGCTCAGTGGAGACTAGCGGCCGTCTGCTCCTTTTTCCTTCTCTCGGTTGGGAAACCCGGGGCCCTGATAAGCTGTTGAACAGCTAAAGAAGGGCTGATGCAGATCTGGGATGTGGCCCGCGCTCCAATCAATGTGTGGCTGTGTTGTATTATGTTGTTGTGCTATTGTTGGTTACATTAGGAGGCAATACACATTAGGAGACTGTCACTCATTTATATGAGTGACTGACTCATGGTCACCACTAATGGCATTTTTGTTCGGCCCTGTTTTGTTTTGTTCTGCTATGCTACTGCATGGTCTCTCCATGCAGACTACAGAGAATTTAGCAGACGCCTTTATCAAAATATAATTACTATTATTAAGTACATTTGACTATAGGAGTTGAACTATAGGAGTGTCCGAAAAGTTTAATAAAACTTTATCTTAACCTTTATTGACATTGTTGGAAAGAGTCTGAGGATCTGGTAAGGCTGCCTGTAATATTTACATTTCTGATAAAAGCCGCCTGCTTCATAAAAGAAACGTGTTTGCTTCCAAATAGCGTCTCATTGCTTTTCATTTGTGAACAGTAGGCGGGGCTGTGCTCAAACATAAAATCCAGAATCACGTCGGATGACATTCTGCTACAAAAGCAGCATGGCACAATTGATGCTGGTGAACAAGCAACCTACGTACTGTAAATGAAAGGTCATAAACTCACCGGTCAAAGGCTAGCTATATCAGGTTTACTGTCCGTTAAAACATGTCAAATGTGATTGGGTGAAGGAAGCAAACCCAAGGACAATCTGCATAATGACTATAATGGTTGTGTGAAGATAGGCCTGTCTCTTACATTAAGACGAAGGCCTGCTTCCATCCTCTCAGGATCCATGTTGGCGGTCGGTGAGAATCTTTTTCAATGGTGTAGGGGAGTACCTTTCGATTCATAATTTCGATTTATCATCCTCTGTGAAGATCTACGAGTCATTCACTTCTGGGATCATGTAAAATCCCAGACTCTGTCTCCCAGTGTAGACTACTGTACGCGTGTTCACAAGATATGACGACGCTTTACACACCGCTTACCGCCGAGGTTACTGTCCCACGTGTACCTCTCTCTCGTGTGTGTGTGTGTGTGTGTGTGTGTGTGTGTGTGTGTGTGTGTGTGTGTGTGTGTGTGTGTGTGTCCATGTCAGTGCAATGTGTTCTGGTTATGTAAGCAGGGAAGCTAAGGTTCACCAGGCAGCTTCTCTGCTCCACTGGAGGACAACAACAGACAGCTTCTAGTGAACAATGACCCCGATCTACTAAAGAGCACTGGGGTCACCATAGCTGGACTCCTCTGTGATGAGGCATCTGGTTACTAGGGGTATGGTGGTTAGTATGATATCTGAACAAATATGGAAATACACATCCCGTTAGGATTATAGGGTTAACATAACATACGCAACATAACATCTCTAACTATAGATCACTAACTTCTCAAGTTGGTATTGATGAAGAAGAGAAAACCTTTGTGCTCCACAATATTACAATACCAGTGTTCAAATGACAGTCAATGCGAGAGCCCTATCAGCGCCACGTTGAAGCGCTCTGTCAACGTATACATTTGGCTGGAAAACGGAGCCGTAAAAGTCAACGGTAGGTTCAATTCTCAAATCTCGATGGAGTACACAAACACAGATTTCACTCATGAACTACGATATCATGAGTTCATCATTCTTTGTACGAAGAAACGTTCCACGACGGGGCAGAACTTACGGCCCGGTATGACCCAGTATTTCCAGCAGAGCTCCGGGCGCGGCGGTACACGGCTCACCTTGAGCAGGTCCGCATAGCATCTGGCGTCGGCGACGCACCCGGGCTCATCCTCGGCCTCCTCGTCTTCCTCCGTGGCCTCGTAGCCTTCGTCGGAGCAGGCGTCCTTCTCGGCCTCCGCCATGTTGATCATGTGGTTGATGAGCTGCTCCAGCGGCGCGCTCAGCTCGCGCTCCTCCGTCTCCTTCAGGCCGTAGTCCAGGGCGTTGTACACCATGATGCCCAGGGACTCGATCACCTGGCCCGCCCCGGCAGCAACAAACCACATTCAGAGATAATACATTCAATAAGCTTTGTTTATATTTCAGTTATTTATTGTAAAAACAACAACAGCAACAACATATTCATTATAAGGAAACACAAAATGCATTAAAAAAAAACATAAAATCATGAAAAGAAAATTGTGAAGACAAGTGGACCAGACACCATAATAACAGATTGTTTATATAAGTCAGTTTTTAAAAGCTCAACAGAAACCGACAGAAACAAATGAAACTAAAGATGTGTTAATCCTTGTCTGACCACTAGGGTTATTACACAACCTCCTACTGCTACGCTGCAGATTGAGGTTTGTGCTTGGGTAATGTATGCCGGAGGGAAGAATAACATATATGGTGCTCAGGGAACAAGTGGATTTGGTCAAGCAATGGCAAGAATGTATGTATTAAATCATTTTGATTAGTGTAAAGTAAGTAAAAAATACATAGGAATTAAGAATTATTTATCCTTTATAATTTTTTACTAAAGATAGAAAATAAACTCAAAAAACAATTTGAAAATAGGTTCCTCTATGTAAATAAGGATTTAACATGAATCTTCTGCACAACATGCCAGTATGGATTTGTAAAGTGACTCAACATCCTCTGATGTCCTGGGTTTTTGCAGTTACCATAATAACCACATGACACAACCATTCATCAGAACACCCTGAACCACACACACACACAATCTTTCTCTCTCTCACACACACACACACACACACACACACACACACCCAGGGGCAGCAGATTACTGAGGATAAATCATGTGATTAACTGACGCATAAAAGAAAGAAAAGACAACTTCTTTATCATCATCCTCATAAGAAAAATATATGTTTTGTGTCTCAGGTAATCTGTGTTTCAAATATTTCTCTGTCTGGAACTAATGGGGATATACTTACATGCCCGCTTACACACACACACACACACACACACACACACACACACACACACACACACACACCCACGTCACCTCACTGCACACTAAGAATTCCAAAGAAGACTCATGCCACGCCTTTTGAAGATGACTCAGGGGGAGTGTGTATAGATAAACACACACTTAGTTCCTTACTTACAGGATGAACCCATAAATAACCTGCTATAATTAGCTTGCCTCTTGCACCTCATATTAAAACAGGTTGACATTTCTGGGATATTCTTTTTTCATTAAACTATGCAAGTGAAAGTTGGTGATTAAAATGCGGGAAGATCATTCGAACGCTCAATCTTAAAAACTAAGTTAAAAACTAAATTAAAAATCCATATGTATTCCTCTCAACTGTATAGGACTGCAACACTGTAGTTTCATCCGTAATTTAAATACAACAAACATTCCAGGCTTCTCCTCTATTGGACACTTAATCCTACACATGTCAATGAGCCCACAACCGTCTAGCCATCTTGCACCATATATCCAAACAACCAAGGGAAATCTGTGGCACATTCTCTATTGAAGCGCCCGAGGAATGCAAAACATTGCAAAACATATAATATATAATTTGTAATAACTTTTTCATATACAGAATAGATGTATCTACATGGACTCTACTTAAGAGAAGGGCTGTGTATCAGTGTATAAACCCAACTATTTCAGTGCAAGCATGCTCTAGAAAAAGTTGAGACCCGGGAACAGAGAGTGATTATGAGGAGGGGGGCTGAAGATCAAGAGTACCGGTCACATGACCCCCAGATCAATAGAGGGGTTAGGGTTAGGGTTAGAAGAGCTCTGTCTGAATGCCTGAGAACCAGGTCCACCACCACCAGAGGTGAATGAAACGTCTTTGTCTGCAGGACTCCACACCCACTGAAACACAACCCCTCACATCCACCCAGGTAGGCACACACATTCAACACACAACCAACACACGCCTGTGCCAAAATAAACAATGGGCAGCATGAGTCGTAAATAATACTTGAATCAATAGGGGACATAATGCGATACATGAGAAAGATACACATCTGTATTCATTTTGATTCGCTTGGAGTCTCCAATGTAAGTAAATAAATCATAAAGCAGAGATACCTCAGACTCTCATGCTACAGAGATAAATGCACACAAATTCAGAGGCAGCAGCAGACACCAGATAATAGCTTTTGCAATATAAGGACAAGATGCTAATGGTTTTGGATGTGGAGGAGAATGTGGAATTTAAGCTTTCATATCTGATTGCCGATCAGAGGTGTGTGTGCAGGCCCTGCCATGCAAGAATTAAGTCAAATGCTTAAAGCACACAAGGAACTGAAGGGTTTGATATTGCAGCTCAGAAGCTCTAGTGTCAGTTCTCAAAAGATGAAGGGTGTTGTTTGTGATTCAAGATAACTTATGAACCTCATAGAAATATATGTGATACATAGTATATTCTTATTTATTGCCTTCCTGTCCTGTGTATGCATTGGTACAGCCCAGTCATACCAGGTGTTGTCACAGTCTAGAATTTACGTCCACCAAAAAAAATAATCTTCTGCATATTGGAATTTACAATCCATATTAAATCCCCAAAAGCCCAAACCTTAGGTCAAATCTGAAAATAAAGACAACATTCTGACCAACGGTAGCTAGGGCTCATAGCTGGGTTCACTAGCGTTAGGATTAGGGATCGCCAGGGTTAGAGTTTGCTAGGGTTAGGGATCACTAGGGTTAGGGATCGCTAGGGTTCGGGTAAGGGATCGCTAGGGTTAGGGTTAGGGAAGGCTAGGGTTAGGGTTGGGGATCGCTCGGGTTAAGGATCGCTAGTGTTAGGGTAAGGGACCGCTCCACCGGCATCGCTAAGACGAGACAGGGTTAGTGAGCATCTCTTGCGGCAAGGCGTTGAAAAACCATTTGTGAGGGGATAACATCTCATCGCGCTCCGTTTCTCATGGTAGACAACACAATGACTCTTATTTGTGATGTTTGTGATGTAAAATCCCATTGCTTCAGTCATCCACTATCTTCCGAAGAAGTTGTAAGGGAATTAAATGAAAAATGCATAAAGCAAGGGGAATAGTCTTTAAAGTTGGGAAATGACAACTGACCAGAACAAACCCGATTAGCTTGTTGCTGTACGTATTAACAGTTAATATGTCTCCTGCACACGTTCGATCACATCTTTGGACCTAAATAAAAACAATAAATACAAATGTTATTCCTCAGTGTGAGACCTGGCATGTTGCGAAACTAGTATTCATAATAATAAAAGAAGATTGATTTTCATTATTATGAGGATTTTGGAAGTTAATTAATATTGTTAAATCCCTATGGAACCCCACCTTTATTTCCTCAAAACAAATATTATCAGCTGTGTTTTCATAGTCTGTCTGCGTCTTCCTCTTCCATCAAGCACATCATGTTGTTAAGCAGCGATGACCCTAATGTGTTAAATTGGCTACTGTCTGCGGGTCAGCACCGGCACATCTCATTTAGAGACCACAAGAGACTATTCATGGAAATGAATGAGTTTGGAATAGTCAGTAGACAGTCTTATGACTGAGTCTGGTTTGTCTGCTTCACTGCTGAGGATCATTCTAAAGCCATGGCTTCAAACAGAGAAACCACACTTCACTCAAACCCCCTTCCTCTCATCGACATTCTGCCCATCCCTCTCCTCTCCCATTCTCTCTCACTCAAACAACATGTCCAGAGCCAGGATGACCTATATCAGTGTGAAGAAAACATGTAAACCAAATGTCAACAACAAGAAAGGTAGCACAGCATTATAAACGTGCTTCATCACTTCTCTATTGACATAAGTCAGTGCCTTATTCCCATCAAAAGAGCCAAACATAACGAATGGAATATGCGTGATGAGCTGTTAATCTTTGGCTGTGTGGAATGCCATGCAGCTTAGTTCACACTTCCTGGGCTTAGACTACACCACGGGACGGCGGTGCTGCAGGGCTCCAGAGAGTTGGCAGCCACACCAAGTACGTAGTGTTTGTATGTTTCAAAATGTGTTGATTTAAACATACTTAGGTAAGAAACATATGCTATCATATGTTGTTATTTTGATTCAATGCAATTATTTTGCAATTATCTTGTTATTTTGCATTTGACTCGATGCAAAATAACAAGTACATACTGATCTTTTTGGGCAGACGTTTTTTTTATAATTTTTTTATAAAGTACAAAGGACTGTATTTTCTGTTAAAGCCACTGCATTGTTTTGTGTTATGACGTGCTCTGAGTTCACTGGTTGTGACACACAAACAGAATAATCTGTCATTCACTGCTGCTCTATCATCCAATACACGCACACATGCACGCACACAGGTACGCACACATGCACACACACACACGCTGGCATACACGCGTGCATAAACGCAACCACACATCTGTCCTGTTGTTTTCAAGATGAAACACATCCCAGATATGAGGATAAATAATGTCAACCACATCTCCTCCTGTCACCTGAACATCTCGGGAGTGTTTCAAGTCCTCTCCAACACATTGTTATGTTATAACAACTCATCTCTGGTGCAAAGCTGCTTAGCAGGGACTTAAAGAAAATGTTTCACATACTCTGCTTCTGCGTGCAGGCGTGCGTGTGTTTAATTCAAGATCTGTTGTCACAGTGCTGGTATCTGATAATTCCCCACAAATATGTCCCGAATTTAAGAACTACAAAAATAACATCCACATTCAAACAAGGTAATACACTTCCAGGTTCTTAATACATTCCTTTTGACCCTTAACATCTCCCAATAAGGTAAATAATAACAGTAGAAATAAGCCATCAAAGTGAAAAGGTTCATTTTCATTTGAGTGTCTTGAAGCATTGACTGTAACATACACAGTGAGTAGTGGACGTCCTATTTGGCCTTGATGAAGTCACTCAGAGCTATCACAACAGAAGACAGCTCGCTGTGAGGGATTTCCACTGCTAGTCAAACAGAACTGCTGTCACTAGGACTGGGGGGGGGATTTAGCAGCCTATTCTAGATAAGAATAGGCTGCAAAGGCTATTGCTGTTTATAACTACAACTAGAAAGACAATGGCAACAAACAGTTCCAGGGACAGAGGAATGTTTTGCTTATTTTATCTTAAATTCCTTAAACGGCCTGTTAGCTATTGTTTTATTTTGACAGACGTTTAAGTGACACTGCTCAGCAGAGCAGCATGTAGAGTTTCTGATACATTACGGATATTGGTAAATAACACAACAAACCATAGCAGGATTTCTGGCAGCCATCCTTGCAGAACAGGCATAACATCTCTCTGGATTAACAAACCACACCCTCGGATTCAAATACTCCCAAGATACTGACAGCTCTGTTACGGCTAGCACCAAGACTAAGTCATCTGTAAACATTGTGATATCGTAACGCTAGGGGCATGCAAAATAAAAAGTTACTAAAGCTACTGCTTTATTGTGATTTTGTTCAAAATTGTGTCAATAGACTTTTCACAGAGGTGTCATCGTAGGACAAACACAGGTGTCACTCACAACACTAATTATGGTCTGCTCATTTTATGTACAAGTAATCTTCACTAGTTTTGTCTGTTACGCGTAAAGTAGCAGACCAATCATTAGTGTTGAGCGACATTTCTGTGTTTTTGCTGTTCATCTGTTAAAATAAAAGGTTTCCTAATCAATTGATGTTTGAGGGGTGTAGCAAAAATCCATGTGCCACTAGCTTCACAATCCAAACTATTCCTCTGACAGGCCTCCTGCGTTTCTATTTAAATATTGTTACCGATTTCCCAACCTAGCAACAACAAAGTAGCAATCACACGGGCGGGATTTTGTCCAATGAGCTGAAGGTAAAGTTGTGTTTAGATGCTGGTAATCCTTAGCATTGTGCTTGTACTCACTAAATTAACAGATATTACCTAAAGGAACTTGATTTCTCTTGGGTGTTCATTCTACCTAATGTGTTATGTTTGATATTCTGTGCATTATTGCCTAAAGACAAATTTGTCACAGTATATTTGTCCGGTTAGTGCACCCAATCACAGGGAAAAACGACTTAACAGGCATTTACTGGGAGCAGAACACACATACAGACACACAAAGAGAACCAGATACAAGGGCAAGGGCAGATACTGGAGGACTTCAAATCACATGAAACACAGGTGAACATAAGCAATCATTAACACAGGTGGACATAATCAGTAATTAATACAGGTGGACATAATCACATTACACCAACAAAGGAAAACAAGAAGTGTTGGGGCCGAATCATGACAATTTCTGTCTCAGAAATAATTATCCTGTTTTTTCCCTTCCACATTTTCACAGACGTGATTACAATATCCAGAGTATATATTATTTTTAACACTGTAGTTTTATAATAATAAAATACAATGCGTTTACACAGGGACACTTACCTCTGTTGATCTGCAGGGGATGGATTTAGCTGGGGAGAAAGAAAACAAAATGCTGTGAATATACACTGTATACAGTTTATCGGTCTCATGTTGAGTAGGAATGAATAGGAACCACTGTGAACCCACATTAACGCCAGCCTCTTAACGCTTAACAAGCACACACACTAATTGTCAAAATAAAATAATTTAGCCAATGACACAATTAATTGACTCCCAAATGTGCTCTTCTTTTTTTTTCCTATATCTTGCTGCAGCAGTTGTTGCAGGTCAGTCTGCTGTTAAATCCATCTAATAAGACCTGATTCTGCTTCCCCTGCTCACCAACGCACTGTAACACTTGTTTCCTGTCATGAAAGTTGGGGGTAGCATCTGATTAACATTGATCCCTCTGTGTATTTAACGTCCATGCATCAACGGGGGCCTGATCAAAACTACAATCCACTTTAGTGTTCCCCAAAAACCACAAATATGTCCTCACACACTGCATTCTCCGGTAACATGACCGAGTAGTTCACCAACGGATGACCCTCTCAACAAATGGTAGTATTGTATTGTGACAAACTGCAATGAAGAAGTGAAATTGGGAAGAAACACATGACAGCAAACTGCATAAGCATACTGTGCTGTGACGTAGTCGAGCATGGAGAAAAAACTGCTTTTAGATATTGTTAAAGGGTCATTGTAATAATATGCACACTGGCTCTATGTTGTTAGGACCTGTAATGCCATAACATGAGATCAGGACGAGGTTAGATGAAGAGCAATGATGTATACTAGTAAAGATATTTACAGTTATTTTTTGGTTTGATTCATGGTTCTTGTATTTTACATGGCAAAGGTTATGGTGGCAAATGACAAAAAGATAGACTATTAATGAGCTTCATGGGTCACTCGACTGGAAAATCTCTACGCTAGAAAATAATCATTAGTTATTATTGTCTGCCCATGCTACATAAATATGATGAACATAACATATTGTCATAAACACAAAAAGTATTTTGATTGATGGGCTTCATATAGAAATAGTTCAGCTGGGGATCTTTACCACTAAGTCATATTAACTAGACCTTTAAGCATTTTGTTATTTTATTTATTTATATATTTGTTTGGGAAGCTGTCTGCGGGCTCTGTTACCCTGTACAGGGTTTGTTGTCAGGACCCCGGAACCCAAGGACCTCAGAAACCTCAGGAGCCAGTCCTGGGAGTGTGGACCTGTCCTGACCCTGTCCGAGGCCCTCCTGGGGGACCCCGGGGCCTGTCCTGGGACTGTTGGACCCACTCAAGGTCCTCCTCGGGTCATTTTTCAGGATCCCGGAAAACCCCTAAAACCCTACAACCTAAAAGCAAACCCTAACTAAAAAACATATAATGATAAAACCAAACATTTACATTTTACATTATAAGTCGATTTTCCAAAGCAACTTACATAAGTATATTTGTCAGAAGAAAGAGAAACAACAATATATTGCTGTCGGTACAGTAAGGCCCCTAAAACCCTAAAACCTAACCCTAAAACCTAACCCTAAAACCATTCCCTAAAACCACACCCATTACCCTAACACCAATATACATAAATATACATAAATATATATTTATATATATGTATTATTTATATATATTTAATAAAAGCATGTCTTTTTTAAATAATTCTGTCCACCGAGGAGTCACAACCTCAAGTTGCAGTAGCCCTGGTCTAGACACACGGGTCAAGACCAATGACCTGATGTCCACATCAACACCAGGCCAACTCGACAGACTCCAAAGTCCAGCAGAACATGGCCTGTTTTCCAATTAAGGGACCGTCCTCTAACGGTTCACCAAGACCACATGGGGTTCTGGTGAGAAACCATGTCTTTGTTTATCTTTGGAGGTATAGAAACTGATATCAGTGGCACGGGTTCAGATCAGATCAGAAGATGTAGTTGTAGTCTGAACCATTGAATTGATACATTCAATGGATAGGTGCATAACATGTTTTGGCTATTAAAGGCATTGGCTATAGCACTGACGCTTTTAAATAATATGCTCATAGATCTTTTTTTCCTGGATGCATCAGGCCGAAAGCAAGCAATCCAGACGCCTATATGGCGTAGAGTCCTTTTTTGGTTTTATTGTAAATATGAAGGCCTACACGATAATAATCCAACCATCAAATCTGGTATCTTCTTGTATCCTTTCATGCATGGTAAGGCTAGACTTGCATGTATTACCTTCTGAATTTTCGTCGTATCGGAATCTAACTAATCCGTCTCTCTGGATGATCACGTCCCCGAGTCCCTGGATCTTCCGCGCACGGTGCGCCACGGACGCTGTCCCGAGAACCGCCGCAGATGTCCTCCTCCCGGGTCCCTTCGCCAGCGTGCTGCAGCACTGGTAGCACACTGCCCATGCCTGCTCCTCGTTGATGGGCTGGTTGTACAGCGCTAGAATCGCCTCCAGAGAAAGATCCTCTCCTTTATCCTCCATGGTCGCTCCATCCATCGTGGTACACCCACCGGACGAGCTCTGAAGGAGATGCTGGTCTCGTTGCAACGCTGCCCCGATCAGCTCTGCGTCGTCCTCCGCCATTCTTGCATTCTCTCAACGGCTATAAGCCGACGACGAGACGATGCCAGCGAAGTGTAGTCCAGACTCCAAGCCGACGTGAGCCAGACAACCTGGTGGCATTGATGCGATGCGAAGCGCTCTCCTCTCCTCCTCCACTCAGGACTGGGTGATGATGATGATGACCGTTTCCTCGCGCGACGCCCCTGCGTGTTGTGTTTTTGGTTCGTCATATGACTGTGTATTCATGGTCTAAAGGCTGTCCCATTCCAATTTATTCCAAGCTTGGTTGGTACACCCAGCACTCACATGATCGCTTTCCCACTCCTTCACTCGTCCACCATGCACGTCACACACATTTCACCCCACAGCAAGCAGTCTATTCCAAACATCAAATGGGAGCCGTTACCTGCGGTAAAGGCTACTCTACCCACTCTGTGATTAGAATGTTAAGTTATATATGTGCGGTAACAGTTTAATTGGGCATTTAGAGTTTGACATTTCTTGAGGAATGTTATTAAATAGATGATAGAAACGGGCATAACATAGCCAGCCGCAGATGGGCGTGATAAAGAGCCAAATTAGTGGGGCTATCCTGCGCTAATAATTAACTCCTCCGAATTGAATTGGTATGACATTATGTATTTCATGTGTATATTATGTACGTAGTGCCCTCTGCTGTTTGAGGAGTGAAACTTGTGGTTTCCAGGCTAGTTCCTTTAAAGAGAAATTCCATTTAGAGAGCAGTGGAAACTTTCTCCTGCAATGAGGACACACAACCACCCACCCACACACCCAGACACAACAGATAAAAGGGAAACTTCAGAGATGAATCAAGTGTGTTAATCTTCATATTTATTCACGTTCAATCAATGGCACACACAATACGTACACATATAGATCTCTTAAACATCAAATATACACAAAATGGGTACCACATCTTTTTTTCCATAAATGTTTGCCATGGCAGGCAGAAACACATACCAGATGCATCACACACACACACACACACACACACACACACACACACACACACACACACACACACACACACACACACACAC
>JAOPJO010000008.1:10610694-10626593 GCA_027123675.1 Molva macrophthalma | reverse complement strand
ACACACACACACACACACACACACACACACACACACACACACACACACACACACACACACACACACACACAAATAGAAATCTCCGGAATATCCACTTGGAAGAAGCAGCTATCGATAAGCACACAGAAGCAAACACAGAAGAGGAATGAATGTAAAAACACAACTCTTCATCTGAAAAGAAATTAAATCCACAAGTGGTTCTTAAAACATGTCAGGTCAAGGTGGAATAAACAACAATAACAACCAAGTAATAAAACAAGATATTCGGGTTTCATTATTATCTTGTGTGACAAAGTGGCAGCCATTTTGTTTACGGGTTTTACACCACAGTGAAAGAGCATGCCCAGTGTTTTACACGTTTGACTAAAAGAGGAAGGAGGAGGGACTGACAGCACACACAGAGCAAAATGACAAGGCTGAAGGGGGAGTTGTTGGGGAATATACATATGTATATATATATGGATTTTTAAAAATTTGGTAAACAGATTTGAGATGTTCACTCAACGTACCGACTACATAACATAGACTGTGTTACAGTTTGAAGTCCAATAGATTGCAGTCGATCTTGTAGTAAACGTAGGGGTAATACTCCTGCTGGCTCAGGTTTAACCCAGGAATGTCCATCGCCGACTGTGGAACCGACACAGACGAATCGTGATGTCATTCACCAGTGAATGAAGGGAACATTTCAACATGATGGAATACATGATTTCAGCTTCTCAGTAGACTGCAATGGTTCCTCTTATTCAGGGGAATCAGTACCACAAACAAGTTTTGTGAAATATATAACAAATGCATCTAGTGAGAATTTTCATTTAGCAGAAATGTGATAGTGTAGTTTTACAAAGGAAAAGGCCTTTTACTGCTAAACGCTGTTCCGGACCAAATCTATATTCAAAATGTTTTACTGTATGATAATAACCTTACAATAAAACATAAGCAGGAAATACAAATGCATGAGGAAAATATTACACAAAATATTAAAATAATAAATAAAAGCAGGCGGACTCACATCGATGATGCCGGCAGCGCTGCTGTCCAGGTGTTTGTAGAGCTCATTCAGCACCTCTCTCAGCTTCTTCATGGTCTTCTTAGTGGGCTGGAGAAGCATGGCCTGGAAGTTGACCGGCAGGCCGTATCTGGAGAGGCATATCAGCGTGATGTGGCTTAGCTAGAACTACCATTAACGCATCTGCAGGCCGGTCGGATGGGCCTCCTTGTTGCAGTATCAAAGGATCTACTATATTTGCTTTAACTTTGAACCATATACTAGTGGTGGTGGACCTTTCAGTTGGCAGAGCCATGAAGCGTTTAATGACTTTAAATTATTCTTTGAAGAGCCAAATTATTTACTTTAAAAAGAAGCGTTTACATAATCGTCACCCAACATTTTTATTCCAAATAAGACATGGTCTTTAAGGCTGGAAATAATGATGCTTTGTCAAATTCCCTTTTCTGACAATTCCTTATGCAATTTGTTGTATTATGGTAAATACCTGCTATACAGCATGGACACATCCATCACTACAAGTACATATATAATTCACATGATATAATCTATATAGATCCATATAGATAAACTAATTACGGTACCTCAAGACAGACTCGACAAAGACCCGCAGTGCTTTGATGTGGACCCATGCGATGAAGGCTTCACTGAAGTTCACCTTCAGCCAGCGCACTAGAGGGCCCTACAGAGGCAGAGGATCCATATTCAAGTTTTGGGGTTATTCCTAGTGTGTGGTCAAGGCCAAAATCAAAGCAAAAAGTAAAATGAACTGTCGACTCCGGGCTGTGGAATCAACTCCAAATAGTGGAATTGCAGAAACTATTTAAATTTAGTGGGTTTGTAAGTTGTTGTTGTTTGTATGTAAAAACCTATATACACACACACCAATCTGCGTTTGATTATTTCAGTGTGATCCATTTCTTATATCAAAGACGACGGAAAAATTAATGATGTAATCTGTCATCATCCATCCTAAATAATTAGTGCTTGCTATCTAGGTACATTTGTGCCCTTCTCTCTGTGACACAAATGGCACATACAAACTGCTTCTTCTTGTCTGTGGAGAGACGCGTCATCTCCTCTTTGTCAGCCTTAAGCTCTTCTTCGTTGTACTGGAAGTCCCTCATGGTGAACCTAGAGACAACAAGTTACAAGGAAAGGTCAGAGGTCATCTTGATCATTCCCGTTGTCTACCTTCACAATCGCATTAGATTGTACATCAAAAAACATGTTTGAAAATGTAACAACATCAACAGGGTTAAAACGGCAGGGTTTTTCCTTTAACGTTTATTTATGTAGGTCTCAGACAACGGCGATGAGGACTCAAGTTATCCAGTGTGGTGATAAGTGTGTTGTCGGTGCAGTGAGTCATGGCTCTTACTTGTTTTCCCTGGCCTTGTGTCTGAAGTCATCGAGGGCCTTCCTAAAGAGGGTCACACTGAACAGACCGCTATCGTGGTCCTCAAACAGCAGACTGGGAGAAGCACAGATGTCACGTCAATAACACTTCTGCAAACGTATATATGTGCACTATACAAATAACCCACGATTAACTATAGCATGAGAATAAGGTTGCCAAATGACCCCTAAAGAAGTCCACCCTTCCTTTACTATACATGGAGAAAATGTCTGCATGTCAGCTTATCTTATGACTACAGAGCACTAGTTTGTTCAGCAATACTAAGACAGAGAAAGTGAACAAACAAGCCACTGAGCAGATGGATAATGGTTCTGCCACTCCAACAGTCCAAAGATCCTGTTACACCGTTGTGATGCCAGAAGAGGAGGTCCCCAAGACAATTTTAATGAGCAACTGCTAATGAGCATCTGCATAGTGAGGGTGTTGCTAGGCAACGTCACGAGTAAGGATGGAGGATCTAAGTGAAAGAGCAAGGGTTTGACGGCTGCCCAGTGATTTCGTCAGTCACACCATTTTCAGTGTGGGGCCTGACATGGTAATGAGGTTTGCATGCACATCTTTCTTTGTCCTTTGTGTTGACAAAGAAATGGAAACAAATGTGGGTTTTCTGGTTTTAGGGAGAAGGGGGAGGGTGGTTCTGTGTTGTTGAAGATGAGTTAGCATTCCTAGCATTCCTCCAAAAGGGTGTACTCTAGAAGTCAGGATCAGGATTGTGCAATTTCTTTTCTTTTTTAAAGATTTGTTTTTGCATTTTTAATATTTTATTACAGAGATAGATAGACAGGAAGGTATGGGAGATAGAGGGGGAGACATGCAGCAAAGGACCACGGGCAGGAATCAAACCCGGGTCGCTGCTGTAAGGACTGAGCCTTAATGGTATGTGCTCTACACGGTGAGCTACCGGGGCGCCCCTGGATTGTGCAATTTCTGTTTCATCATCCACTTTCTCACTTCTGATCTAAATATTACACAACTGGGTTACAAGAATAAAAAATCTCTTTTGTCAAGTCGCCAGCAAAACTGTACCCACGTGTAACTTACTTTGTGGATCGCGGCACGACCATCTCAGCAAGTGTTTCATACGTTTTCTGCCAGTCAGCATATCCAGTCCTACCAAGACAACAGAACACCCGTTAAAACAGAGCTCAGCCTTAACTCAACCAGTAATACATTCAACAGAGCCATATTTATGTATTTATGCCTTTTAGTTTCTTACTTTGGAACAACCACCAGCATAGTGATGAGGTACTCTGAGTCAAGTACAAAGTCTTCCTTTTTAACGATGTCTGCCAGGCTTCTAGTCAGCAGGCTCCCCCTAGTGGTACAGGAAAGCATTGGTCATCACCGAAACTATAAACACTAATATATCATCAATAACCCTCACATGCTATGTAAAACGCTCTTGAGAACACACACACACAAAATAAAACACGCATTCTCACGCATTCTTCCTTTCGAGGTTCTGCAGGTTTCCCTTCAGGTTGTTGTAGGCTGAAGCCCTGGCCTTCAGGTCGTTGTCAATCTGAGTCACTTGCTGGGGGGAAAAACGTTGAAAGGAGGAAAGGGCTGAGGTTACAAGGCATCCTTTCAGCCCTGCTCTCACATCACACAGACACAACATGATGTATCCAAAGCACAGGTACAAAACATGGCAACCTAGTAGCATGAATCACACTTTGACCATGGAGATGTTAGGGGCCATCCGTTTAAACACTACCAGGTCTCAAGAGTTCATTTTGTGTTGAGTGGGAGCGCTACCTTGGAGATGATCTCTGAGATGTTTTTCAGTGACTGTTTGATGGGATACTTGGCCATGTCCCACTGAAACCGTGTGATGTAGGTGACAAGGTCCACTGAAAGAAACACGTAGGAGGTGCAGAGAGGAGAGTTATAAACCAAGGGTACTCAAACCAACGGAAGGCTTTCAGGTCAGAATGAACTAAGCAGTCTTTAACTAAACAGTCTTTACATACAGTAAAAGTTTAATATTCTTTGAATAAGGCATATTTTTTCAACTGGGCAGCTCACCATAGATCAGCTAAAGTTGATCTATTACATTAAAACAAATCCTAAATGATTGTAAGTATAGAGATTCCATATCATCTAAATGGCGTTATATGTGCAGGGAGTTGGACTACCTCCATTGGCCAGCAGGTTCTCCTGGACTTTGTCTCGGCTGTCCTCCAGCACGTCGGCCATGTACTGAGCCACCTTCTTCACCACACTGTGAACAGCCAAAGGAGACGTCAAAACAACAGCACACACACGCGGCGCACATCAAAGGAGTTCACGGAACCCTGCTATAACAATGTATCCCCACCCCTAAAATCCAAAGCAGATTTATAGGCAGACACACACTGTGCTCCAGAAATAGTATGTTTCACCGCCATGCCATAGCGACAAGCCTTTTCATAGATCACCATAGCACACATCATTGGAATATCAGCAAATAAACATTGTGCTACAAGACACACACATTTGGTTTGTTTAACTACAGGTTTAACAGACAGAGCTGAACCTGCTCTATGTAGGCTTCAATTGCAGCCATCACTTCTCGATAGCAATCCCTTTTAGTCATACTTATTTGATCAATGGTTTACAAAGTGGCTAAAAAATAAAACCTTCCTCCCTATATCCATATGGACTGGGTAGAAATATACAGGAAGGACATCCACACTTGAAAGAAGTAAGGGTGACACATTGATTAGAATGACAATATTGGTCATGAGAAGCAGGACCATGAATTTACAAGGAATGAGGGGGGGGGGGTTGCTTACTCGGTTATCAAATATATTTTTAGGTTGCAAGCAACCTAAAAACGGTCTGGCCCAGTGGATGGGAAAATTACCCAAGAAGTGTTGTAAATTGAAAATCCCTTTGAAAGGGAAACCATGATGCAATTTTTGACTTTCTATCTCTGTAATATCCAAAGTAAAAAGATTCAGCAGTGAGAGAGATTGCTCAACTTTTCCAGAAGACTATACATAACTTTGTGTCAAACATCCCAGAGGCCCATTAGTCATGAGCCTAAAATATCTTTTTTTTTCCAAACTGAGAAAGACGCCGCCATGTCACCCAACTGTAAATTGCAAACTTTAGCCTGCGTGCCTTCTTAGCTTTAGACCAGTGTGAAATTCCTCACGGTTATAGGGGAAGGTAAGCGGAAAATAAGAAGAGTAAGTCCAAGCATTACATCAGAGAATTTTGTGCTCAAACATGGACTGTATCAACAGTTCAAACTACCCATATACATCAAACATATTACATGGGATGGAATCACAAAGAGGACACCAACTCAGACAGAGGGTGGCAGGGCAGTGTACCTTTCAACAAAGCTGTCTAGTTTGGCCAGCTCATCCGACAGCCCAACCAAGACATCCAGAGTCCCCACCTGCAACAAAAGGAAAAGAGCCATCAGCACAAAAAATGCTCTAAAGAAAATCTCTAGGCCAGTAATGTTGGGCAATTTTGAAACAAGGAGGTGTTGCATTTGAACAGCGGTATCTGAGGTTTAATCAGCCAGCAGTGACAACCAGGGGGCCCTATGTGCTTAGGACGGAGCCTCTTTTGTCAGAACCCCTTCATGCGTTGGGAACAGTTCCAGGAGAATATTAAGGCCTCATGTATCAAAAAGGTGGGGTCTTCTGGGCCTTGCAATGCAATGCAAAGCAATGAATGACCAAAGCAGCAGCCAACCGAGGTACTGTAGAGAGGAACGCTTTATCAAAGCAACATGTAACGTTACCATGAAGACAAAGTATTTCTTATATACTAGAATGCTTTAGATCAGCTCATCCATCATAGTGTGTTATGATCATGGTGTTGAATTCGTTTTAAATCTAAATGAATTGTTGTAACTGTATAAAATGGGTGCTGCTAACCTTGAGATCGGGGATGTTGAACTTGTGGTTGGTGGACAGGTTGTTGGTACGGGTGGTGGCCACCATCATGTGGTCCCAGGTCTGCTGGCATGTCTTCTCTCCAGGCGCAGAGATCAACCAGAACTCTGTCATGTTGACAGCGCTGCTCCGACCAGTGGGCTTGTTGAACTAACAGCATGTGAGACGAAGTCCGTTTTAATCAGCCTTTGTGTCATTGATCATGTAATAGAGCGACCATTGTATTCCTAGATGTTATGAAAAGCACAGAAGCCTCAGAAGCTGTCAAGGGACATAAAACATGATTAGCCTCGTTTCTGGATGGCATATTGGTAACAGCATTAACAGTAGACCGTGTATGAAGTGATTGTAGGTCGTGTTTACCATTTTCAGTTAATATTGAGTTTGATAAACAACCATACACTGCGGGGTGCAACGTGAAGCTGTCAGAAACCCGCTGGTCCGTAACTACACGGAAGGATTAGCTGCAGTAAATTGACCCAATGTATTAGCGAAGAAACACAGAGTGCTCATTGTTGGTTCACTATTTGTACTTACCTGGATACGAAACCAATAGGATATTGTCAGGAAAATATATTGTATTTTTTTTATAACTTGCAAGTATTCATATTTGCCATTAATCCAATTCTTGAGGTCTTGTCATAGCAGCATTAGGTCACCTGATTATTCCGTAAAACAGGAAGGCCTCTCTGCGCACTCAAGCATGCGCACTCGTCACCCACTAAACTCAATAGCGTCAACCTCTGGTTGGGATGCATACTGCAATCAGATAAGGGTCCAGCTCCACCAATAAATGTAGCTATTGGACATCTGTAAAAAGTAATTGTTGGTACAAGAAATTCCCAAACTTTCAAAGTGAATACATTTTTTTGTTATTAATATTGGTAGGCTGAACATGTTAACTTTCAAATAAGGTACACATTAGAACTGCTGCCTGGAATTTAGTGAGTGTGTAGATTTCTCTGGACAGCAGCTATAACCATACTGGACACCGAAGGCTACAGTCAGCATTGAGGTCCCAGTTAGACACAAGACACATTTGACTTTCCTAAATTGGATAAGGTGGACTCGGGTTTCCTGAACTTGGGTGTCTCCTTCATGGAAGTCTTGGAAAAATGCAGCCGATGGGATATGTTTACAGTTCCGTGGGTCTGGGGTTCATTGTTTCCAACACAATGCTTGGTCTGAGTGGAGCCAACCCTGGAGATCAAACAGTAGGATTGATTTTTGCCCCTATGGCTGGCCATAGGCCAGTCTGCCTGATGTTATCACCGCCTGCCATAGGTCTTAATCAGCAGAGGAAGACGTCTGTCCATGCAACGAATCAGTTGTTAATTTTAAGCTGAACAAAATATTGAACATGTGTTTTTATGTATTTTATTAAAATTTTGTATGTTATGTTTAAACTAAAAACTACAAATATCCATCGTATTTATAGAACAAAAATAACTTACATCTGAATATTTTTGCACCTAATTTGTATAAGAGTGTTTGAAGACCAAGGCTCTGTAGAATGTTGATCGTTTACAACTATACAAATGTACACAGTATACAGTTATTGTCCAGCAACACTCAAAAACACTTTGCTGTCCCCTTTAAATTCCTCAACGCTAAAATAGCTGCATATACACACACACACACACACACACACACACACACACACACACAAAAATTTTTTTAACTATAATAATATGAAATCTTTGAGGCGGTCCTGTTTATCAGCTCTAATAATACTATCCATGTATGAAACCTGCTGGCACTGAGTGATGCTATGTGCAAAGTGTAATGAATTGGGCCCTGATTATTTGTGGCAGAAAGGGAAAGAGGGGTGAGAGGTGGGACATGTTTAACATTGTGTTACTGTTTGAGTGACATGGCTTATCTTCATATCTCTTGACCCCTTTGATACTATTGTTACAATGACATGAACTGAGAAGGCCTACTCAAAAGAGAAAGATAATTCAGGTAACAGAAATATATTTTTTAATACATTATCTGGCTTATCGCATTATTTGACCCTCAAGTTCCTTCCTTTATTATTTGCTAGTATAATATATTTGGCATCAAATAATTAAAAAATAAGTTTGTTTTTCTTAAATATCTTTTAAGACCCTGGAGGTTAACCTTTAAAGGAATTTACATTTGCACAATCATTGAACTTAGACGGCCAATGGCTTTCTCTAACCCTGCTTAGCATTCACCTCAGACTCAGGAAAGATGTGTTTGGACTTCTTTCTACTTAGCAACATTCTCTTTCAAAAGAGGTACACGAACCAGTTTTTTAAACGCACACTGCATTACAACAAGCACAATACTAAGCCCTGTTACATAATGCCGAGAATTAGCATAGAGCAAATCTATGAATCTTATCTCATTTATCATTTAGGGAGTTATAGGGTTATTTTCTCATAACTAGCCAAGTAAAACCGGAACAAAGGATGTTCAGTGCCTGGTGTTATCTTTGTATGACATGATTCTGAGTGTGTCGATTCTTTGTAAGCTTGTAAGTACCCCTGTCCATGGTCTTTGGTCCTATAAACTGTATCTGTAGACCTCGCTGAGGCAGAGTGTTGATGTAATCTCTTGGCAATTCTTGCAGATGAGAATTCAATGCAGCCACTGAGCCCTTTTTCCTCCCAGTGGGCCACACACACGTCTGGGCCGCCCGTACCCGGTGGCTGCTGGAGTTGTTATTATGATCTAAACAATGAAAATTAAACATTGGGGTTTGCCGGCATGCCAGTTCAGATGTTATGTGTGATTAGACTAGCATATACGTAACATTTACTGTCAGAATGCAGAGGGACAAAACACGGAACAGCTTTTGTGTTGTGGTCTACAAAGACTTCCCATCTAAAGAGTTTACAAAGGACCATATGCAGCACTTGTATGAGTGAGGCAAACATCGCTATTGTGTAGGACTATTTTGTGCCTTGCATTGTGGAGTTCCTTCAGATTTGAACCCTCCTTTACTGATGTCAACAGAAATATACAATTGGTATGCCCTACAAATGCATAGCACTCACAAACCAACAGAATATTGAATATTTCTGTGTAGCTTGTAAAAAGGATGGTCCCAGACTTTGTTAACTGTACCTATAAAAAGACTGACATATTCATAAACATTTTATCTAAATGTTTGCTGCAAAACAACTTTTATGTGTTTAAAAAGGTTACCAACATTTCTCAGCTTTTGCTTTGCTCTCTTCAAAGATGCTTAAAATTATGATTTGTTTTATGACTGTGATTATAATAATAATAATAATAATAATAATAATAATAATAATAATAATGATATCACCAGTGTCATGTTATCCATAGTCTAACGTTAAGTGTATCAAACATATTGAATTCCATTGAATTTATGGAACTGCACTACATTTATATTTACATAATGTGAGTAGTGTCTGAAAATGTACTTACGTGTAAAAAAAAAGTGTAATTACTCGTCTGAATTAACGAGTAACTATTAAAATAACAAATCTGGATAATTTTTGGTTAATTAATTAAATTGTAACGTGTTCAAAACATTGTATTTGGTTACCATTTCCAAAAGTCCTGTGTTGTGGTTTCTGTAAAAGTAGACACATAATATTTTGGATTAGGTTTTGACTTCGTAAAGGACATGTAGGCTATTCATTTTCCAATGAAGAAGCCTAGCTAAAGAAGTTGTCACTTTTTCATACCAGAGCCAGCTTGGAGACTTGCCTGAATACTTTCTGCCTGTTTAAACAGTAGCTCAACCCTGCCCGCCGCCGTCACGCGCTGTGTTGTAAAAGGAGAGAGAAAAAAACGTCTGTGGTGTTGCCGCCTTCAGGGGCCGACAAATATCTTCACAATTTCAAAACAAGGGGAAAGGACGGAAGAATCCAGTTGAGCTTGAATCTGAAGACAAATGTATACTCTTACTCTCCAGTGAGGATGCTGAATGCAGCCGCAGAAAATTAATTATCTGGATACTAGAGGAAGAGGAAATTAAAGAGGAAATTAAATAAGGAGACAATTCAGGTATTTTGTTGAACATTATACTGAACTAGTAAATGCATTTAATTAAATAACATTAATGAATTCAGAAAATTTACCTCATGGAATTATCTTTTGAATATTGATATTAAAAAGTTAATTTCTTTCCTCTTCATAATCAATGTTCAAGATTGATAAGCAAGTAGGCATATTTAACGTGATCTAACAATAATACTATTTAGAAGATGAAAAAGACATGTGTTTGGTTATCTGACGTCCTCTTTTAAGTGTATGCTACTGTTCATAACCTCTTAACACATAGTCACTGACCAACACAAATACATGTATGAAGATTTACATTAATTTGACTATATTATTATTTATCATTATAATTAATGAATAACACGTTTTTATTTGTATTATTATTATAATTTGTGTGATTATAATTTGTGTTATGTTTATTGATGTTATGATTTTTTGTTTAGTTTTACTTATTAGTATTTTGTGTTATATTAGTATTTGTGTTATGGTTAATAAAAGGAAAGGCAAACAAAAGGCTTGACAGCTCTGACAGCGTTAAGCCCCACCCACCGAGCCTCCCTCGACCTCTAACGCATATTGATAGAGGATCCAGAATTGTAGCCATGTCCCGGTCTACGGCAACGCTATTGCCGATCTCTTACTTCCTATGAGCTGTGTAAGCCAGTTAACAGTCTCTGGATCGAGAAGAATAAGAATATGACAAGAATAACAACAACACCAACCACCACAACGACAAGGGAAATACATACGGAGAAGTGACGAATAATTTGATAAAGCAATGTCCAAAACATGTTACAGCAACGGATCTATCTATCTATATCAGAAATCCCGCCCTCTCTCCCGACTCTCGCCGCTTACCCCAAGTAACTGAATGTCCCGCCCTCTCTCTCGCCAATAGCGCTTATTGGGAGCATCCCGTTCAAGGCGTTCGGTCTTTAGATGAGAACGCCTGGGTATGACGTTAACGCCTCCGGTGCTTTCATACATCCATGGTGACGGTCCATAGCTGGTTTGAAAAGCAATCGAAGTAGCTCATTTTCGCCGCGATCCACGACGTGCATGGCAATAATTATTTCATTCTTTAGTAACCCCACTACTCTTTAAAAATTCCGCCCAAAAAGAAAAAGCGATCCATCCCCAGCTTTGGGCTTTCTGCACACGTAAGTAACGTTAGACGCTGTTAGCACCAGTTGTCCTCCGTTAGCATGTTGTTGATATGAAACTGGCTTCGGCTGGTTTTATGGCCAGAATGGTGCCTGGCATCCAAAATGCGGACATTGTTATATATATTCAATACATATACATGCTCATCGATGCTGAAAACTATACTCTCGAGGTCCGATGTGATGTGTAGAAATACAAAGGCCGTGGTGACGCTTGGCAGGCTGCATAGTTGTAATTTCACGGCTTATAATGTGAACCTCATCTTAATGGGCTGAAATCTAATTTACGAACTAACATTTAACTCACTCACCACACAGTTTAAAATTAAATTGCTATATATCTATTGCATTACACGATTGACATACGTGTTGCATGGATGTGTTAAAATAACTGAATCTGGGCAACTTTTATTCACCCCGTATGACTAACAAGGGCATTTTAACCTATTTTAACCATTTTAACCATATTTGGTATAACTCTCATTAGATCATTAGATCTCGTCATTAGATCATCGTTTTCCATCAACATTTGCAAATATCATCTTCCAAAATACGTGTGCTTTATATAGCCCTAAACTCTGGGTTTGTTTGCAGGCTTACAACTACCCAGAAGGCTTAGGGAAGGCTCTCTACCGAGAGCCGTTTGACTTCAACGCCGAGCCTCCTTGGGATCCCAGCTGATAGTGGATGAGCTCCATCACCGGACTCCTCCATGTATGTATCTCATGTTATGTAGGCCTAATGCGTCCTCTTCTTACAAAACTCTTGAAAATGTGTTGGTATGTTTGAATGTGTGGATACATGGTTTAATGAGAAACCATGTATTTCATGTTTGAATGTTGAATGAGGAATGAAAAATTATATTTTCGGTTGAATATTCTGTCCTTTTTTTTTAAAATCATATTTCAACTATAAAATAGTCTTTCATCTGAGCTACTTCTTCTAACTAATTTATTACTTTTTGGAGGACAGTCCCAGTCATAGCTTTCATTCAACATGCTTGTGGATATTTCCTTATCCATTTAGTCAGACATTGATGATACGTTTGTAAATGCTCAGTTATGTTCTGTGCCACGGTTCACACAGTGAACCATTTTTTTACACTTTGATTTCAATAGTTGGTTCAGTTAAATACACGGTCAGACAACTAGTTTCTTCGCACTATCCCTACAGCCACACACAGATTCCTAGAAATCTACACAGTCACTTCACATCTGTTCCTGAGTGGACAGCTCTGTCCTGCTGACGCACTGTGTAACATTATCGACGCTGCCATCTGACGCTGATGCCGCCTCTATTGTACCTTGGTTAATGCCATCAAAAGCAGTGTTTTACGGGTCACCACGGGATTATGGGTGATTGTGTGGGGTAATTGGTGGTAAAGTAAACGAACCCTGTGCCCCAGACTCTGTGTTTTCCTGGTGGCCATTCGGATGAATGAGCCTCCTCCACACAGTACAAGCGCTAATACCGCTGTGTCCATTCTGTGCTCCGATTGGCTACTCTCTGAAAAATGGCTTGTCTCGCTCACATTCTTGTCCACCAAAGAAACAATTTAAATAAAAGTTTGAAACACCCATGCAGATATTAACCGTCCTGATCATGGAAATATTTATCTTGTTATTGATGCTGACTATTGTCTTACTTTTATTACACAGTTGTTTGCATCTAGGACCCCAGGGGCTGAAGAAGGGCCAAACCAGAAAGACTCGGGCCTATCCGTATCACACATGTTTGTTGGACTAGCGGAGGTCATTTGAGAAGATGAAAGGACTATATGACGAACCGCAGTACTCCATCGACCTGCTGGACGGAGGCACGCTCCTCCACCATGTTGTCGACAACCACATCTCTGAAGAGACCCTGGTAATGCACTTGGAACAATGTGGAGCGCTTGTACTTAAAATGCATTTCAACATATTTCAGAAACGTGATTTGTGTTTTGCTAGAGCCTGTGATAAAATGAAATGAGTGTAGTACCTTTCACGTCACCAAGTCAACCCTTGGTTATATTTCCTTGAAATATATCACTGACTAGAATTGGCTAATACTGCATTTCTTTTTCATTGGTCCCTTAGGCCGAGAAGAATGCGTTTTTCGTGGCCGATCTGGGAGTCGTAATGCAGCAGCATGTTCGCTGGCGAACCTGTGTGCCCCAGATTCGGCCTTACTATACTGTCCGATGCAACAGCAGCCCAGCGCTCATTGAAGTTCTTGCCGCCCTTGGAACAGGATTCATGTGCACAAACAAGGTAACCTAGTTGTAAGAGTGCTCGTCTTACTTATGTTCTATCCGGTCTGTGTTTGGCTGTTTGTTGTGTCATAAGATCTTTACAAGGGCAGTACAAAGGGTTGAAATGTCTCTATGAGAGTATTTATAAATAAGTCATACCAGAGCAGTCAGGGTTTGTAAGCGAACGACTTTGATATATTTTACGCCTAGAATAAACCATTTGGGCCAGGTGCCCAAATCACTTTTGATTGTTGGGTCAAAGGATGGGCATGGTTGTGGTTCTTGTGGTTTTGAAATATGGTAACTAAGCAACACCTATTGATTCAAAACGGCGCAGCATTTTTAGCCACACTTTCAAATACACTACATTTTCCTTGTGTTTTGTCTTTGTATCTTACTGCGATCATGGTACGCGATGGACCGCCCGCCTGTGCTCTCACGGGTTCCTGCCAGGTCTCCCTTCTACGTCGCCATAGTAACATGTACGTCCTGTCGTGTTTGTCTACCTCTGGGGGTTTGTTTCAGTCCGAGCTGGAGATGGTGCAGAGCCACGGCGTTCCCTCGGAAGACATCATCTACAGCGGTGGTTGCAAACAGCTCTCCCACATTAAGTACGCAGCCAAAAGCAGCGTGGACCTCCTCGTGTGTGATAATGAGGCGGAGCTACGCAAGATCGCCCGCTGTCACCCGGGTGCCAAGTAAGTGCCTTCTGAAAGACCAGAAAGATTTGATTGTAATGACCAACACCCATCATGTTTGTGTTACAGAGTTGACATGTGTCCACTATGATAAACCTCACTCCTCCACTCAATCTGTTACATATTATTATTGTCTGTTTTGCTACATGAATGTTGATTTAAGTACAATTATATTAGCAATATGAAAACACCAGTATACTTTTGAGGATTCACAAAATCTGGTGTACATAATGAAAATCCTTATTTTTCCCTAAACCAACACCCACTGAGATTCCGAGAAGTAAATGCTGGCATCCGTTAATAATTTGTCCATCTGTGCGGTTGATTATGCTCACCGGATATAAACCAGAACATTGTCTGCTGCTGCGGATGTTCTGAGAACTGTTTTTTCATGGTGCATTTTTCCTGGTAAAGACCTAAAAAGATTAGCCCAATAAATACAAGCTAAGTTTACTCAGCTGTATGGCTTATGGTTAGCAGCTTTTTTTTAATGTCCATAACCATTTTTTTTAAACCCAATTAAGCCATGTCTTTGGTATATTGATTTTCAAAATAGTATATGGATATAGTATTCTTTTTTTCCAAGGCTGCTGCTGCAGGTGTGGACGGAGGGGTCCGGAAGAGGGGAGGAGATGAGCGTGAGGTTAGGCTGTTCCCTAAAGGATTGCAGACGCCTGCTGGAGAGGGCCAAGGAGCTGGGCGTCCAGGTGGTGGGAGTCAGGTAAGACCTGCTCAGGACACATGGACATGGAACTGGACAAATAGAAACCCCAGTACCTCAAGGAAGTAGAACCTGGCCCCTGGTTCCCCTCAGTCTCTGTCTTTATCGTAGAGCTATCGAGAGAGTAGCACTCTTGGACTTTTCTTTAAGTAAAAGCTGTTTTTGTACTTTCTGCTCGCCATTGCTTTTTAATGCTCCTCAGTTTGTTTGGACTATGTACTATGCAGATGAAAGTACTGTTACCAACCTCTAGTAACCCTGCCCTCTTAACAGGTTCAACATCTCTGGCTGTGCTAACGAGCAGGCGTACGCTAACGCCATCTCTGACGCCCGGTGTGTGTTTGACATGGCGGTGAGTTTTCAAAAACAGTTTTGGTATTTGGTTTGTTTATCTATTTTTTATGTAGATGTTAAACATATTCAAATGTAAAAATGTGTACTTATTTGTATTAATATTAAGATGTATTTCTTAGATTTATTTGAATATTTATTCATATTTTCCTAAGGTCATATGCCAGTAGATGCCTTTCTTTTGTTCATGGTGTTTATCCCATTCTCCCAGGAGGATATGGGGTTCACTATGAACATAGTGGACATTGGAGACGGGATCAGTGGCTCAGAGACCCAGCTCAAACAGGTCAGTGGGGCTTCCCTTCCCCTGATTCTTACGTCAGGACCTATCTTAAAATATATCTGTGTGTGTGTGTGTGTGTGTGTGTGTGTGTGTGTGTGTGTGTGTGTGTGTGTGTGT
>JAOPJO010000008.1:10597802-10608190 GCA_027123675.1 Molva macrophthalma | reverse complement strand
TCATTATCTTACAGGGCAAATCATGTTTCGTGTTTTCAAAGACACGTGGTTCAGACCGTCACCGTGTGACTTAGTAAGTTAAAGTTATCCAACGTTGCTAGAATTAAACCATTTACTGAACTTGGACAAATATAAATTATGCAATCCAAGTATAAAGCGAGGAATCTCTGTCCGTCTGTCTGTCTGTGTGTCTGTCCCTCAATTATCTCGACAGCCATTCGTCTGATCGACTTCGAACTTCGGGGATGTATCGCTTATGGCCTAAGGAGAACGGCAGTGTCGATTTGGTTCAATTTGGACATGCGACACGTTCAATATTAATAAACTTTGAATAAATGCATCTTCTCATTGGGGACATCGGCCGCTTCAAAACAAGCACTCCTACTTACGCGGCGTTACAAACGTCATCCGATTTGCGTCACATTTCCATTGTGCAGTCTTGAAGAGCAAAGAAGAAGTTGCGGAAGTCAGCGCGAACATCGCTCAACGGACATTCCCTGCGGTGTCCGTGGTTATTGTTGCGGCAACTACATGAGGGCCAATATTATTTTCATTCAATTAATTGTATCCAACAACTGTCGCTAACTTTCATAACACTGGTTTCTACTTCCTGCATGACGATCATCTATGCAACCACCCATTCCGACCGTCACGCGTTCCAAATGGGCACACGCTCCGACCAGCCACACCTCCGACGGGCACATGCACTAGTTCCCAAAATATGCCCATACTTCAGACTTAGTCCTCTGGCTGATAGATGTCCTGAGCGCTGTCGTCTCCTTCCTACTTCAAGAAAGTTTAAACGCATGTTGTAGGCTACACAGTGCGCCTGCACGGCAACTTCAGAAGACTCTGGGAAGGATTAAGCACACGGTTTCCACACCGCGGTAATCCACCGACATAATCATTTTATTTGAAATGAAAACGGTAATTGTGATTGTCAACATTTTTATCGCGGTTTAACCGTTACATCCCTAGTGGTGGTCATAGGTCACTCTGCGTCGCCTGAAGGTGCGGAATGTTTGCAATGCAACTACCCAAGCTGTATATATCCTCTGAAAATACCTCATTAATATTATAGTACTTCATTGATTACCGAGGAGAGGTTGTGCAAACAGCACTAGTAGTGTTCAGAGAGCTGACGCCTAGATGACATATCCAACACAGCCTAGGTTTGGATTAGATGATGAACGAAGTATGAATAATAATGACAAAGCAAAATTCTGTACACGGAAGATTAAAACGGAACACAAATGGCGGCAGTGAAAGTAGTACAAATGGAGACTTGAAAGTAATCACCAGCAGCCTTGGTGGGATCAGCAAAAACGACATTTTCCACCCGGCAGCACCACCGAGTCCTCACTCGACCCCATCTCTCTGTGTGTCTGTGGGCTGCCATTGTCCTCGCTATAGCAATCAAAGTACCTTCTGTTTTCGGTCTTCCCAGAACATGGCCCCTGACGAGCCGGTGTTCAGCTGCAGCCTGTGGGGTCCATCCGGAGACGACATGGACCAGGTAGTGGAGCAGTGTGTGCTGCCTGAGCTCCACACGGGAGACTGGCTGGTGTTCGCCAATGCCGGGAGCTTCAGTCTGGGCCGGCCGATGGGGGGCGGCGAGGCCAACACACCCGCTCCCCCAGTCCACTATGTCATCTCCACAAGAGACTGGTAAGAGTTCCAACATTAAAGGAGAACCAAACACTAACGACTTATTTTAGATGAAAAGTGAAAGATATCGAAATACACGCAGATCAGACAGTTTTCTGATTGTTGCGAGTGGAGAAAGCAGAATGGCAATGAGCCCCACCCTTAAATGGAAAAAAATATTATCTATCAGGAGTGGGCCAGAAGGCTTTATATTGTTTAAATAGTGGGCGGGGACTAGCTCAAACGGGGTGTGTTTGTTTTATAGAAAAATTAGCAAGTGGTTATTCCTTTTTTGTTGTAGCACTGTATTAAATTGTAACCTGACATTGTTTTGTTTCCTTCTCAGGTTTGAGATGCAGGATACTGGCGTCACGCAGGAGATCAACCTCAAGAACTTCTCTCTGGTCCCTTATTTCTTCAAATCCTGCCAATCAGGGGCTGCGTTCTCTGTCCCAGCTTAGAGATTGTCTGTGATTATTCTGGTATACATTTGGAAGGACTTGGACTGACAGTGTGGCTGAAACCAGGTTTGTTATAGTAAGCAAACCCAAATGTACACTACAGTATCGGTCGGATAATTATGCAACAAAATGGACGAGTCAAAAAGTTAACTGAAAATGTAGCATATCCCGTTGTATTAGTATGTACAATTGATTTAAGTAGGTCATGTTTGCAAGATTTATTTCCAGTGATTGTACTAGTGCCAGTCCAGTGAGGTCATGTCTTTCTGCAGAGTGCCACAATGCATTCAATTGTGTATTTATATTTATGTGTATTTATAATTTAAGGGGTTGTATATTTGTTTATTTTGTCTAAAAGCCTGATTTCAGTATTGCATCTTTGCTTAGTTTTCAGCACTCAGTAACTTCAGTTCAGGGCTTACGGCATGACACGGCTGCACAGATCAAAGTGCATTTCTTTCTTCCCACTCTTGCTTGCAGTAAACTGCACCCAATTGTGACTTAATGGTGAAACATTGTGAAGAATGAGTGCGTTATCCAGCATGAGCCCTGTCTCTAGGGGACGTCATGGCTATATACTGCTTGCTGCTCATTTCTGGGCTAGAAGCGAGAAGGCTCACTGCTAGGTGTACACCCATCGACTGGTGTGTTTCAGCGTGGCAACCCGCCCCAGTGTGGAGTGCGGCGTGCTGTCTTGGAGAGCTACCAGGCTGTTGGAGGACCGGGCTGGTAATTGCTGTACCTCGACTTGGGAAAACAATGTTTCTTTGTTATTTTTTAAGACGAAAGAATGTGCTAAAGGTGGCAAAGAGGATGTGAAAAGAGGCCTAAAAAAATGCTGATTATTAAAGGAAAGGGACGCTTTGTAGAAGGAATCTTTTATCTTTCTATAACTCTTACAAGCCGTGTGCCATTTTTCAATGACGATTCCTTGGCTTTACTAGTATACTTAGTGTTAACTAAATATGTTTTATCTTTTGTCAACGGGTTGACAACCCAAAGGACAATACGCGTTGTTAACCTGTAGCTGTGCGTGTCGAAGTTATCAGATCATCATTATTATTATTATTATTATTAAAAACCTCACTGGGTTGATTATCAATGACATCGTCTTGTGTTTTATTAATGTTGTCATGTCATGTGTGGATGCATTTTTTCTGCAAATATTGCAATATAACATTTTGCAAATATTTAGTCTCAAATTCTAGGGCTTTGTACAAAGGTTTTATTATAAAAGAGTCACATATATATACATGTAGATAGGCTACAATGGAAACATTACACTTGTATACATTGTAATGAACACAAATGTTCATTCATTGGAGAAGATATCATTAAAACATTAGATCTTTCACTCTTTAAACAAGTATTCAGTTGATTGACTAGGTGTACAAATGTAAACATAGAATGGGCTATATTTAAGCTATGAAAATGTAGTAATATTCAATATTGTTGAATATAACTACTGTTCAAACTGGGACAGTAAAACAATAAAATATATATTTGATGTCAAGTTAAGATTGCACCAATGATCTGCAACGTCGGCTGTGTCCTTACAGAGAAACGGAATAACCCCAATCCAAATCGTGAAGTACAGTACATGAAATGCATTCTGACGTGAGTATTGTGTATCCCCTCACATTATACCTCAAGGTATGGTAACGTTAGCCTGGAATTGGTCTTGCGAACTGGGCTTTACTCACTGAAGCATGCAGTCTTGTACATTTGACCCCATGGTTGGCTTAGCTTGGTCCCCTTTTTTAAATCTTAACTCATGCTTAAGATTTGGGAATGATTCCACCCAAATGGATCACTTTAATCACCATGCTCGACTCTCCACATGTCACCAGACATGCCGGGCCAATTTTTCCGGCACTGGCTAATGGGACAGACAGCTAGCGCGGGTGATAGCTTTTCACAGCCCTGCCATGTGCATTTTTAAGGGACTTTCTCCGGCTGGGAGACAAACACCATAATGTTTGCAGGAGGTACTTGGACAATTTTGGAAAAATTTCCTTTTTGTTGTTTAAATATTGGTTATGAACAATTGTACATACTTCCGCCCTAATCAAATTTGTTGAATCTGAATCCCACCTTAATAAAAGTCCATTTGAATACCAACATACAACTTCTGTTAATCTTTCCAATGAATGACAAAAGTCCTGAGTCAAGCAACCGACGATGTTTCTCACAATAAGTATTTTCACCATGTATATTTTTTCATTTAATTTTCTTCTATTTTGTGCTGATGAAAAAAATCCTTAGAGGGGTATATAAGTTAAAATAGTTAGATAATAGATAACCACTGTCCTGGATGATCAATCCATTGAGGATGTACTGCCAAACAACACATTCAACTTAAAGTATATCAGAAATGAGGATGAGGATGTGGATACATTTTAATTAGGCTTAATTCACCCTCAGGGGTGAATAAAGCACCACAGAGAATTGAGAGTGTGATCCACGCGTAGGCTTACCTGAGTGAAGCCTCATGTGTATTATCAGACTGGACTTGGTGGAAACGATCATTCCACAGTCCACCACGGGACAAACATGACTGTGTGTACTCAAGTCTACCCCTCTCCGGGCGCGATGACTCAGAGCAGAAGGAGAGCGGCCCGTCACAGGCCCAATGGGTGGCGGCAAAGGTGCGATGGGTGGCAACTTGCTGCCACCAGGGGTCACCGCTGATGGCTGAACAAAGAACAGGGAGAGCCTGAGGGGTCAGGCGGCTAAGGGCACCACTACGTAGATGGCCGCTCAGGCTCTCCCTACGCTCTTTGTGAACCTGACATTAAATCTAATGTGAGTGATGAAGAGGCGAAAGAAGATGCCCTTGAAGATAACATTGAGACAGATGAAGAGAACGAAAATCGAATTCACTTCTATTCTGAACCTGTGTTTAGATGGACTTTAAGGCCCAACAAGAACAGCCACATGAACACCGAGTCTTCCTGCTTTCATACCAAACAGTCTTTCCTGTGGTTGAAACACGGCTTTAGTACACCTTTAAGCGCTTGTGGTTACATTTTCAGTGGTTACATGATCAGTTGATAAAAAAATGACTTTATCAAATGATCATATGATAAGAGGCTAGGAGGTTTGGGTTTGACGGAGCAGTGTCAGGATATCTTGCTGATGTCCCAGACAGCCATGTGGCTTCATTAAATGTCAGTTGTCTGGATCTCCCTGCAAAGACTCAGAGAACAAAGGGTAGGTTGTAGAGACACAATGGATTCATGCACACACAGGCAAAAGGGGGTGGCAGTGGCCAGTCTGGATGGTATGCCATTCTTTGGTGGTACACGTACAAAGAAAACCCAGAAATGTACATTTATCAGAAAAAGGTTTGCATTGAGAGAGCTGGATCCAAATAGCCTGGCATTGCCAGACAAATTGCAAACTGCAATTAGTCTGGAACCTCTCTTTTCATTTTAGATTTCCAAAGGGCGTCACCCACGGGCGCAGACCAAAATGCCTCTGGACACAAGGCCTACAACCAATCATAGCAATGGAACGGGTGACGCAGCACTGAGCGATGAAAAAAACATATTTCTTCTCAAAAAAGTCTTAAGTGCAGTGACACAGTGTATGGGAGGGAAGCCAGACTTTATCTGCAGAGCAAATTAAACATGAGCTTGCGAGATTCGTCTGGTTCTCAGGCTAGGATACAAACAAAACAAAGAAACAACTGTGTTGAAACACAGTGTATAAAATCTCAATTATATAGAAGAACAAAAATATTTGCTTTGAAAATATCATTATTTCAAATATTACTACTAAATACTTAAATATCAGTAAATACAAATATAATATGCTAAAATGTGTATTTCAGAAAACCAAACTAACACAATATTACATTTTAACACAAAATGTAGTCAACACTCTCTCTAATTAACTATGGCCTTTTATATATAGAAAATATTGTATTACATGTCCTTTGTCTGCTCATTTAGTGTGTTTACTTTTTTGTTAACTGTCACAAAACTTTTTTTTCTGTTCGATGCAAGTTATCTTTACTTTGCTTTGCTGTTAATCACCACACCATGTATGTATGTAGCATTCAAAAACTATTAATTACGCAGATTTTATTTAAATGTTTTATATTTATTTTATATAAAACTCCTATTTATACTCTAACACTGCATTTAAAAAAAAGACCCACAATTTGTGGTCAACCCTTGGTTAAGAGAACAGCATTTCCTACATTTCCAAAATGAGACGAAAGAGCCACCTTGATTTGAAGCCATGTTGACTGTACCCAAATGTGTGCCAATATAAGATGTTCTAATTGCATGGGTATATTAAACATCTAGGTAATGTTTGTGCAATGCACAGGTGAATCCTGTTTTGCCCTAGTTTTGAAACAATACTGCAGGCAATACTTTAACCAAGATGATTGTCATACCTAATCATTCTGTTCCCAAACCTCTCTCAATGAAATCTGACTTGTAATTAATTCATGTTTCTCCTTAAAAAGTTTCCTTACATCCCAGAACACTATTTCCTCCCTGGAGATAACCAAGAGGCTTTTCATCCTCCATTTCCTTTATGCTCATGGAGCCATAATCCTACTAAGCTCAAAGGAAATATGAGTAGCTAGGCAGCAGATTAGCAGTTTTGGGCCCTAAGCATCACATGAGCAATTGGCAATGGACACATCAGTCCCTCCGCTTGGTCCTTAAATATATGTCTGTGTCCCAGGCAACCGTAAGAGGGGTTATTTAAAAGCCCTTAGCTTGTGATCGTGTTACCTCCCTGGGAATAACCTCTACTTTAGAGGCTTGAGTAACAAGACCTGGTGCTGGTCTAATTAGCCTGAAATAATTATTGAACTGTATTCTCAACACTCTCTGGTCAAATTTAGTTGAACCTTGTTCAATGATTATTCCGTTATATATTAATATATTATATATTATTCAATCATTATTATCTGAACATATTGAGAAATCGGTGACCCTGACAAAATGGCATTGCTGTTTCCAGCCAGTCACTCTTTGATGGCCTAACAATGACCAAGGTCATTTGATAACCCACTGCCCAAATTTCTAAAGTTAGCTCACACATATCAGAGGTTTTGTTTGTGTTCAGCCCGAGCGAGGTTAGACTTCAAGGGAACTAGCGTCAACAACCTAATTTGCTGATATTCAGGCCAACAGAGGTTCTTAATACCCTGATGAGGACTTTTGTCTCTGATTAGCATCTTTGGAAACAAGTTAAACTTATTCCAAGGTTAGAAATTGCTAATAGTTTTATTAGACCCAGGGTACCTAAACCTCATTCGTAGAGAACATTTGAAATTCATTAGCTTAAATAAGTGAATTTATGTTTGAAGAGAAGTTCTTTATTTGTCATTTCAAGTACAAGTACTGTATAACAAAATGTGATCTCTGCATTTACCCATCACTAGCAGCACCAGAAGCAGTGGGCAGCCACAGTGCAGGGCCAAGGGACCGACTAATGGGCAAGTTTTCCCATTAGCAATCACTAGTGGCTTGAGTTGTTGCTAAAGATATAGCTAAACCATTTTCAGACAAGGGGGCAAAAGTGGACCAGAATAAAACAATTTTTGGAGAAAAATGGACTCATTCTTGAGAAACAAATATTTTTTAAATGGAGGAAATCGCTGCAGTAGAAAAGTTACATAGTGCAGGCTTAAATATTTGGCTTCATTTTATGTGTGCTGACAGTTAAAAAATGTAAGACTACATGAAGGTAGACCTGCCTGTTATTTTGGTTGGTGGCATGTATGTTTGACAGTGTATCCATCAGTGTGCTTACCTCTCATTCAGTCATTATTGCACATCTCATTAATAGAGGTAAATCCTGCCATCTGCTGGTACATAAAATAAATATTATTATTGGATTGTCATGCGGTCATAATTATACAACACTGATCATAACAAAGAATAATGTAGAATCAAGAAGAATGACAATTATTTGGTGTTCCACAGAGATTGTTTGAATAATTTTCTTGAAGACCTCATTTAAATTATTTATTATCCTATTAAAAAGTATTTAATTTAAGTTTATTTCAATATTTTCCTCAGAAAAATAAATTTATTAACAAAGGTGGGTCTTTAGCAATCTCAGTACTTAAAAAACAAAAATGTGGATATTCCATTATAAGATGCAACATTTAGATTTATGTTAAATCATTTAGTGTATTATATTATTTCATATGAAATCTGATGTAAATGTTTTACAATAATATAAGACTGAATGAGACTTATCGGCCCTTGAAATATATTACTGCTGAAGGTGGCGTACTGTAATTTACTCAAGGCAATCTTATTATGGTTTTATCCTGCAGGATTTCGCTGTGTAGCCGTTGGCTACAAACTCATTAGGCTTCTACTATGGAGGCAGTTCAATGTCATAAACTGAATCTACTGCCTCTGAAATACTGCCCTGGCTAGAATACTGGTATTTTGTTTCCTCTTCTGACCTAATTTTGTTACCCTAGCTGTTGATGCATAGCAAAGATGAGGTCTTCTTCAAGTTTTATGACTGCAGTTTGATCTAAATCTAGTAGGTAGTTGGCCCTGACAGTTAGGCCTTCTATTGACATTAGCCTTACCTATGCCATATATTGCCAGGTGAAAGCAAAGCAAGAAAGCAAACAATGAAAACGCAGCTTAACCTTACATCATGACGATTGATTTTACAAATGGCCCTAGAGCTATAGGCTTTGTACTGTTAATTACTAGTGACAAAAATTAAATGAATAAATTACTAAAGCATTTCGCCACCATAATAGTACAGTTTGAAACTAAAAGGACCGCAACTGAGGCGTGTTATTAATCATTACAAACATTGGTATGTCAAACTATGAGAACAAAGAATTTGGAGTTTGAATGTGGATATTTTGGTTACAGTGGCCTAGCCGTTCCCTACCACCAAGCCAATCCAATCTCCTGTAACACAATTCCTGTCTCTGCTCCGGGTCCAACCAACCAGCAGCGCTGTTACATGTGCGCTCATCAACACAGAAAGAAGAAGCCTGCTAGAGTTAAGATGGCGGCATGTGGGTGAGGAGGCTGTGGATCTAAACTCGTGTCTTTCGCCATAAAAAAAGTCATATGAATCCGCATCTATACAGAAAAAGAGAACATAACAATTCCCATACAATTCATGCATTTGCGTGTGATTTTGGATTGACCTCATGACATCCATACACTTCGTGGTCCACCCGTTGCCCGGGACCGAGGATCAGCTCAATGACAGGTAATTGTTGCAGGCCGCGAAAATAAGTCTTAAAACTAATATTTGTGTATGTAATGTGTATTACCTACGCTTCCGTGTTTTCCCGATGTACGTGGCGGACACTGTCATTGTGTGAATTCTTGGAAGAATTAATTGTATGAACCCCCCCCCCCCCCCCTCCGGGGTTGAAACAAGGCCCGGCATCTTGAACAATCCTCGTTAGCTTGTTGTAGCTAAGAGTCCCATCAACCGTAGAGAGCAGCAACTAGCGTCAGTGCTAAGAGCAGCTAGCGTCAGTGCTGAGAGCAACTAGCGTCAGTGCTGAGAGCTGCTAGCGTCAGTGCTGAGAGCTGCTAGCGTCAGTGCTAAGGGTAGCTAACGTTACCCTTAGGAATGATTGGCTCTCAGTCAAAGTTGAGATGGACAATGCGGATTGGGGGATGGGAGAGAAGAGAGGGAATATAGGTCACTAAACACAAAGTCATGTTATTTTTGGAAGGTTTTTATACCAAGACTCAATCAAAAGGGTTGCTGTCCGGCTCAATGTTTGCTTTCTGGGCGTCTTTGTTATTACCAAGTGTAACGAAGTAGCTAACGCCAGCTAGCTAATGGATAGCTGCTAATGCTACAAGCTACCAGCAATCAAATGATGGAACGCTAGCACCACGTCCGCGTCAATGGCACATTTATCACTATGTATTGCTGTGCACTTGTGCAATTCTTGTGTTCAGTTTTCCACGACTAGTCCGTGCCACTAGTTAAACACCCTAGACAATAATTCAAAGAAAACATACAGTACATGATATTTCCTATCATGCTCGAGTCGCCATTTATTTTGGCAAGTTGACATACCGAGACATCATTTTTGATGTGCGATCACAGCAGGACACTGATATAAAGTGACGTTTCCGAGCTCTTTCTTGTTTTTGCATTCATTGGGGTTCATGGCGGATGTATGGGATTCACTATGTGACCTATATATGTGGTACGTCTATACCAATACACACACACACACACACACACACACACACACACACACACACACACACACACACACACACACACACACACACA
>JAOPJO010000008.1:10586864-10597702 GCA_027123675.1 Molva macrophthalma | reverse complement strand
ACACACACACACACACACACACACACACACACACACACACACACACACACACACACACACACACACACACACAGTTATTGTTTTGCCACTTTTCTCAAGTATCAAATGACGGTGGTCATTGGTTAACAGTAAGACGTTGGTTATGTCCAGTATGTCTTGGTACGACCTGTATTTTGACACAGGTGACTTTAAGTTAGGCTATTTATACCACAGAGATTGAACCGTTTAATGAGCTGCTCAGCCTGCTCTACTTAAAACAAAGAGGTTGAGAACATAACATGCTAAATATATGAATATATATATACACAGAATACAATATACACCTAAACAGTAAAAAAATATCTTCGCTGTTGGTTGGTATCTCATTTTACTATAAAGACCAGCTTTGACCTTATAGACTACGTGCAAAAGTGATATATGACCAAATTCTGTTCATATTATATTATAACAGCAACCAAGAACTTTGTATAAGTCACTGAGGTGGCCATGTCTGTTAGGTCTTTAATGCCACTGCACACATGTCTGTTAACCATGTGCTATTGGCCCCTATATTTCCTCTGCAGTTTCAACTTGCAGAAGTAATAGTGGATGTGGGAGGAGTGTTGCATCTACATAATGCTGATATGAAATGAAGCATGTAGAATTGCTTTGGTTTGCATTCTTATTGGTCACATTGACTTAACCAGTTGCTCTTGAATTCCTTGACCACCATCTCCTGACTATTATGATATATTGTCCAGAACAGAATATTATGTTTTATTTTTCATTCATGTTGCCTAATAAAAGGCTCAGGCTGTTGTTTGAAGTGGTATCATTCTATGCTATGGTGGTTGGGTTGCACTACATTTTCACATGCTGGAATGTTCCGGCATGAGGATTTCACTCTGTAATGTTTTGAATGATGCTTTGGCGCAATGTGTTTTTAAAAAAGTTAGGGGTTCCATCTATTTCTCTTCTATGGTTCAGGTCTGTCTCCCTATTTTAGATCGAATTTGGTAATAATTTTGTACGGTTTAATAGGGGACAACATTAGGCATATTCCTAGGTCTTACTAAAGCAAAGGCTTTTTACTAACACAGTGGTGAAAATGTTCAATGTGGAAGTAGTTCATTCAATTGGACTGACCGGTTCTTGACCTGTCCACAAGATGTTATTATTATATATATTACATTATATCCCTTTATATTTGAGTTGGTAACAAAAAAAACATACCAAACTCATACGTCTACATGCTGACTAAAGCCCCTTCAAATTACAGAACAACAAAGATAATCTCCACCGAAATAAGTGTTATGTTGGCTTTTAACGCTTATGAGTGCGATGATTGTTATACATTTATTTGCTCCATCTTTCCACCAGGCTCCGTGAAGTCTCAGAGAAACTCAACAAATACAACTGCAACAGGTGAGCTTGTTAGGTTATCAAGAGTGTGAAAACTATCCTGTTTACCGCCGTGTATTTATTATCCAAAACTTATGTTTTCTTTATTTTTTCGATGCAGTCATCCACACCTCAGTGTGCTCGAACAGGCCACTTTGAAACAATGCGTGGTTGGACCAAACCATGCTGGGTTTCTGCTTGAGGTAAGGCTGAGACATGAGCCCATTCAAATGTAAAGGCTCAGAACTCATTAAGTTACCTTTTGTCTGTCTCTTATCTGAATCTTTTACTGAAACATCAGCTAACGGATAAAATATGCATACGGCAGACTTTCTGCCGGTTCAGCATGGAGGCTTGCTACTAATTCACCAAATGAGGACAAATTCAATGGTCCTTTTCAATTCAGATATAATATTTAGATAATTGGACTTGAAATTACATGTAAGACAAAACTTTCCCTTGCTCGTTGCCTCTTTTTGTGTTAACACAGCAGGGTTTGCTGCACAATGCGAACCCATATCAAGGACATTTGGCCTCAATGCAATTTTGGGAGACATCCATATCTTGTCCTACAATGTTCGATATTAAAGAACATCCATCATTATATTGTACTGGCCCGAAGTCTTTTTAATCAGACTGCTGTTCAAAAGATATATCAGTGCATCTCTACATGATGTTATGAACTGATGAAACACATCACCCTCTCTCCCCAGGACGGGCGTGTGTGTCGAATCAGCTTTGCTGTCCAGCCTGATCGCTTGGAGCTCAGCAAACCGGATGGCAGCGATGGGTGAGTGATGTCTTAATGTTGGGATTCTTCCAGTGTTCCAGTCTTGGTGTTTCCTGTGGCTTAGTTGTAATCTATTAGCTTGTTGAATTTGCTGTTAAAGGATGCATTGTATATGCTCAGACCTAATGTTGTTGGCTCTTCTGTGGGTTTAAGGCGTTGCTATTCTATCAACACCATGGTTTATCTTCCAGTAGGATGCTCATGTAGTCTTGATGGCAAAAGTCCATTGTAATAATAGTCTTCATGCCCATATAAAATATTGCTTATGTACTGCAGAATAGGGAGGACTAGAAAAGGCAGTAAACAAAACGGTTCTACATTGGTCCTGAATACTTGAGGCGTACAGCTGCAAGCTTATTCTATGTAAAATGAGGTGCTTTTCTGGCAGTGTTTTACTCTCTGCTAAAGTAAGCTTTTCACCATTTGCAAGGGTTTGTGTTTTCTGTTGGCAAGTATTTTTTGGTGAATGTCTGTCTCTTGAAAGCCATAGTCTTCCTGCCAGCAGAGCAGCATTCAACAGTGATTTCAGCGTTTTCAAGGCCCCTTTAGCTGCCATCCGTGCATGTGAATCAGGCTGTGGCAGAGTAATAGTGGAGCCGCCTGGTCTAAGCTTTTTCTGCAGAGCACATGTTTTGTTGCTTGGCGCAAAGTTGCAAAAAGAAAATGAGCCTGTTTCAAATGGTAATAACCTTGCCTTCAGCATCCTTGTGGGCTGCAGAAAAAGCCTTTGGGAAAAGGCGTCAGAATGGTTTATTGGGAATGTGTGATGCTCAACAATGCACAATTTCTTTCATTTTTTTCTTCAGTGGTACCAGTGCAAAATCTAGTAACCCACCCTGTGCATTATTTTAATGAGATCTTTTATTCAGTGTCAGATTTAAAACTTTGATCATGTCGCAGTCTGCCTTAGTGCTGGCAAGATTTTCAAATTCTGTTGTTTCCTTAATTATTTATACTTATTTAGTACTTTTCATCATCTTCATCACTTGGAGCTTGGATGTCCTTAGTCAAATTTGTTTTAAATTTACTTTGCTTGACACTGGCATTGATGCAAAAGCATAAATATAGGAGAAGACAATTGCAGCCCCAAAACCCCAAGATCCTTTAAAAAAGGGAAATGTCTTGAAGGCGGAACGAGTTGCAGTCAATTCTGATTCCAAAGGGTGTTGCTGTGCTAGTCTCACCATACGCCTCCTGTTTGAAAAGAACAGGCTCTGATCGAGGGGGCTTACAGAAACCTTGGATTGTATGTGGCATTTCAATTTCTCAGGTGTAATGAGAAATCAGTATAGTTGTGGTCCTATGTTGGGACTATGATAGGTTTGTAACTGATCTCTCATCTTTTGTTTTTCCAGTTCAAAGTTGAACAGTGGTTCAGGGACAGGAAGGAGCTCCAGGCCAGGCAGGACCAGTGATCCACCCTGGTTCCTGTCTGGTTCTGACACACTGGGCAGACTGGCAGGCAACACCCTTGGGTAAGTTCTGGCAGTTGTTGTCAGAAAAAAAAAAGCACCCCGCTAAAACAAAATATTCAGAGCATGGTTCTGGCACCAATGGTTGGGGTTGGGTTTTTATTGCAAACTGGTTTACCCTTTCTGAAATGAATATCCATATACAGACGAAAAGGAATGACTTAAAGTGATCCAATAAATGGAATCGCTTTTTGGGTAGCTATTTCTCCATAGAAGAATCCATTACTCCTCCAAAGCAGTGTCTGGAAATGGTAAAATTGGTTTTCATATTGATGTATTATATATAACTAGTGCATGACTAATGCAGACCACACAATGATTTAACCTGTACTGCAGCTCTTACAAGTTAATCATCAAAAAAGGGCAGGAAAGAGATTTGAATTGTAATCATTAGATCCGCCCCTGTAAGTATCTGTTAAAATTAGGGGGAAAAACGGCCAACAGATAATGACTACTTTTCCTTTCATAAATTACGAAGTTGTTCTTTTTCCCCCCTAAGCTGTGGGCTGAGGCTCAGAATATCCGCAGATGTGTGTGTGTGTGTTTAGAGATGAATTTGCCGGGCACTCTTGACTGTGGCTTTGTGTGCGTGTGTGTAACAGGAGTCGTTGGAGCTCTGGTGTAAATGGAGGCAGCGGAGGAGGTGGTAGCGGTGGCGGAGGCTCCGGGGCAGGTGGAGCAGGAGGAGGTGGCAGCAGCGGGGGTGGTGGTGGTGGTGGTGGTGGAGGAGGGGGCAGCGGTGGAGGAGGTGGGGGCACCTCGGGCAGGTCCTCGACCGCTGCCCGGGACTCCCGTAGACAGACCCGGGTGATCCGCACCGGCAGGGACCGTGGCTCTGGCCTGCTGGGTAGCCAGCCCCAGCCTGTCATCCCTGCCTCAGTCATCCCAGAGGAACTCATTTCTCAGGTACGCCGCCGGTGTCTGCGAGTAGAGCCTTGCAATGTTCTGCTGCCATTATATCTTGCTCTTGGCAGCCATTTTGATATTTGCATAGTTTCTTGTGTTAATGAATGAAAGCAATGGGAACCATGTTTTTGAGCCTTTCGTTTGATGGCTGCATATTGCATGTTTTAGTATGATGGATATATCTTTTATTCAATATTTGGAATATCATTTAAGATGCTGAAGTCATGTGCCTTAAAGGCACAAGCTAACCAAAATTAATATTATGTTGGAGACTTTCATAGGGCTGTCCCCAACTCAGATTTTCGTTAGCAAACTAAAAGCAAACCTCCCAAGTATTGGTAGACTAGAGTCCTTTATCTTCCTATTTTTTTCATATTTAAGAAATGGTGTGTTGAAGTCTTGACCATTGATATAATTTGTTTCTACATTGCAAAAAATACTCCCACACTGGAGCTTTTTCTTTACCTGCCTTTTATCTGTTGAGATAGCTGGATCCTCTTCTGGGTGTGTGATTGTACGGTTATATCCTTTGGCTACATTTTGAAACATGAGACCTATGCGGTTTAATTGCGTTGTGGGTCTGCCATTGTTTAGTGCAGGGTTCTTGTAAGTCGCCTATTGTGTAGAAATTGACCAGGCGATAGCTCTATAGAGAGCAGTGCTGCTGCCCGATGGCTTCGCTCGGTCTCCTCGGCAGGTACACACCACTAGACACATGGGACCAGTGATCACGTCTTTAGTTCCCCACCGTCAGATCGCTGTAAGTCATGCGTGAATATCAGTTGACTATCCAATATCTTTGTGACTTCAAAAATAACCGACTCTCAAACTTCATACGCCGCTCTGGAGACGTGTGAAACATTTTTATACCCCACCACCGTAGTGCTATGCTGCTATACATTTGACTTTCAGTTTTAATGTCAGGGTATTCCTGGTGGGCGGTCATTATTGTAAAACTTGTCGAACGCAGGGGAACTCCAGCTACCCGGGCTAGCCAGTAAATGTGGCGTTCAAACCTATTTTAGTTTCAACAACAATGAATCCCGTGGAGACAATAACAGTGAAAACACGTGCTTATCACAACAAAAAATGTGACTACTCATCTTAACACAAACCGTAGTCAGCCAAGAGCCCTGCGACTAATTATTCATCGAATCGACTGAGTGGTCAGCCCTAGATTTTCATCATCCAGTCTCCACCCCGATTGTGCAACATGACTAACTAGCACCACCTGCAAAGTTTGCATCATTCAAATAGGGAAAGAGGATACCTTCTACCTAACTTCTTTTTTGTATGATCCCGAATGCATGGAAAACTAATCTGTTTGTGTCCTTCCACCGACCCCCCCCCCCAGGCCCAGGTGGTCCTGCAGGGCAAGTCCAGGAGCGTCATTATCCGGGAGCTGCAGAGGACAAATCTGGACGTGAACCTGGCAGTCAACAACCTGCTGAGCAGGGATGACGAGGATGGCGACGACGGAGACGACACGGCCAGCGAGTCCTACCTCCCCGGAGGTTTGTGAAGCACCGCTAACCGGGGCCGAGGGGAAGGGCACATTTGCGCTGCACTCACTGGCTGTGGCATGAATAGCCGCCGGAAGGCTTAGGGGATCGTTGAACCTCTTGTGCCCTCTTGTTCCCTTGGTCGGCTGCAGAGGACCTCATGTCCCTGTTGGACGCAGACATCCACTCGGCGCACCCCAGTGTCATCATCGATGCCGACGCCATGTTCTCTGAGGACATCAGCTACTTTGGATACCCCTCCTTCAGACGCTCCTCGCTGTCTCGCCTGGGCTCCTCCAGAGGTAATGCAGCAATACGGAGCAAAGCCGTGAACTTTAGAGAGGCTTTGGTGGTTTTTCAATTCTGTCTATCTGTTTGTTCGATGGGTTTAATGGCTTTGGGAAACACGCACCCCACCACAACAAACGTCAGTGAACAGCAAACAATGGCTAATTCAGGACGTTTGTGTAACCAAAGTATTGACACACACACTTTTTTTGTTATTTGGGTAGGTGTAGGGGAATTTTCCTCCATGAAGAAAAGTAATCACAGTATTGTTTTGTTTTTTTTGAATATGAAGGTGTTTACGTGGGGTGTTCGACATAAATCTTTTTCTAACAATTTGTTAATAATGGCATTTCTAATTAAAAAAAGATTTTGGCCTATTTTCTTTTATTGAAACCATGGATTTAGTCATCCTGGGGGAGATGTATTAAGCCTGTCTTTCCACTTGGCCTCTCTGTGGAGCTTGTGTGGTAGAATGAATGTCTGGTGTTGCAGTGCATGGCTGAAGTACCTTGTGTGAGCCCTCTGAGAAAGGCCCGCTTAGTCCTCCTGTCTTAACCCTCCAACAATGCCTTCTCTGAAAGCCTTACTATCCCTCCTCGAGACCACCTGCACGCTTCCCCTCCCCCTACTTGCCTCTCGTCCACCACTCCCCAATCTTCAATCTCCGTCGCTGCAATTCAAACTTGCATTACCTTGACCTAAAAACCAAAACCCTCACCTCCTTCTCTCGTATCCTCTTAAAGATTAACACGTCTGTTGCCGGGTCCTTCCCAGAGTGGCTTACTTTTATCCCGCTGGTGTGACCTTATTGCATACCAGTTCTCCTTCTTCCCTTAGAGCGTGACTCGGAGCTGCTGCGCGAGCGCGAGTCCGTGTTGAGGTTGCGCGAGCGACGATGGCTGGACGGGGCCTCGTTCGACACCGAGCGGGGCTCCACCAGCCGCGAGGGCGAGCCCAGCCTGGACAAGAAGAGCATCCCTGTGCAGAGCCCTGTGTCCTTGGGGGAGGAGCTCCAGTGGTGGCCCGACAAGGTGGGTGCATACGTCTGCAGACACGCCGTTTTGCTCATAAATGAGCGTGTAATGGCTACTTTGACACAGAGCTGTTATTTTCCTCCTCAGGATGGTGTTAAGTTTGTGAGCATCGGGGCCTTGTTCTCTGAGCTGGTCGCCATCAGCTCCAAAGGAGAACTTTACCAGTGGAAGTGGAGTGAACCCGAACCCTACCGGAACACGCAGGTGGGGAAACGATACATTTTATAGTTGGGATGCATTTACCGAGTTGGCAAAAGGAATAAAAAGAATGTTTATCTCAACTAAAGGTTACATTTTTTAAGGTCCTTGTCGAAGCTTTTTATTTGTATTTATTTATTAACCCGAATACTGTAGCCTCCTAAATAAATTTTTGCAAGTCTGTTGGCTAGTTTATACTCTGCCTTGTGTGCTGTGCACTTTTAAGAATATGCTAACGCTCAATGTCATTTGTCCAAACAGAACCCTTCAGTTCATCACCCCCGTGTTTCCTTTCTTGGCCTGGCCAATGAAAAGATTACGCTGTTGTCTGCCAACAGCATCAGAGCCACAGTCGCCACAGAGACCAACAAGGTAAATAAGGCTGATTCTTTCAAGAAACCATTTTGATATCCTCTTCAAATTGTCAAATCAAATTAGTTTAATTACTTGCAATTGAAATATTGGTAGGACACTGGCAAAGCACCTCAAAATTATGCTTTTACCATGTGTGTTTGTAGATGAGTTAAATCATGGGTGCAATCATGAAAATGAGAAATGTATGACGATCATCAGTAAGTCATTCTTGTCCTCAGCCCTCTGCACAAATACGGTCTCCATTTCACAAAGTTGTGTTTCTCTGCAGGTGGCCACCTGGGTGGATGACACACTGAGCACCGTGGCGTCCAAACTGGAGCACAGTGCCCAGACCTTCCCTGAGCTGCAGGGCGAGCGCATTGTGTCGCTGCACTGCTGTGCTCTCTATACCTGCGCCCAGCTGGAGAACAGCCTCTACTGGTGGTGGGTGTTACATAATGCATAGTGCTGCCGTAACGGAGCCGCTTCCAGAGCGTGGCGGTCTGCCGAACCCAATCATACTCTTTGTTTCTTTATTCCACTGATTCAGTGTCCTGCAGTGAGTCAGTGTTTGGATCAGTCTTCATCTACGCTTCATTTACTTGACAGAAACATTTATGAAAAGGAAATCTCCAGATGATTGAATAGCTTACATGCTACAATAGTCCTAGTAATTTAAAAATTTGAAGAATAGTGGCAGCGAAAACCCGTCCCAAGCAATCTGCACTCAGCTTTCTAGACGTCATGGTACCTTGCAACTTTAACAATGAGAGTTAACAAGTTACAAAAGTGCTACTGCATCACAACTCAGTTAGGTTCTATATGCTGTAATACATTATTCATAGGAACCCGGGAGGACCTGGGAATTACTGTGACACTATTGCTTGTGTCCACAGGGGAGTCGTGCCTTTTAGTCAGCGTAAGAAGATGCTTGAAAAGGCCAGAGCCAAGAACAAGAAGCCAAAGTCCAGCGCTGGCATCTCCTCGATCCCCAACATCACTGTTGGAACACAGGTGAGTTCAATCCCCAACATCACTGTTGGGGACAATCATCATAGGTAGAACACGTATGATCAAGGAAGGCCAGCCCAAGACCTACTCTGGAGGTCAACTCTTAATCAGAAAAGAAAAGAGTGATTATAATGATAATACCCAACAGTTTAAGCAATTGAAGTGAATAAGAATAAATAGAAACTAAAAGTGCCTCAGGTACATTTGTTTAAGAAACCGGTGGCTGAAGGGTTAAAGGACGGTCTCTAACTGTTAGATCCCCACCATGGGAAGCAGAGCCTGCATCCTGGTGGGAGTAGCTTGAGATCAGCATGCAGTGGCTGCCGGGAGTCTAAGAGAAGAGCCTGAGCCTTCCGAGTGACTCACTTGGTAAGGTGAGGGGGATCGTGGAGGCTCACACTGATGATTTTCTGGCTGACTTTCATAAGGTGGCTCAGTCTATTTTTATCCTTCAGGCTGAGGCTCCCAGATCAGTGTAGAAGTTCTGAATCCATAAAAGAGGAGTAAAACGCATTCATTACTGTTTTATCCACAATAAAACAGCCTCGGACTACCTTTCTTCCAGATGATGTCTGTATGCGTGTATTTAGAACGGATGAACCCCTATTGGACTGTATGGGGCTTCTTTTGACATTCTACCTCAAGCCGAGGGCGCCACGTTGAGGAAAACGTCGTTGGACAGGTCTTGACAAAACAGTGTTTGTTGGTTTGCTTTCTCCTCTCAGGTGTGCTTAAGAAATAACCCACTCTACCATGCCGGTGCAGTGGCCTTCTCTGTCAATGCTGGAATACCCAAGGTGGGCGTCCTGTTGGAGTCTGTGTGGAACATGAACGACAGCTGCAGGTTCCAGCTGCGCTCACCAGAGAGCCTCAAGAACATGGAGAAGACCGCCAAGACCCAGGAAATCAAGTGAGTGCATGACCAAACTGGGAAACTGCAATGCATCTTGGTAATGTGTTACTTTGTTTCTCTGTGAAGGCAGGATTTTGTTTCAAGCCAATAATGTCCCCATTCATTTAGATTTTAATTTTGGGACAGATATTTTATTAAATGTGCTGTAGGCATGATTTGAGAGTTGTAAAGAGACGCCAGGAGTGAGCACGATTTGGAATATAAATAACCCCCAAAAAAACTCCCTGCCCTACGTTTCTTTACCATTGAGAAGTACCGCAATCAGTGACTCACCTGTGAACAAATCAGGAAAACGATTTCCCTGTTCCCGGTCAGAAATGAGCCGGTACTTGTCTAAACTCTCAATTACCTCATACAAAGGAAGGCACGCAGTTGTCCCTCACACATATTTCACACAGCGTTTCACTCACTAAAAGCTGATGGATGGCTCAGATTATAAATCTCAAGTCTTGCCTACATCACCTTTTTATGTTTTATTGAATTGAATTATCAAGAAATGTAATTTCTTTGTAACCGTTCTTAACACACAGGCACTTTAACACCACCCCGTTTTCTCTCCCAGAGCGGAGAGCAAGTCAGAGCTGGTGAAGACGGAGATGGGCCCGCCCCCCTCCCCCGCGTCCACCTGCAGTGATACCTCTTCCATCGCTAGCAGCGCCTCTCTGCCCTACAGTATGTCAGCGCCACCCTCCTCCTCTTTCACACTCCTATCTCCAGCTCTTATCGCACACGCTCACGCCCAGTTTTTGTTTGCTGCCCTTGTGACTCCTTTGACTTTGAAGCAGATGGCGCAGTGTTCCATCGACGCTGCACATTCCACTTCTATTGATGGCCCTTTTGCTTCCTTATTTCCTGTCAAAGCACATGTCAAGATGGGGGTCATTCATTTTGCCTTGTCTAGTACACACTTGCCCTTTTTCACACACACACACACACACACACACACACACACACACACACACACACACACACACACACACACACACACAC
>JAOPJO010000008.1:10554503-10581732 GCA_027123675.1 Molva macrophthalma | reverse complement strand
GAAGAATTTGAGTTTGCACTTTGTGTGTGTATAGGGGTGGGCCGGGGATGGCAGAGGTTGGTGGCAATGTCATTATCAGATGTTTGCTGCGGGGGCGCGGGCTTCGATTACTTCTCTCTTTTTTGACCATACATCTGTTTGCATCCCTGAATATAGCAATGAAGCATATAGGTTTGTTTTGACACGCCCACCGTTTCGGTCGTACTTCTGCCTCCAAGGACTGCAAAGGACTTTGCAATCTTATAAAAAGTCTACCCTTTTTTTTTTTTTAAATAAATTATTTGTTCCAAACAGATGGTGACATTGACTTCATCCTCGCCCCAGCTGTGGGCTCCCTCACTACAGCCTCCACCGGCACCAGTCAGGGGCCCAGTACCTCAACCATACCAGGTGAGAGCCCACAGGCTCTCCCCCTCCACCCACCCCCTGCTCCCCATCAGCAGACTATTTATCTTCAGTAGACTGTGAGGCATCCTTTCTAGCCAGGCATGAAAGCGGTCTGTCTGACGTCCTGCGGGACTTTATGCTCTTGCCTCGTCTCACAGGTCCGTCCTCAGAGCCGTCTGTGGTGGAGTCTAAAGACAGGAAGGCCAACGCCCACCTCATCCTCAAGCTGATGTGTGACAGCGTTGTTCTGCGGCCACACCTGCGAGAGCTGCTCTCTGCCAAGTACAACTCTTTCTTTCTTTTGCATTTCATCTTTTAATTTGACCCATATTGGACCCTTCTAATCCCAGAGAGCACAGATGTCGCTTTCTTTGCAAGGTCGACTACCAGACAGCAGACGGCTTGTTTTTGCACCTCACAAGAGGTTAACAAGAGTTTAAGCATGTGTGTTGTCTTTGTTTCCCAGGGACGCCCGTGGAATGACACCGTTTATGCTGGCGGTCAGTGGGCGAGCCTACCCTGCTGCTATCACTGTTCTGGAGGCTGCTCAGAAAATGGCCAAGGGTAGGTCACTTCCCAGGGCTCATTGACATCATAGAAGACATAAAACAGGCACACAGTGCCCCATACTTAGTGTCTTGGATATATACCACACAGGAGTCCTTTGTAGTCTATACAAAACTACAAAGAGCTGGCCCATAGTAATAGATGTTCTATTTCGAGAGCTTGACAAAGGGCTTGTTTTCCCTTTCATTATGTAAAACTAACCCAAAGGATTGTGAGGGATGGATCTAGGTAAGGGAAGCCCTAACCACGAAGCCAGAGAAAGACAAAAGCCTGTTTACATAACGGCTCAAGCAGCGCAGGTTATCCATAGGTCAGCTGCATAACGCCCTGCAGTAATCGTGCCTTAACAGCGCCCGTTCTTTTCGGCAACAGTGGGCGACCCGGGTATCGTGGAGAAGGAGGACGCAGACTCTGTGTTCATGGAGATGATCTGCCCCTCCGGGACCAACCCGGACGACTCCCCGCTGTATGTCCTCTGCTGCAACGACACCTGCAGCTTCACCTGGACCGGAGCTGAGCACATCAATCAGGTTAGTCCCCTGGGAGGGGGTGGAGTGGTGGTGTACATCACACTAGGGGAACAGCAGATGGGCTGTTTGTCACTCTCCTCTACTGAACACAAAGCCCGTCTTTAATGGATTCTGCACTCTGAGTTATCACATTCTGTGACTTCATTCATGACTGCATTCATTCTTGCACTTTAACTGTATACTTTTTAAGATCTGAGACACGGATAGATGAAAAAGTATTTTATTAATCCCTAACCCTTTATATTCGATTACCTTATTGACCATGTTAAAAGTAAATCCTAATTCTGCATTGCAAAGTAGTTGTAGTTTATAAAGAGTAATGACTCGTATGGTTGTTGTGGATCTCCCTCTAGGATATTTTTGAGTGCCGAACCTGTGGCTTGCTGGAGTCTCTCTGCTGCTGTACTGAGTGTGCAAGAGTGTGCCACAAGGGACACGACTGCAAGTGAGTGACAGCATTTTATTATTTTGTATTGTTTTTAATCTTTATACAGGCTGTTGGGTTATTTCCACATATTTAATTAAACTGCACGTCTTGTCTAGATCTCTAATTCTGGTTAATCGTCCCTTAGACTTAAGAGAACTTCTCCCACGGCCTACTGTGACTGCTGGGAGAAATGCAAGTGCAAAACACTGATTGCTGGCCAGAAGGCAGCTCGGCTGGATCTTCTGTACAGGCTCCTCACTACCACGGACCTGGTCACCACACCAAACAGCAGGTAAGACTCCATAGTAATCTCTTTATGCAGCTGTCCCTGAACCATCCTCATAACATTCTCAGGACATGACGGGAATCTTTTTTTTTTTTTTATGCAGATTTGCTTAATGAAGGCTATGAGAAAGCAATGAAAGGCTACCCGTAAGGCTACATTCTGAAAAAAATACAAAACTTCTTCTTGTTTTTACGCATCCTCTACTGTCGACCTAGCCTGGGAACCAGACCGATTCTGCAGGCTCATGTTTTATTTGCTCTAGCATATGCGTCCGACTTCCCCTTCCAGTTTAGACCGATTTCCTCCAGATGCATTTCCGTCTGGACCCGTTGATAATGCTGCGTGGAAATTGAAAATTAACTGATAGGTTCCAGACCAAGCATTTGCGAATTGGTATGGCGATGTCGGGCTACAGGGGACCCGTTAGCTTAGAGTGAGCCTCCTGCTGGTGAGTTGACTTCCAGATGTTTCCATCTCTAGGGGAGAGCACATTTTACTGTTCCTGGTGCAGACTGTTGCCAGGCAGAGCGTGGAGCACTGCCAGTACAGGCCACCACGCATTCGAGAAGACAGGAACCGCAAAGCAGTGAATGCAGAAGGTCGGCACGCTTCTTTCTCTTTCCCTCATTCCTTTGTGTCTGTAATCCTGGCTGGTACCATGACTCCTGAATCTCTTCTTTCTTCTCCTCCTCCCCCTCCCCCTCCCCCTCTCCCAGACTCTGACATGCCTGACCATGACTTGGAGCCTCCACGCTTTGCCCAGCTGGCTCTAGAGCGAGTCCTGCAGGACTGGAACGCTCTCAAGTCCATGATCATGTTCGGCTCGCAGGAAAACAAAGACCCGTAAGTACCGCGCCAAACGACACCTCCCGGTGATAAAGTGGCTGATGGGCAGAAGCAATCAAAGTCTCATTACACTAATGTCTACCCACCTGGAGAAAATGTGTGCTACTTCTGAGTATGGAGTTTACTTTGGTCTTTCTCTTTATTTGATTGTTGCGTTTGCTCTGTTTGTACAGCGTTATGAGTTTATGAAAAACACTGTACATAAAATAAACATTATTATTATTATTACTACTACTACTTAATGAAGACCGCGAGAGATGTTTTCAGTGGAGCTCATTCTACTGTGCCGTGTCTCTGCTCCTCCGTAAGGCTCAGCGCTAGCAGCAGGATCGCCCACCTTCTGCCTGAGGAGCAAGTCTATCTGAACCAGCAGAGCGGCACCATACGCCTGGACTGCTTCACACACTGCCTCATCGTCAAGTGTGCTCCTGACATCACTGTGAGTCTCACCGCAGGATGATAGCCCCTCCCTCTCCCCCCCCCCCCCTAGCATGCCGGATCTCATCTGGAACGACTACTAACTTGCCATTTTAGTTTCCTCGGATACCACTTCCATCACATCGCATGCATGTTTAGGTTCACTTTCTTGGTTGACCGTTCTTCATGAATTTGAGATTCAAGTCAATTTTATAGTCTAATATAAAAACTCTTAATGATCAAGGAAGAAAGAGTAATCCCTCCTAGGGACGGTTAGGAGTGCAATGGCTGCCATAATGGACATGCATAATGGTAGCATTGCAGAAAAAAATCCATTCATGGTCACAGGCCAAGTGAGAGCACCACCCCCTCATCAACACTGTCCCGTTTCCCTGCCAGTTCATCGACACTCTACTGGGAACGCTGGTGAAGGAGCTGCAGAACAAGTACACACCCGGCCGCCGGGACGAAGCCATCGCTGTCACACGGAGGTTCCTGCGCTCCGTCGCCCGCGTCTTCGTCATCCTCAGCGTGGAGATGGCCTCTTCGAAGAAGAAAAAGTACGGGGAACATGACATCTATGCCTCTGTTTGTGGTTGATCTGGCTGATGACATGGGCTTTGTTTTTGAACAGTGTAGTTCAGATTCCTGCAGGGGTCCAGACTGCCACTGTATTTCATTCTGATTATTTGTATTATAACTACTACGCTTTGTTTATAAAAATTCAATGTTGCACTTAATACCATTTAACAAAAGTTTGCACCAACTTTGATTCAATATAAAATAACCTAGAATCTGGGATGCAGTCATCCACTTTTTGTGCCACTAAATGATGTGCTTCTGCCACTAAACTGAAAAACGTAGTGGCAGTACCAGTGTCAAATGTTAGTCTGGACTCTGGAGCCCTGAGCCGTACCTAACTCTGCCATCCTCTCCTACTTCCCGTCCACACAGCAACTTCATCCCCCAGCCCATCGGGAAGTGCAGGCGCGTGTTCCAGGCCCTGCTGCCGTACGCCGTGGAGGAGCTGTGCAACGTGGCCGAGTCGCTGATCGTCCCCGTGCGCATGGGCATCGCCAGGCCCACTGCGCCTTTCACCCTGGCCAGCACAAGCATCGACGCCGTGCAGGGCAGCGAGGAGCTCTTCTCTGTGGAGCCCCTGCCCCCTAGACCCTCCCCTGACCAGTCCAGCAGGTACCTGGGCTTCCATACCCTTGTTTGTTGTCAGTTCATCTGATCTGTTTGCTCTTCATTCCATGCCCATGGTGTTCTTAAAGCTAGTGTAGGACATTTGCAGAAACCAGACAGAGTAAGCTAGGTTTTGAAAGTATCCAACTGAAAAAATCCCACACCTCCCTTCAGGAAACACTCAAAAGCCACTCCCCCAAAACACATGACTAGCTCGCTAGCTTTAGCAATGAGGCTGCCTTGTGGAAGACTCCGGTAATGTGCAATGAGTGCACAGGAAGAGTGTGTTCAGGTAGTTAGGTACTCAGACTGGTAGGCCAATAATTAAATTTGGGACAAATTCAATTATTGGATGGGCTTATTACAGGCCTGTGACAGGATTTTTTTCAGTTTTGTCTGGGAATTTGGTTTTGTGACTGTCTGAATTTTAAGAGATTTCAACAAATATGACAAAAAGTGCTTCTCAAATACATTGCCTACCGTACCTTTTAATTGTGAAGCATTGTTTTGCCTCTTTGCTCATTAGTGAATGACATTAAATTGATTATTCTTTTTATTTAATTTTTTTAAATTCCCATCCCAGATGTTCAATCCATGCATAATTCAGTACTGAGACACTTCATTAGCAGACACACAAGATTAATGATCTTTGTGTTCATTCTTCCTCAGCTCCAGCCAGACGGCGTCCTCCTACATCATCCGGAACCCCCAGCCGCGACGCAGCAGCCAGTCCCAGCCCGTCAGAGGGAGAGATGAGGAGCAGGATGACATTGTCTCTGCAGACGTGGAAGAGGTAAGGGACGCTCACATGTCATCAATCTGAGTATATGGGTTTTCGCTTTAGAACAGTGGGGCGGGTAAACATTTCTTGATTGATTTAAATTAATTGGCTTATTGACAATAATTTTAAATGGTTATAGGAATAAACATTTTAATTAAAAGTGTATTCTAGGCTTCATCTATCCTATCCTGTGTTTTTGGAGGATAAATTACACCATTATCGTCTTGTAATGGCTCTCCATCATGAGCAATCTTTAACAGTTAGCTCTTGAATAGCTTAACTCTAAAACCATATGCGCACCCATCCTCCCTGACTCGAACCTTCCACATGGCCATGTGCGTTTTCCCATTTCAGGTTGAGGTTGTGGAGGGCGTGGCCGGGGAGGAAGATCACCATGACGACCAGGAGGAGCAAGGAGAGGAGAATGCGGAGGCTGAGGGCCAGCATGATGAGCACGACGAGGACGGTAAGACGATATGGAAAAATGTTTTATCTCGATAATTTTAGGGAACTTTACACAATATAGATAAAGTACCACGATATTCTTATGAATTCAAAATACCCTTCTATATAATCTGAGGTTCATTACATTGAAGTATATGCAAATTCTGAGTATAGTATCGACTGCAGGGTTTTTTTTTTTTTTTTTAAATCAAGGTTGTTCTGTGTGACATTGTATGTGTGGTGAAGATGCACACCGTGACGGAAGGGCTGATCTGCGTTCTCTACTTCCTCATTCACAGGAAGTGACATGGAGTTGGATCTGCTGGCGGCAGCAGAGACCGAGAGCGATAGCGAAAGTAACCATAGCAACCAGGACAATGCAAGCGGCCGCAGGAGTGTAGTCACGGCAGCCACAGCGGGTTCTGAAGCAGGTTAGTCGAAACGAAAAATAGACATAACATTTGTTCCATTCTTTCAGGCCTAGGGCTTCTCCATTGCATTGGCCACCCCATAGTTATGCTTTCAAAACTACTAGTCATGATAATCAATCACAGCCTTATTCGATTTTTATGTGGAATTGATTTTAGGTTGTGGGCATTTCTGATTCTCAGCGAATGATGCAGCAAACAAAATGGTCCCTGGCTCAATACTTAATGTATTTCATTCGCAGGCAGTAGGGTGTCCCTGGCATTTCCTATTTTTGGTATGGGCTTCTCTCTACTTCAATGCATATACAGTATGTTAGGGCAAGACTGATTTTTGTAAAGTGCACAGTTTCACCTCTTGAGAATTCCTGCAAATTAGTATTCCATCCTCATTGTTCACCTTTTTGTTGTATCCATCATTATTACTAAGTCATTCACGTCACGTCTATCAATCTTGAACTTTTCACCTCCCTAACCAAATAACTAAAATGTCTCGCTCTTCAAAAACGGCTTTCTTTTTACCCTCACCTTCCATCTAGAGTAGCCTTCATTTACTAATGTCCTTCTTTGACACGCTCCGGTAAGTTTGTTGCTTTTGATTCTTTCCTGCAATGTGACTTTTCAAGATATTTTTATGAATTAATAACCAGAATTGCGAGCGGTATTTCCTCCACTTAAATCGAACCCACCGAAGCAGTGCTGCGCTTGGTCGTCTGTCTGTCTTCGTCTGTTTTGGCCTTGTGGTGGCGTGTGTGCGGTTCACTAACCCGCACTCAAGACTGGACAACGATTGCTGTGTCGCATATGTAAAATGAAAAGGAGGAGAGATGAACGGAACAACTCATTAAACTCTTGTCCTCTCTCCTCCTCCTCCTCCTCCCCCTCCCCCCCAAGGTGCCAGCAGTGTCCCTGCCTTCTTTTCAGAGGACGACTCCCAGTCCAACGACTCGAGCGACTCGGACAGCAGCAGCAGCCAGAGCGACGACGTGGAGCAGGAGACCTTCCTGCTGGACGAGCCCCTGGAGAGGACCACCAGTGCCTCCCACGCCAACAGCGCCGCCCAGGCGCCGCGCTCCATGCAGTGGGCCGTACGCAACGCGCCCAGTCAGAGGGCCGCCGGCAACGGTCTCCCCAACACCTCCACGCCGGCCGGTACGCGTGTGTGTGAGTGTGTGTGTGTAGGCCTGTGAACTATTTTGATTGCGTTGTTTCGATGTGCTATTGTGTTCACGTAAATACCTTGGCAACCAATGTAACTTTAATAGTGCTTCTTGAAAGTTGCGTCACACTCTTACATTTTTTCAAGTCAATGATAGAGCGTTGGATTAGGTTGCGTGTTTCCTTTCAGTCAAAATTAGGTTAAACCTGCACTATGTCGGCTTTCCATTAGGAGCTTCAAGTGAGTTGAGTTGTAGCTAGTGTTATAGCTATATCATTGTCATAGAGAAATGGAGGGATTGACTCGTGGCTGGGCGTGTTATTCGGGAGAAACTTTTTAGTTCATACATTTTATTTTATGGACTAAATGGCTGCAGTGGAAAAGTTATAGTGCAGGTTTAAAGAGCCAGTGAACCCACTGTTTCTGCTGGAATTCGAACACTTTGAGATTTAAAAAAATGCGTTTTGAGAGTTTTAGGAAAGAGGGGAGCGTGTTATCCCCATGGTTACGCCCCACGCCAACTTTATGATACTTTATTAGTGCCGTCGTTGTGTAACTCAGCGTTATAATAAGCGATGTTGTATATGAAATCCGCCACACACCGTAGCGTTATACTATGTGTCCGGGAAGCCTTATCCTCAAATGCAGGTATTAAATAAATCGCTGCTCAGACGGAGCTTCACCATCCACACACACCGTGGCGTAATACAATAAGTGTCCAAAAAGCCCAACTCTCTCGCGGACACCGCAGTCAATCGCTGCCCAGACAGATCTCCACACGTCCACACAAACCGCGCAGCCGGTGCCCCTTGGTCGTGACGTCAGACTACCTCGGAAAAAGTAGTCTGACGTCGCCAAGAACGCATCCTGCGTTCGCAGCAAATAGGATCGTTCATGTAGTGTTTTGGGGAGATTGGCAAAAACATAGGATTTTACCCCTTTTTTCTCTAAATTGGGGACTTATTTCAGTAACAGTGATAAAATGGCATAGATTACTATGTTTACGATCATATAAGACAAATTCCAATGTTTAAAACAAAAAAAAGTGTTTTTGAGTTCACTGGCTCTTTAAGTGCCAAAGTGCTTTCATCAGGGACCGTTTTCATACTGGTTAGCAGTGAAACCCATTTCACATGCGTGTCTCAAGGGACCAACATGCGTTTCTCCTGTGTCGACAGCGAGCTCCACGGGCCTGATCTACATCGACCCCTCCAACCTGCGGCGCTCCAGCGCCATTAGCTCCAGCGCGGCGGCGGCGGCGGCCCTGGAGGCTAGCAACTCCAGCAGCTACCTGACATCGGCCAGCAGCCTGGCCCGCGCCTACAGCATCGTCATCAGGCAGATCTCCGACCTCATGAGCCTCATCCCCAAGTACAACCATCTGGTGTACTCCCAATACCCCGCCGCTGTCAAGCTCACCTACCAGGACGCCGTCAGCCTGCAGGTGAGGCTCAACATGTAGTGTGTTGTGTAAAGGCTTGCTGTGGGGACCACCATGTAGTGTGTTGTGTAAAGGCTCACTGTGGGGCCCGACATGTACGGTGTTGTGTAAATTCTCACTGTGTTGCTCAACATGTACGGTGTTGTGTAAATTCTCACTGTGTTGCTCAACATGTACTGTGTTGTGTAAAGGCTTGCTGTGTTGCTCAACATGTAGTGTGTTGTGTAAAGGCTTGCTGTGTTGCTCAACATGTAGTGTGTTGTGTCCCGAATTAAATAATGAGATGAACTACCTTGCTACCTGCGCACAATCTGCTCGTTCATTCATGTGCATGACAGGAGTCTTCCATAGGGCTATGCAGACCTATTGCTAAAGCCAGCAAGCTGGTCACGTGTTTTGGTGGAGTGGGTTTGGATGGAGGCCTGAAGGGAGGGGTGGGATCTTTTCACTTGGATACTTTCAAAATCTAGCTAAACTTATGGTTTCTCCAAATTGCCTACCCCAGCTTTAATGTCATTGATGTAGGGATGACCTTCGACAATAAGGTCCTCTACAAGTCTAGAACACCAAAAAAAAAGTGGTATTTCCTGCGTGCGTTCATCCAGAACTACGTGGAGGACAAGCTCATCCCCACCTGGAACTGGATGGTGTCCATCATGGATTCCACGGAGGCCCAGCTGCGTTACGGCTCGGCGCTGTCCTCCGCCGGGGACCCGGGTCACCCCAGCCACCCGCTCCACGCCTCGCAGCACTCGGCACGCCGGGAGCGCCTCACCGCCCGGGAGGAGGCCAGCCTCCGCACGCTGGAGGGCCGCAGGTAGACGTCTCTCTGTGGACCACAGAGTATATCTAGTAACCACCCGCTGCAAGGAGTGCAGGCAATTACAATCAAGAACATACGTTATTACTGTGACCCTGGAAGTAATGCCATTCATTCTTTATGAATGGCTTTCACTACTGAAACATTCTTCAAGGTAATAATAATAACGTCACAATGTTAAGATAATGTACCATGACATACCAGCGACGCTTGACCGGTCCTAGCCACCACATGCAAGTATGATGTGACTGACGTGCGCTCGTGTTGACGTTCCAGACGAGCGGCCACTCTGCTCACCGCACGCCAGGGAATGATGTCCGCCCGCGGGGACTTCCTCAACTACGCCCTGTCCCTGATGCGCTCGCACAACGACGAGCACTCGGACGTGCTCCCCGTGCTGGACGTGTGCTCCCTGAAGCACGTGGCCTACGTCTTCCAGGCGCTCATCTACTGGATCAAAGCCATGAACCAGCAGACCACCCTGGAGACCCCGCAGATGGACCGCAAAAGGTAGAGGGGGGTTTGTGACGTGGGGCTGAGTAGGACTGCGCCGTACATTGCATGTTGACCGCAATCGCTATTCCGGCATTCGAAATTCGTTTTGACAGGTTGCAAAACACTATATATTTATACTACGGTATTGTTTTATTATATTAAATAATATTGGTTATTATAAATAAATACGAAATGCATAAAAACATCAGATTTTCTATGCCTGTTAGATAAACATGCACACTGTTATAACTCAGTAATTGCTTTATTATAGTTTATATATAGTAGGCGCTTCAGAATATAAAGTTAATCGCAATCACTATCGGGCAAAGAAATCAATAATAATTGTCAATTTGGAGTCTCTAAGTGCTGGTCTACCGCCGGGACTCCCCCACACACTCTATCAATACTTGAAATATTGGGCTGAAACGTTATTGGCTGAAGTTACTGACCTAATACTCCTGTTCTCCGTTTTCATTTTATTTTTATTTGGCTATACTACAATACCCTTAATTAAGTCTTGGACATTACTCAATGTCAGTGGAATATTAACCCATTCTGCTTCTGCTTATCGAGTTTGTCATCATACATCTACATCTACCATCTATATTTTGTGATACAGTGGTGACATAAATGGAGCCCCGTACCGTTTGTCCCGTGTCTCTCTGTGATGGCATGACTCACAAAGGGGGTATTTGTGTTCGCAGGAACCGTGAGATTCTGGAGCTTGGTCTGGACAATGAGGACTCTGAACATGAGAATGACGACGACACCAATCAAAGTGAGTGGAGTGGAATTGAATGTGACTGTGTAATTTAATTGTTTTGCTTGTAATGCTACCATTTTGGCTGTCCTTTTATGGCAGCCATTGCACTACTTGCATCCCTAAAACGAGCAATCCTTCCTTCTGCGTTGCTTCTCAAGATTTCTTCCTTGATGGTTAAGGAAGTTTTCCTTGCTCTTTGGGAGGCTAGGGTTTGAAGGGTGTCATAAAATGTGGCCTGTGATGCCCTTTGAGACTGTAAATTGAATTGACTCGAGACAACCTTGACTATGAAATAAGAGACTTTTGTTTGGCTCTGATAAGAGTCCTGTGTTCTCACGCTATTAAATCATGTCCTCTCTCGTCAGGCTCCACTTTGCAGGACAAGGACGATGATCCGGTTCCAGCAGAGACCGGCCAAAACCACCCCTTCTTCCGTCGCTCCGACTCCATGACCTTCTTGGGTTGCATCCCGCCCAACCCCTTCGAGGTGCCCCTCGCCGAGGCCATCCCCCTGGCAGACCAGCCACACCTCCTGCAGGTCAGGTCACGCTCATGGGTGAAAGGCCACAGCACCACTGAACTTGAGCTACACGGGCGTCCCTGAGACCTGTTTGCTTATCTTTGGGACAGTCGTTTGGAAAGAACTAGAGTAAAAGGAACGTGTTTGGCAACCTTGCAACCCTGTCAAGGCCTTGTTTGATAAGAACACGTTTTTTTTTTTTGTGTCACAGTTGTAACTGGAAAAATGCTTGAGGTACACACGTTTTTGCTTTTGCACAAATTCTGAAACAAATCGAATGGATGGTCACCTCATGATTTAACATGCTGTTATAGTATGGTCAATACAGCTCAACATAAATCATGTCGAACAGCTTTGCAATATTCCGATTTTAAGAAGAGCATCTTTCCATTGCTGTGTCCTGACTGCATGCATGATGAGTCCCTCTCTCTCTCGTAGCCTAATGCCAGGAAGGAGGACCTGTTTGGCCGTCCCTCTCAAGGCCTGTACTCCTCCTCTTACATGGCCACCAAAGGCCTGGCCGAGGCCAGCATGGACAGGAACTGCCTGGAGGTAAACATGGGCTCCTCTGTACCCTCCTCCTCTCAGGTATACCACCCCTCACTCACTGGACAAACCTCACCTGCCCCGCTGTCCTCCAATATCCACCGTCCACCTGCACAATTTAAATCTACAATATGAAAGACAATCAAATATAAAAGGGTAATTTGGCTTGTTGGGAGAGTATGTCAAGGCTATTCAGAAGTCATCATATCCTCTTCATTTCCTGCAGGGAACTGAAGAGTATGAGAAATATTGTCTGTGGATATTGGAACACAGCACTCTTCTGGCGCATTTTCCATATTTCCATTCTTTGAATCATCAAAAGTCACCTTCTTAACAAAACAGAGGCCCCATCTTGAGTGAGTAAACCATTCCCCTGTTATCCTGCGACACGCCAGATCTTGCCCACCAAGATGTCCTATTCGGCCAACCTGAAGAACGTCATGAGCATGGAGACGGGCCAGCGAGGCACCGAGGACCACCTGGCAGCCGCCCAGGAGCTGGAGGCACTCAAGCCGGGACCCTCCCCGCACGACCTGGCCGCCCAGCTGAAGAGCAGCCTGCTGGCCGAGATCGGTCTGACCGAGAGCGAAGGACCCCCGCTGCCCTCATTTAGGTATGTCCCGTCCGTGGTGGGGGGGCTTCCAGGTTACCTCGTGCAAATCTCATTCTGTCCACATGACGATCCACAACCTGACTCGCATGTAGGGTTGTGAATGGAAATGCCTTCTTTACTTTTTTTAAAGCACAATTTTTTATTTTTTTTTGGTTGATATTTTTGTACATTTTCAGCCTAAAGCTTGTCTAGAACATGCCCTAAATCCCCCCCTCTGTGTCCAGGCCCCACTGTAGTTTCATGGGCATGGTGATCTCACATGACATGCTGCTCGGTCGCTGGCGTCTGTCCCTGGAGCTCTTTGGGAGGGTCTTCATGGAGGATGTGGGAGCAGAGCCTGGTTCGGTACGGCTAATTTGCAATTTGTTATCCAGATCAATGTATAGAGACTGCTTTGTTTTGAGAGCACGCTTCGTATTTTCCTGTACCCGCCATCGCCTCATGTCCACCCCTCCGCCCCCTTCCCCCCCCCCCCATCAGATCCTGACGGAGCTGGGCGGCTTCGAGGTGAAGGAGTCCAAGTTCCGCCGGGAGATGGAGAAACTCCGCAACCTGCAGTCCCGCGACCTGGCGCTGGAGGTGGACCGCGACCGCGACCAGCTCATCCAGCAGACCATGCGGCAGCTCAACACGCACTTCGGCCGGCGCTGCACCACCACGCCCATGGCGGTGCACCGCGTCAAGGTCACCTTCAAGGACGAGCCCGGGGAGGGCAGCGGCGTGGCGCGCAGCTTCTACACGGCCATCGCGCTCGCCTTCCTCTCCAACGACAAGCTGCCCAACCTGGACTGCGTGCAGAGCGTCAGCAAGGGCATGCAGGCCAGCAGTACGTGTCATCACGATTACAACTCAAGTATGACCACATATGGAAACTAATATCATGGTGCTCAAATTTGGCGTATATTGTTTTCCTGGCGTGGTTTTTCTTCTACGAAAAAAACCGCTCTGCAAAAGCATGCTTGAATGATTCAATGCGGGTACCCGTGCTGTGAAGCCCCTGTGTAATGCTGCGTGATTGTGTGCGCGTGCGTAGACCTCATGCAGAGGCTGAGGAACCGGGACCGCGAAAGGGAGCGGCGGAGCGGAGGGATCCGGGCCGGTTCTCGGAGGGACAGAGACAGGTGAGCTGGAGGAATGATGTTAGTGATGCTCCATGTCTGCCAGTAATCGATGGCGAACACTTAACGTCAACTCCCCACTTTTACTCAGAAATCATAACTTTTTCATCTTTTTTCAGAATTGTTCTTTATTTGAGTAGACAGGGAACAGGTACATAACTTCCTACGTTGCTGACTATTGTTTTTTCAAACCAAACCAGTCAATACAAATCAAATAAAGAAACAAAACCTTAACAAAAGAAAATGTGTTTTCAATGTAACAATTGATATTTCGTGACGCCCCTTGTGGAGCGCAAATAAAGTCTCCTTTTAGTGACTCGGATGTGGACGAAACGCAGCGTTTTCAGCGGCTTCCCTATATAACCTAGATCTGTGTGTCTGTGTGTCAGGGACTCCAGGAGACAGCTGTCCATCGACACCAGGCCCTTCAGGCCAGCGTCTGAGGGCAACCCCAGCGAGGAGCCCGACCCCCTGCCGGCGCACAGACAGGCCCTGGGAGAGAGACTGTACCCGCGCGTGCACGCCATGCAACCGGTAACCACCGTTTTGCCACCACACACACACACACGCTGAATTAATACAAATACGATCCAAAACATGGATAGAACAGAGGACGGTCTAGAGCATGTAACCATAGCGTGGTATGTCTTTCCCTCAGGCATTTGCCAGTAAAATCACAGGCATGCTGCTGGAGCTGTCCCCGGCCCAGCTGCTTCTACTGCTGGCCAGCGAGGACTCTCTCAGGGCCAGGGTGGAGGAAGCCATGGAGCTCCTCATAGCACACGGAAGGTAAGGTGTTGGCTCGCTGTGCTACGTCATCACACTGCCTTTTTAATGTTTGCAGTGATTCTTGTCTGCGTCGGGGTCAATGTGACCAACTGTGCTGTCTGACTCTACTCTCCTACAGGGAAAATGGCGCAGACAGTATACTGGATCTTGGTCTACTGGAGGCTCCAGAGAAAGCACAAGTAAACACGATCTATCTGTTTCGCTTTTAGAAATGAACACAAATTTCCCTACGCTTGATCTTAGTCTTACCCCCAGTGCTCTCCTCCTCTTCCTCCTGTGTGATGCCCCCACCAGCAGCAGCAGCAGCAGCAGCAGCAACAGCAGCAGCAGCAAGAGAACCGCAAGCGGCACGGCTCCACACGCAGCGTGGTGGACATGGAGCTGGACGACCCCGACGACGGCGACGACAACGCCCCTCTGTTCTACCAGCCCGGCAAGCGGGGCTTCTACTCGCCACGGCCCGGCAAGAACACGGAGGCCCGGCTCAACTGCTTCCGCAACATCGGAAGGTACGGAGGCGTGGTTTTGCTGTAATGCCCTCCCATTGGTTCGTCAAACCCTTTTAGTCAGTGTGTCCAGATCAGGTCTGAGACGGTGTATGACGCACGCACGCATCTCGTGCATCTTCAGCGATCGGTTTTTAGTCAGGGGTCACTTTCCTACTCGACACGCCGATAACCAAATACTACACTTCAGCACACCAGTGTCTGTTTCTGCGGTGACGGGGCAAATTGGCTACGAGCTCGAGATGTTTTACAGTAATTAAACTGGACATAATGTATAATTCATGAAAAGTAGTTCAGCTAAAAGGTGACTCTCCTTCTGTGCGAGACATGACATCTGTGACATTTATTATTATGCTTTTGTTTGTAGGATACTTGGTCTGTGTCTGCTTCAGAACGAACTCTGCCCAATCACCCTCAACAGGCATGTGATCAAGGTGCTGCTCGGCAGGAAGGTAAAGAAACCCCCAGAGTTCTAGCCCCTCCCCCTCCATCAAGCACACATCGGACACATGGTTCATTCTTTAAATGAGGAAACTAAACTGTCCGTTTCGTTCAGGTGAACTGGCATGACTTTGCCTTCTTCGACCCGGTGATGTACGAGAGCTTGCGGCAGCTCATCAGACATTCTCAGGCCGGTGAGGCGGAGGCTGTATTCGCCGCCATGGACCTGGCCTTTGCAATTGACCTCTGTAAAGAGGAAGGCGCCGGACAGGTAAACGCTACATTACTTTTGGATGGTATCGTATGCTCCATCTTCTGAAATATCTTATCAAGGAATCTACAGGGGAAATCTTCAGCACAATTTATTACCACCAGACGCGTGAATACCTTTTTTGCGAGCATAATAATAATAAAAAGTAGAATAAAATCAATACATATGACCATGGCGATTGTGATATTTTGTTGTGGTTTTGGTCATGTTGGCATGTGCTCCCTCCCGCAGGTGGAGCTGCTCTCCGGGGGCGTCAACATGCCCGTCACTCCCCTCAACGTCTACGAGTACGTGAGGAAGTACGCCGAGCACAGGATGCTGGTGGTGGCGGAGCAGCCCCTCCACGTGAGTGCTGGCACACTGAGCCGCTCACACACCCCTGCATTACTCATAAGTGGCTGAAATTGTTTGTATTTGAAACACTCAAAAAATATCAGCAACGCAGTTAAAGGATGTGATTTTATTGATTTATTATATTATTGACATTATTTAAAACACTATCGATCAGCATTACCCACAGATGTGTCCAGGTACATGTTAAGCTAAAAGCTACTTGAAATTGTACACATTGACTGTTTAATAACCTGCTAATGAAATATAACTATCAAATAGGACCTCTCAAAAGACATAAGGAGCGAAGAAAAAAAGTATTGTCTTTGTATTGGAAGAATGAAATCATTTTCCCCATTGACTTAGAATTGTGTGAACCTCCTATAGGCCATTAGAGGAACTAAACGTTAGTCACTTCCACCAGGGCTTTACAAACATGGTGTCATGGCTGCCGCTTGGAGGCATGGCGTGCCCCACCACTTCATTAGATGGGGTCAAAGTTCAATTCAAGTTGAACTTTGCGCTACTTTCCAAGCAAATGCTTGTGACGAGTGTTGCCAGGCTTCTGACAGAGCGCAGCTATGCCATTCATTGAAAGCAACTGTCTTGTTTGTGCCTAGGGGCTCCACACACCATTCACATGGCATGTCTATACAGCTATAACTCATTGTGACTAAAAGGCTCTGCTTTGTGTCTGTCCATCCCCCAGGCTATGAGGAAGGGTCTTCTGGACGTGCTTCCTAAGAACTCCTTGGAGGATCTGACAGCGGAGGACTTCCGACTGCTGGTCAACGGCTGCGGAGAGGTCAACGTACAGATGCTCATCAGCTTCACCTCCTTCAACGACGAGTCTGGTACGGTCCTACATCATCATCATCATTATCTGCTTCGTGTCTCTGGATCTCTTTATGCCAGTGTTTCAAATCCGTTTTTGTTTGGTTCTAACTTGGTTCTCTGCATCCACCAGGGGAGAACGCGGACAAGCTGCTGCAGTTCAAGCGCTGGTTCTGGTCCATCGTGGAGAAGATGAGCATGACAGAGAGGCAGGACCTGGTGGGTCTCCGTTTCTTTTACCCCAAATTCACACCCAAACCTTTTTTTTTAGTCATTTACTGTCTCGCGTCCAATTCACACAGTGGTTATTTATTCTAAAAGTTAGTGATCAGTACCGACTATACCTCGTTGAAGCAAATAAAAAAAACAAAACCTTTCCTCTTTGGTCCTCCCCTGCTCTGCTTCCTATCCTCTCGCAGGTGTACTTCTGGACCTCCAGCCCATCTCTCCCGGCCAGCGAGGAGGGCTTCCAGCCCATGCCCTCCATCACTATACGCCCACCGGACGACCAGCACCTGCCCACGGCCAACACCTGCATCTCCCGACTCTACGTGCCACTCTACTCTTCCAAACAGATCCTCAAACAGAAACTCCTGCTAGCCATTAAGACCAAGAATTTTGGTTTTGTGTAGTGTTTCCACAGGAGAAAGTGTAAAACGATTAAAGAAAAAAAAAAAAAAAAAACATGTTTACCGTTGTGTAATATTTACCTAGCTCCATTTTTGTAGATTTCTTTTTTTTTTTTGTCTATACAATTTTATGAAATTCGACGAAACTGTTGCAATCTTCCCTGGCGGTAATATTCGTCTGTGTTGTGAACACAGACTCCTTGTTCTTTTTTTTTTCCTTTGTGTTTATAAAGAGGTATACAGTCTGGAACATTCCTGTATTGGCATTGTAAAGATGTAAAGCCCTCAGCCCTGCTCTATTGGCTTAGACCTTTACTTCCCAGGAATTTGGCTGGACAGTAAACAGTCGGCCAAAACCCAGCCAAAGATGACAGCAGTAGTATTTAAAAAATAAAAGAAAAGACACACTGTGATTATAATTTTTTTTCCTGCCCTGAAAATAATACTTGTTATTAATGACGGTTCACTTCTGCCTTTGTGGAAAGTCATTTTTCTTGTATAGGGGGAGTAGGGAATTTCAAAATAAACTTGGATGCAAAATACTTTGTCTTTATTTTCAGAAAATGTTCTGTTGGCGTTTATTAAATATGTATTAAATATAAACAAAAGCTTAAAGCAAAACTAACTTAACATCAAAGTTTTTTTTTCATAAAATATATTTGGCCTATTATTTATATATTTAAGTTTTAAATATGTAATTGAGTTCAAACCAATACTATTTATATATTTAATCTGTTTTACATTGCCACTTTTGACACGTCTACTTTGACACGACATCTTTTTGAATGGTGACGTCTGACCAATCCTGAGGATGGATGCTAAGCCCCGCCCATGTCATTGTAGCTGTCAATGCCAGTAGTTGTCCTGGTCGACAGGGAGCCATATGAGGTGAATTGGTTAACCTCTGACCAAGCTTCTCTATGGACGCATTGTGATATATTAGGATGTTAACTGGCTGAAAATACAGAAGAGGTATTGTATATTAGGTAATGTAGTTTAGCTGTTTAGTCAGTAAAGCATTGGTGGCCAGCAGGGGATGACTTTATTGTTAGCAACCATGTCGAAAGCGACCCGTTATTTTTAGCTAGCACTGAGCTAGCTCAGCACAAGCACCGAGGAAGCGTTCGCCTACTTCTCGGTCGGGGTTTAAAAAAAAAAAGACAAGATTGAGATGGAGAATTTCCAGGAAGCCACCTCGAGGCAGGTCAAGCTCCTCACAAGCCGCTTGAAAGAGGCGTTGTCCAGCGGCCTAGAGCTCCTCCACTCGGAGCTCGGCGTGGATCTGGGTCTGAAGCCGGAGCTGATTCCGCCATGGGTGATCCTCTTAGCAGCGTGCATCGGTCTGGTGCTCCTTGTTGCTCTGTGGGCCTCGGCCTGCCGCTTTCTCTTCAAGAGACGACCAGCCGCCATGGACGGTGGCTTTGGAGTCAAACCCGACGGCATCAAGCCCGCCGTCAAACCCGAGGATCAGAAGAAGAAGAAGAAGAAGACTGAGAAGGTAACTCCTCTCTGAATGTGCAGTCTTGGCCGCTAGCTGCCATTAGCAGGAGTAACGTTAGCTCAAGCAGGCTGGCGCCAGGCCTTGCTTGGCCTGATGCTAAACATGATAAGTGTGCATCATTTGCAATACGACGTGAACGTTTGTTTATCTCTACCTTTTTTTTGTGCACTTATTCGCTTACAGAAAGCCCAGGAGGCTCAGCCAAACGGGAGAGCTGTTCCTGAAGCCCTAGAGGAGGCCACAGTGTCAGAAGAGATTGTGCCACATCACCAGTCACCTCCACCGCAAGGCAAGACTGAAAACGCTACAGAGGTAAGAATTAACGCTAGCAATTAAAAAACAAATCTCTGCTTCATTAAGATGAGGAACTGTACTCTTTATATATCAATATTTTTTTTTAATCTCTGCAGCATTAACAAATTCCTCCTAAAAAGCAGAAGTTCACCCCCGCCCCTGGTCACTGTCGTGTTGTAGTGATGTGGCCAGGCCAGCTGGCAGTATTTGGTTACCATCCTAACTTGCAGATGCAGCATAATCTTGGCGGCTCATTCCTAACTTGGGACACTGTCAGGTGTGATCAATTCATCAAAGGCTGCCAGCAGGAATGTACAATCACAGTGGGCATTTATTTTTACCAATTTATAACAACACGGTTTCAGTTGTAAAACCAGAACTGATTACAAGAAGGAACCGCAGTTCAGGTTTAGAAAGGCGTTGTGGATGTCATATGCAATTTCACTTATATATAGACAGGAGTTAAACCCCCTGATTTGATTGGCTACTATGGCTCATCTTGAGGTCTCATGTTCTGTTATGGCTGGTTTCGACACAAGGTGCTGCTCTCTTCAACTCTTCTGTAGTTTTGTATAGTTTCTCTCATCTATTATTGTACTTCCAGGTAAAGAAGTCAAAGAAGAAGGCCAAACTGGTGGTCAAAGAGGCCAAGACGGCGACTGCTGACGGCAAAGAGCCAGAGGAAGGTGAGGTGTCATGAATCAGGGTCACTTGGGATTATCTTACTTTTATTCCACGTCTTCTGTGGCCATTTACTGCTCCCTTTATTACAGTCTGGTTCCCTGTTAAATTTGTTTCTATAAATTTGAAACTATTTTCAGAAAGTAGGTTGCTGCACCGTTTTAATAAATGGTCCACAGACTTAATTAAAATTGTAACACGGTTTTCATCTTATTTTATAAAGAAGGAAACCACAGTTTCTCAATCTATTCCATTATCCCCTAATCCATGGCATATTTTGAAGGTAAACCCAGCTACTCCACCCTCTGGGCTACTTCCATGCTAATTCTACGCTGTGCGTGTGGGATTTTTCCTCAGGCACGTGGGAGACGAAGGTCAGCAACAAGGAGAAGCGTGAGCAGCGCAAGAAGGAAAAGACCCCCAGCGACGGCTCCGCCAGTCCTGGAGGGGGCAACGCCTTCAACAGTGCCCCTCAGGAGCCGCCCAAGCCCGCCCCAGTCCAGGCCCCCGCAGCCCAGAAGAAGAAGAAAGGTAACTTAACTAGTTCTTAAGCCCACCCTGTCAATTACCATCAAGCAGGAGTGGGACATGGCTTAAGTGGAAATGTGCTCCTTTACACACATTCAGCTTACATGTGAATCATCATGTATGCTTCACATGTAAGCGTAGATTTGACTAAGTTGAAGTCTAATTTAGTGTCTAGAGATGTAATCCTGTCTTGGACTACTGATGAGGTGTTGTTGAGTTCTGCTATTCCCGTGTGGACAATATGATCTATAAATACAGACACTGGGGAATTTGTTCCACACTGGGGAGTATTCTGTGTGGCACCTGAGGGGTGTGTTATTGTGCGTTACTGTGGCTGCTTCACGTATTGTCTAATGTGAGATGTTCTATTCATGCTCTGTGTCACTACCTCAGAATAAAGCCTGTATCTTTATTTCCTCCCTTTAGGTGAATCAACCAAAGTTAAAGTAGAGAAAGTCGAGGTGGTTGCAGCTCAAGGTAACTATTAAAGTCAACCACCAGAATGTTTTGTGTTCTGAATGCTATGAAATGGTTCTATACTCAACTGCTAGGGCTCCCTTCTTTTTTTTTTTTATTGGTCATGTTTGCTTAGAAACTTGATATAATGGAGTTAAGTTAATTTCTTTAATGTTAGTTTAGCTTAATAGCATGACAACGTAATGCACGTTGCACTTAATCTGATACAATTAATCTGGTTCAATGCTATGGTGGTGATGGGTGATTATTGGTTCTGAGCTTTGAGCAGGGTTCTTGTATTTCTAGTGCTCCACCAATCGGATCTGCGTCCTCATCTCGTCTCCATCTCTCTGTTTGTTTCTCTCCCTATCTGTGTATTAGTGAGAAGCAGCGAGCCGGCCTCCAGCTCCACCAAGGCGGCTGTCAAGGCTCCAGCCCACACAGCTGCTCAGGCCCCTGGCCGCTGGGCCGCCAAGCGAGAGCCTGCCACGCTCTGGGGATCGGAGATAGATGGTAAACACACCACATGGTTGGCCTCTGAAGCTAGGCCTGAGCTGCCACTACATTAGGTTTCACATTCATGCTATTCTTGAGCCATATGTTGGCGTAGGATGTTTATTATTTGTTTCTTATTTTCACTATTAACGGTTATCGAATGTTTACTTTTATGTGGCTAATATGGTATAGTGTTAATACATTAAGATAAAGTTTTTGTTGTCATAGCGACTCTCAAATCTGCCCATTTCAGGGTCATGGACTGTGATTGAAAGTGGTATGAAGACGTCGGACCAAAATCAAGTGTCATCTTTCTCTGGGCTAGGCGCTGCCGGTAATGTACAAAGTGTGGAATGACACAACTGCCCTTTTATAGTCACAATGTGTCACATTTCAACTCGCTTATAGCTTAAAATTATGTCAACATATATGAAGTCAACGCTGCGCGATAGTGATTTCAATAATATCAGTAAAATAACATCATATAACAGATATATTCTAAAATTGCTGGCCAACCTGTGCCTTTGTTCACAAGGATCTTGCTATCGACACTCTCATAAGGAAATCTGTGAAAATGTAGATCCTGTGTGTTGCCAACAGAGAGTGTACTTTCCTAAGAAGTACTTTAATATTCTTTTATTTGGTTTTGTCCGTAGAACCTATACCTGACCTGCCCTGGCCCGGCCAGCCCAAGGTAGAAGATGAGTGGTCAGGCCAGAGTAAGAACCAAATTGTCTCTTTTTGTTCAGTCTTTTAACTACCATGGCCTAAATGACATGTCCCAATATATGTGATGACCACATTGTAGTATTGTATTGACAGTGGTATCTTTAGGAATGTTAAACCTTGTTGATTATATGGACATTCTAATAAATCCATATGCCTGCCACTTTTCAATAATAATCACAAAACATAATGTTACCCTGCCGTGTAAGAGTTTAACAGTATCGCTCCTTCGCCGTTTACAACAAAAGGTAATCATACATTTAATGTTTCCTTCAGACGGCGGCACAGTGGACGCCAGCTCCGACTGGAACGCCCCCGCTGAGGCCTGGGGGAACTACGAGGAGCCGGCCTTTAGCCCCCCCGCAGCCCAGAAGGTGGCCCCACCTGAGCCTGCTAAGATCCATCTTCTGATGGAGGCCGCTGTAAGTGTTCTCCCACTGTCCGCGCTAGGGATCTCGTGATACATAGAAGGAAATCTTTCCTGCTTGCAGCCCTTCAATGGTGCATTATTCACCTTAGCCTTCTTGGTTCTTGGCACTAATTGGATGGTGTAAGTGAATGCGGAATAGGCCCATAGAACAATATATGAAATTGTTCATATATTGTATAACAATAAGAAGTATTTTTGTTGTTTTTACACATCAGCCTGTGAGCACGTACCTTTGCTAAGATGAGTGTGTTGCTTATTTTACAATTTTAGTTTCCTGACTAAAGCGGTCTATCTTCCCAGATGCTACTCACATCAACACTCTGCCTGACGTGGGCTAACGTTACCGTGCGCTTCTTCTTCTACTAGGACGACGAAGACGATGATAAGGCCGATGCTGGCGGCAAAACTAAGAAGAGGAAGAAAAAGAAGAGGAAGGTGGCGGAGGAAGGAGGCCAGGGTAGCCAGGTGAAGCCACTCATCTGTTCCCCTCCTTTCTTTTGCTAGTTGAAGGCGTGGAGCTACAAACTTCCTCTTCTTATTTTGGTTGTCTTACCCCCACACGTCTGTCCCATGTCTTCCTGAAGGACTCTGAGGAGCCAGAGAAGGAGCTGGTCCATGAGGCCCCAGTAAAGAAGCAGCAGCCTGCCCAGGAGAAGGCTCCTGCTGTCCAGCCGGCGAAGACAGCTGCTGCTGCTGCTGAGGTGGGTGTTCCATGGAGTTCTGGTTGCTAGCCACTAACATTTAGCACATCCTGTGCTAGTAACCACATCATTTCCTGTGCTTGTAATCAGTAATCAGTAAGTAAAAAGGAATGAGGCTTCTTGGTATAGAGGCTATAATGAAATGTGGTTGGTTAAGCAGAGAGGAAAACTTTAACGATTTAAAACCTCATTACATCTACTTTCAATCAAGGTTTGGAATATTGATGGATGTCATATTTAGATGGATGGATAAATATTGATTTTGGTGATATGTAAGGAGAAAAGCTGGAAGCAATGGATCTACAATTTATGATCAGGTCAGTATTGAGTTGAGAATGTGGTGAAAAGTTAAGTATGCTGCATCGCCCTGTAATCACATGCAGGCGAGAGTGGAGCGACCCATGAAGGAGACCGTATCCCAGAAGATCCCTGTCACACAAGTGCCACAGAAGCAAAGCGAAGCGGAGCCCACCGCCAAGCAGAACCACCTTCCTGCTCCCGCTCAACAAAGTAAGATGTCATCCGTTCTTCGTGCACTTTGACTTCCTATGTTACAGTTCAGCCAACTACGATGACTCCAAATGCCAAGTCATTTAATGGACTAGTCAGGTCAAATTGAAGGTGCTGTAGGCAAGATTTAAGAGTAGAAGAGAGCAAGATTTTGAAAATAAGTGTTTTATTGCACCTTTGATTGACAGCTAAGATGGATTCCCTGACCCAATCAGTGAAGAGATGCCATGATTGGTCTATAATCACAATTTTGTCATGTAGAGGCAGGTGTAGTCAACCAGAAAAGAGATTTCACAGAGCATTTCACTCACTAATAGCTGACGGATGGCTATGACATTTCTAACAAATTACTCAAATTGTAGCTCTTAAATCTTACCTACAGAACTTATTTTTTTCTTGGTTTTTTTAATTGTGGATCCGTCAAGCTGAATAATATGCACATGTCTGATATTGAACTCTGCATTTGAATGCTCCACAGAAAAGATTGAGGAGAGCCAGGCTCCCAAGCCGGTGAAGAAGAAGAAGGCAAGGCGAGAGACATGAGAATGAGTCCACACTACGGTCTTCTGGGTGGAAGGAAAAGTCCCTGTATTCTGTTTATGCAACAAACAAAAAAACACCACCTTTTTATGAGCAGAACTTTGTACTAAAACTCTACATGATGGACTTTTCTCAGAAACAAAACATAAAAATCTGTACTTCAACCCACGCCGGCAAGGTTTGGTCGTTGGTTTGGAGCCTTCAGAGCTAAACCGAGGTTGCGGCCCAGCGGCTAATGTTATGCTGAGCTAATCCTGATTTGATGCGCTCAGATTCTAGAGTCTTCTAATTCCGGTGAATCAAAACATTTTGAATGATGGAGTCGTACTGTAATTATAACAAATGTAGAAAATACTGATCATGTTTAGATAACGCGCTGTTGCCGGGGGACAGCCGCAAACGTAACTAGGAAGAAAATGAGAGAAAAAAGTGTGGTCGACAACAAGCGTCAAGGAGAGACCACTCAATTAGGTTGTACGTGCCCTTTGCTTTGCAGTCTTATTTTTTTCATCAGCCATACTGGTACAGTGACCACTTTCCTCTGAGAAAGCTCCCTTCAGGTCAGCCAAATGGCATCTTTGATAGGGCACCACCAATGAGTTATACATGCATATAACGGTTTCACGTGAGTTTCGGCTGAAATGTATACATTTTTAAAAAAAAAAAAGGTGGAGTGCAAAGGAACATCATATATCACCTCTGGCATCTCGATCTGTAACTGACTCCATCCGTTGTGTGTCCTTCGTCTAAATGTCGTGCCGCTGTGTGTGCTGAGACCTTGTTTCCTATAGCCTTGGCATTTTACTGCGTGTAATCTTTGTGGCAGTGCCATATAGGTACTTCTGATCATAGATGTACTACTGTGGCATAGTCATCTTCTCCATCTCTGTCTGCCTGTGGTTCATTCAAAAGTCTTTCACAACCTTTTGTAAAACCTCTTTGTAATGAAAGAAAAGCAAAGCCATATGTATAAAAAAAAACCTAAATAAATGCCTGTTTGTTTTTTTTGGTTAACTACATTTTTGTGAAGATTCAATCATTACTGTATACCGGACATATATTGTAGCTTCATATTGAAAAGCATTTTATTAGAGTAACGTGTTTCTATATATAAAGTTGCTAAGGTGCAGTGACCCCTTTATATTATGTGAAATCAAGTGTTGCGTCCCCTGCCTCCTACTGGTATCACTTGGTATTGGCGCATTATCAACTTCAGGAGACCCCAGACTTCCCTTTCATGGGCCACATTGACCAGCTCTGACGGGGGGGATCCCGAGGCGTTCCCAGGCCAGCATTATCAACTTAAGAGGTGAAATAATGTAGGCCGCCTACTTGAATAAAACTAATTCATATACTTAACAATCAAATACAATTAAATGAATCAACCATAATTTACTGAGGTTGTGTTATGTATTTTAACTCAAATGTAATATCATAGCTTGAATTTCTTAAACACATTATTGCTATAACGAATAACTTATTTTTCACTGCATTTTTTAACTTAATAAGCCAAAGTGAGCTCATTATCTCAATCGATTTTTATATATTCATAGCTACGCAAAACATTTTGATTGACTGTAGAGGTCGCTATATCTCAATTTCTAAATAGAAATTTGAAACTCAACTAAAGTCAGTCCTGCAAAAAGCTTGAAGGCGAAATTCCTTCATCACAGAGGTAAAATAGTAGGGGCGAACCCAGGTGTGTCTCATGACGTTAATTATGGGCACTGGCAGGCCTACATACCAATGATTAACTTAACGAGTTACACCTGTCCTCGCCCTTACTATGATAAAAGCCAATCATAATACCATACCAGTCAATGTTGAGTGATCGGAATATATTTTTTCATGAATTTCTTGTTTATTTAATTTGCTAATGCTAATAGAGACTAAGCTATTCAAGCACATAATGCTATAAAATGTAGGCCTAATTATGTAAAATGATAAAGTGACAAACCTTGAGAAGGAACGCAGAAGGGATATGAGGAGTAGGAATGGGTGCCATAAAAGACAAACAAAATTGTAGCATTACAAACAAACATTTTAAGTAGAATGTAATTACTAGGCACGCTATTATATTATTTACAATTATATTATACTATATTACATTATACTATATTGTATTATATATTATTATATTTAATATTATTATATTATATTATATTATTTTATATAGGCCTATATTATATATATATTTGTTTAGATTATTATTTTATATGATTATGAGATACTATCACACATTTGGCAGATCCTATATATGTATTTCAACATCCCTGGGCTTCGTTTTCTTCTAGAAAAGACGAGCTCCATCCGTTACATCACCATCGCGCTAATCCTCCAGCAGGTCACGTGGTCCAATGTTTGTCAATTCGACTGAGTTAAGCAGCGACTCATCTGCGCGGGCTCATTGTCGCAGGTGGTATAAAAAGAAAGAGAACATGTTTACGACAGTCATTTGTTAACGCGGACGGACGTCGTTACGGGTCGTGGTTGGGGCAGCCATACTCTACTCGTCGGTTTCATTTCTTATAGGTTTTCATACATTTGATTGCGTTGAGAAATTACAGGGGTTTGGAAAATGATGCTCTCCCCGTGGGACCGATGGTATTCAAGCACCTGCTGCCTGTGCTGCCATGTCCGCACTGGCACCATCATCTTGGGGGTCTGGTACATGGTGAGCCTTGTTAATTTTTATCATCTGTCACTTACCGCATCCATGTAGTGTGTGTGTGTGTGTGTGTGTGTGTGTGTGTGTGTGTGTGTGTGTGTGTGTGTGTGTGTGTGTGTGTGTGTG
>JAOPJO010000008.1:10535561-10554297 GCA_027123675.1 Molva macrophthalma | reverse complement strand
TCTTTGGAGATCTTTGAGATGGCCCCTTTAACAGCAAAGCCCAGCAAAATGTTTTTGAGCTCCCCAGCTCTCTCCACATAATTAAAAAAGCTAGATTTTCTTTATTAGTATCCACGTTTTAGTATCCACTTTGTATCTTTATATACAGATGAACCTATAATTACTATCAAATGTAGTTGTGCTTTTGGAAAGGCATTTGGAAAGAGATTTCCTAGATGTTTGTGTTTTATGTTGGCTTAGTTCTACAATGTTTGAATAGCAATAGAGAACATTTTGAAGAAAACGTTTATAACTCTACCTAACTGCCAGTGTGTGTGTGGGGGTCCATCTGTCTGTCCATAATGCTGCCTTTAACTCTCCATATGTCTCCTGGCGTTAAGCTCATCAACGCTGTGGTGTTGATCATCCTCTTTACGGCGCTCAGCGATCCTGACCAGTACCACCTGACCAGCGCTGAGCTGGCTAATGACCTGGATGTCATGGATGATGCCAGTAAGTTGAGCCTCACAGAAAGGGAACGGGTGCATGGCTGATGGAAATGTTTTTGTACCTGTAAGACCGTCCATGGTGGCAAAGCATTTTGGGGTGTTTAATTGAGCATCATTAGGGAAGACACACTGGCACCATTTACCAAGCATTCAGAGAAACAACGTTTCATAACATCTTTCACTTGGAGAGAGGAAGGGAACTATTAGGTAGAAGGATAATTTATACAAGTGCATATTCAAATAACTATAGAGTAAAGAAGGTTATATAATTTGTTGTTATTATTATTATTATTATTATCATCATAGGATTATTATTATCATAGGATTCATTTTTCCACCACAATGGCCATAGTAGCAGAGTGGGTTTAAAGCCATCTGTTTTCGTGTTGTTATAAGGTTAACGATAACCTTTTGAGTTCCATTTAAGGCCTTTATATGTCTGTGTAATACTGTGGTGACATGCAGCAGACGCCATCACTCTACTCTCTTGTTTAGGATAATATTAATTTAAAAAACAACACGGTATGTTGGCCTTTGGAGATTTTGTTTGTGATGTTCACAATCACAAAGCACCAGAATCCTGCAGAATATGTTCTACAGATTTATCAATGAGGAAGTTGACGTATGTGAGGAACGTTAATGGTTGATAACCATCTAACATATAGACATATCTGTCAACTGGGGGGTTAGTATTCCCTTTTCATTTAAATATGCATCCCAAAAGAATATGGGCTGCATGTCTAATCCAAGACTGAGTGGAACATGCGCAGGACATTCAGTACGGGGGTGTATCACAGCGTGTTCTGTCTGCGGGCCCGGCCCAGTGTCGGCCAGACCGCGTTGTCCCAGTTCTATTTAGCTAGCCCCGTTATCCTTTTTCTGTGTAAGTCTGGGCCAGCTGCTGCCAACCCTGCATTAGGACCAGGTTCAGGCTTTGATATGTAAAGCCGCCTTCTGCTGCAGCACCGGATGTGTTCCAGGAATACACCATGCACGATCTGTACGGTTTGAGCTATCACCATGTTGCAGAATGTTCCCTTCAATAGGTAGAAACTGCAGCTGTGTGATAACTGAGTGATACCCCTGACTGAACATATCTGGCAGGGAACTATGCATTTTTCTAAAAACCCAAATCGGTTAGGATTCATCACATCATTTGTTTGACATGAAATGCATTATGTTGGCGAATTATCCTGATTACAGTTTAAAAGCCTTTGTAGTTTTAACTTGTACATAATTTTATTTAGCTTGAGTTCTGAAACGATACACTAAACTGAATTGTATTCTCATCCTCCTTCTAGATATGTGCATTGCTTCAGCAATCTCCCTGCTGATGATATTAATTTGTGGGATGGCTACCTATGGTGCATATAAGGTAAGCTGGCCTTTCATTCATTAATTTGTCATTCATTCATTGCTCTGTGCACTGTACTCAAGTGTGACTGGACTTGTGTTGTAAAGCTTGTCTGCGTTGGACTGCAGATCCAAATCCAAGGTCTTTCAAATAATAATTTGTAGTGCAATATTACGTTTTTAGATTCATTTTATCCATAGATATAGTTTGTTTCACATAAAACTGGTGATGCTGTTTGAATTTAGAGTTCAGTTTGGGCAAATTGGAACATATTGTAGGGCTGCTTTCCAATGACAAAACCAGTACTTTAGATTTGTAATTTCAGGTATTTAAATAGCCTTGCTGTACAACAACAAACGTAGCTGGTTCATTTGCTTTTCGTCTTCGGTATTCTGTATTATTATTATTATTATTATTATTAGTAGTAGTAGTATTAATTATTCATTAATCTCCAACTTTGTATCACACATCTATAGTATCTTATTTTAGTGGGTCCCCGGTATTTATTATTATTATTATTATGATAATTTTGTATTCCTTCATCTGTAACGTTGTATCACACATCTATGGTATCTTATTTTAGTTGCATGCCGCCTGGATCATCCCCTTTTTCTGCTACCAAATATTTGACTTTGCACTCAACACCCTGGTGGCTGTGAGCATCGTGGTCTATCCAAACACGATCCAGGACTACCTCCAACAACTGGTAAGATCCCTGCAAACACTTTCTGTCAACTATACCGTAACACATTTCACAGAAAGCGATGTTACTATAAAAGGGCAACTTCCAGTTTTCGTTTTCACTAATCAAATCTATACTACCCTAACCATATTGTCATTAGTATCGTGAATCCTCATATAACGTTTTAATGAAGTTACTGTATCTCATTCACCACTGTTTGGCTTTACCCCTACCTAGCCTGACAACTTCCCCTACAAAGAAGAAGTGGCTGCCCTGAGTAGTTTCTGCCTGGTCCTCATTGTCTTGCTCTTCATCAGCTGTATTCTAGCGTTCAAGGTAAGCAATGCCTCCATGGCATTTCGCTTTTTGTAAAATGGCTGTTATAATTGTTTTCTCGATTCTGCTCCCTGTATGCAAGGCCTTAATATGTGAGACTTGTGACTGCTATAGGAGTTCATGTAACCCTTTGTCCAGATGTAACTTTGCTGGAGTGGATTGGTTTGGAAGAGCAATGTAACCTTGAAAAGATTGAAGAGAACCGTGAAGAGAAAATGTTTTCTGTTTTGTCCAAAACTTCATTATTACCGTTTTATGGTCGCTCTTGGGAAATATTTTAAAATATCGAAACTGTTTGGCAATGGCTGTATCTCAAGGAAACAGGAATGTATTTTTCTCACATAAGAATAGGAAAGGCAATGTAACCGCATAGCTTTTGGCTTAACTTTCTCCTTGGGGAAATTCTTCATACAACAGTGTAAAATGGCTTTAAAGCTGCAAATCCATCTTGATGGTCCATCACTGGGTACTGCGAAATGTACTTTGGCCGAATCTGTTGAATGATGACATCAGATGGACCGAGGGAAGGATGTAGATTAGAAGAACAAATAGTGTTTCAATTGCAATTCTAGCAATTCTTTGCATTGCCTTTTTTTTGTCTTTAAAATCATGTTACTTCAGTATCTTCTCTAATTGTCTCTGATTTGAATGATTGATTTAGGCATTGCTGTCACACATCCACATATGTGGGACATATATGGGACTGCCTGACAATATCCAGTGGCATTCCTTAGGAGGCTGTTTAAAATAACTTTGGTGTCGAAGCACTGAGGTGCCTGGGTTAATGGAGGGCCTGAGATCTCAGTTTAATGTAAGTTGATGGCTGTAGCATATGGTGAACTCTGCTAGGCGATTCAGGCCGAACCGTTCAGCCACCAGGAACACCGGCAACCTTCGCTTTATCACTTAAAATAGGAAAAAGGAGAGGTCTACATAGAAATCATGAAACTATTGGTAATAATTGCATTTTACACTCATACAGGTTCCAATGTTACTTTCACAGTAACATTGGCCAGGGGCTTGAGAGAAAGTCATGACATAAGTGCATATCAAGCTGTTCATCATCATTCATCATGTTCAAACGATATCTATACCAATCCATGCATTTAATAATTTTTGCTCATCCTCTGCCCTTTCAATTGTAGGCCTACCTGATAGCATGCGTGTGGAATTGCTACAGGTATGTGTGCGGAAGAGGAAGTTCTGAAGTTCTGCTCTACGTGACCACTAATGACACCACGGTAAGACTTCCTGCATGTAATCTATGCCACCATCACTCTGGAGATCCATGTAGCGTGTAATCTATGCTTCAACCACTATGGCCATCCATGTAGCATGTGATCTATTTCTTAACAATCATGGTGATCCATATAGCATGTAATCTATGCGTCCACCACTATCAAGATCCATAGTTTTTGGACCAATGCCTGCACAGCCACAATGGCATGACATAATGAGGGGTAAAACAGGTTTTGCTTCATTGAGCTTTCATTTAAATGTAAGCCACGTTCTGGAATGTCACAATACTGAAACTCAATAAAACCAAATGATTTGACTTTTCTTCTTACACAACCAGCCCCATTTTGATTGCAAATGAGCTGCCTTTTTAGCTGGCACTTTCTTCAAGCTGAAAGAGCAGCTGAACAAACAAATGTTTTGTGGGTACTGTGTGGGAATTGTTACAATCTATTTTAATAAAATAAAACTGCTAATGGAGGGAATCGGGATATGTTGTGTCATGTATGGTTTATTTCACAAACAAGCAACGCACTCCAGTTCAATGGATTTGGCTCACACATGAGGTCTCATGCTGGCCAGCATATTATAACTATGGATATTAAATTCATGGTAATTGTAACCATGAATATAATAACCATAGTTGGTTATAACCATGCATATAATAACTCTGCTGTTATAACCATGTACGTAAGCAGTAGGTGAACCCCTGCTAGTGTGTCTTCTATGGCTACTCCTGCTAGTTTCCTGTTGCCCAACACCTGGCAGCTCCCATGGCCACACGCGCGCACACACACACACACGCACGCACACATGCATACATTGCTACCTCAAGTCTGGCAGATGTGGAGAAGAAAGAAAAATAATAATTACAGAAATCCCATAGTGTTGTTCCTTTGGAACATGGAAATGCAATACAGTGTTGCTGTCCGAAAACCAGAATAAGTATAGGTTTGTGTTATAGCGAGGTTAATACAAAGATATATGGTCCCTTTTAACCCACTGAATTTGTTTTGAGGCATTTAAACAGATGCAGCAGGGCACACGGTGGCTCGCCGGGTAGAGTGCGTACCATGCAGTCCTTACGGCAGCAACCCGGATTCAATTCCTGCCTGTGGTCCTTTGCTACATGTCCTCACCTCTCTCTCTCCCATACCTTCCTGTCTAACTCACTGTCTATTAATGAATAAAGCATAAAAATGCAAAAACATAATCTTAAAAAAAACATACCCGCACTGTGAGCCTGGGGAGGGCAACATTCCATACCATGAGCAACAATATACTCCCCTCAGCAGCTTCTTACAGGAGCGCGTGTGTGTCTGTGTGTGCTTGGTTCTTCATTTGAGAAACGGTGCACGACTTCCACAGAACCGTGAGTTAATGACTTAAACACTTGGGCTTGTAAAAGGAGAACAGGGAGCTAAATCAATGACATCACCGTGGAATGGTTCCAGAAGCGTTGTTTATCTAGAGCTGCTCCTCTGATATTTAGATTTTTATCACGCATCATTGCTTATTCTTTTCCGTTATTGTGGGGGTTTACATTAGTGTCGTGAGTGTGACACAGTTTTCTATGCATCAGTAAATTCTTTGCTCAGGTCAATGGCACACAGGTTTAATCGACTGAGGTTGAACACCTCTTTATGATTGTGGCATATACACTCACTCATAATCACAGGGCTAAAGGTTTCAGTGCATTGACCACTGTAATATTAATGCATCATTTATCATTTTGTTTATTCTTAACATGCATGCCTGTTTGAATGTTATCTTTTTTATTTATTATGGGTTTAAAATGTATCTTTCTATAAAGATATATAATGTCAATGTGTTGATGATGTTAGAATATAGTGAGCTATGACAAAATTGTGGAAACTCCTTTATATTATGGTAAAACTGATGGAACTGCCATCAGTTTTTTTTTTATTAATCTCACATCACATCATGACAGAGATAAATATTCCTGGCATGCACTCCAATAGCTGTGACATCATCCCATCAAACAAGTTACATAATCACTGTCCAATCACATTCAGCCTCTTCAAATGTAGCATGTTGTTGGTAGTGTGGCTTGTGATACCTAGGCTAACACGTGTCCCACTTTTTCATCAATAGTTTTTTGGGGGGGAATATTAGAAATTGATGTGCTTTTCGGCAGCTATTATATCATTTTTATTTTTTAAAAGCAATTGGAAAATTGTACATAGGATTTTAAAGGCAAACAATAATAGTGTCCCAAGACTGGAACTATACACCATCATCATAACTTAATATAACATGATATAACATAACAAACGAACACTTTCCATCTTTCCCCACAGGTGCTGCTCCCCCCATACGACGACAGTGTCAGGGTACCCCCCAAACAGCGCCCCCTATCCTACACAACAACCTGAAGCCCACGCCCCAACACTGTCACCATGACACCCTCTACGACACCTTATAATTTCCACTTTGTCCTCGAGACATGCTATTGAGCGATTCTTATTGTTATTATTTATTCTTATTTATTTTCCAACGCACCACACTGCCTCTTTGGTGAACAACACATCCCTACACACGATGTAGCTACACACACACACACACACACACACACACACACACGAAAGCACGCGCACGCATATACGAAAGCACGCGCTCGCATACACAGACACACATGCATGCACACAAGCACACAAACATACGCACACACACACACAACCTTCATGCATTCGTAAGAGAACTCCTTTTACACTTTCATTCACAACTGGTATTCGTATGCCAGCTTTGACCTACTGATCAGTGTGTGGAATAACGTGTAACTTTGTAAATTTATTGTGTGTCCCTCCCAAGAACCTGTGTACGACTACTTTACCGTTTTATTCAGTTGCACTAATTTCTATTTTGAATGGTGAAAATCCAGGAAATGATATGCATTGTATGCATTTGACACTGGGTGACGTAATGAAAAATGGAAGCACTTACAAGTGTGAGGAAGAAGTATAAAAAGATAAACAAATAAAAAGAAAGAGGATATATTTATATTTAAACAGCAGTGTAGGTGTAATAGCATTTCCTTGTCATTCCTGATGATCAAAGATACAAGTATGAAAAGAAGATCCTGTTGTTTCTAGTGAGTAGAGAAGGGTCTTTAAGTGTTTCCCGATAGCTAATTAGTGTCTTCTAGTGATCAGGGTTAGATTGCCTTTATCCATAACCTCCTGTAATGGGGTGCGCTCCATGGAATCATGTGTGTAGTGGCTCCGTGACTACAACCATTCCAAAGACTTCAACCTGCCTGTATTCTAACACGATCGAAGAGCAACACACACAAATATATACATTAACTGTACAGTATAACACTACATATCTGCCCATACTCTTTTACACTTCCTTTCCATTGTGGAAGAAATTGTGTTGTCATGCTCTGCCCAAGTCTGTGTTCTGTTTTGTGTTGGACTTGATTGTTTAATGGCTGATGACTTCCATGAGTTTGAGATGTATGCGCTTGTGTTGTGTTTCTACTGCCTAGCAGGGCGCGCTATTCACTCCCTGCAGCCCACACAGAAGCAGCACTGACCAGGGACCACCAGGTAGCCGTATAAGTCAGTACGATGAGGTGGCAGGCTGACCCTAGATCAGTGTTTCCTCCCCTGAAAGGCCTTGATGTATGTGGGCTGCGTGGGTTTTTCCAGTTGGCTTTTGTAGAAGTCCGTTCTACCAGATGCAGGGTCTTGGCAGGCTCCTCCCCTAGACAGGAAATGTATAACATGGTCGTTTTCAGGTTCCAGCCTATTATGGAAAAAATACTAAAATGTGATATTTGTCTATTAAAATCCAATTTGATCCACAGTTTTTCCATTCTTTTCTTGATGTATTTAAGATAGTGCTTGGGTGTGTGTGCATATTCTAATGTTTCTTCAGGAACATGTTTGAGACCTGGCTAGTGTGGGCAAGTGTAAGACGTCATTGCCACGGTAGTACCATTCATGGAAAGTAGTGGGTCAGGATCCAGAAACAGGCTTCTGTCTATAAACTCCCACGCTGTGTGGTGGCCAGGTGCTTTCAGGTTGACCGCAGTCACCAAGACTACTGACAAGCTCTTTCCATAAACGTCTCTTTCAACTTTCTCAGTAATGTCCCCCAAATGTGAAATTTGAGCTGCTTGGAAGACATATAATATGTAAAAATAGACAAGATAGATGCAAAATGAGGAAAATAGGTTAATTAACATCTTCTCTCACTAATTCAAGTCATCAACTAGAGACAACCAGGCCATAAGGTCTTGACAAAATTCCCTGAGAGAGAGAGAGAGAGAGAGAGAGAGAGAGAGAGAGAGAGAGAGAGAGAGAGAGAGAGAGAACGTCTGGAGAAACCAGTGAGAGTGCACAGGAAACAGGAGGAGGAGGGACAGACATAGACTCCTATGTCTAAGCATACAAACAGTTATTTCTCAACAGGTCCAGTCCTCTGCTGATTAGAAATACCGCTGCTGGACTTTGTTTATAGGTGTTTTTGATTGCTTGACGTTGGCAAATTCTGTTTCCGATAAAAGGTAAGTTATTTACTTTCTGATAATTTGCACTGCAGGTTATGAGTATTTCAATGTGTGCATAAAACAATAGCCTATCTCCAAATAATTGATAAAAAAAACATTTTGTAGAATTGAAAAAGAAAAGGTTGCGTTTAACAGATCGCACTGGGGATAAACAACAAACACCTGTTTCCGTTGTGTCGTTACGCAAGCTTCCCCATGCATCATGAAAAGCCATCAAAGACGAATGTGTAAAACAGCAGTTATAAACAAAGGAAGGTTCACATTTGAAATGTTATGGTAAAAACTCCAGCAAGTTCATAAACTATACAATATGCACACATGAAAAATGCATAAAATTAAAATGATAATAATGGCTAGGATATCACTTTTTAATATTTTATATTCAGTTTATGAACTACTGTTTTTTTCAGCCACTGCATAAAGCATTTTAATTTCATTCTCAATCTCAGGTTTACAAATGCTAGAAAAACCTGCAATCAGAATGTATTTAAATATGAAACACTTGAACATTTGAACACCTGTCAAGGCAGGCAGATCGTGTGAAAAAAACAGACGAGATTAAGAGCGTTAGGATTTGTTATACATCATTTGGATAACAATTTTGAACAACATAATCATACATTTTGCATACAAGAAAAAAAGATCTGATGATCAGTATTTTATTTTACTATATTATTATATAGTATATACACGGACGATTTGCATAATTTTTATGGAGGCATATATTGCACACACAGGCACAGGAGTGGACAAACTGGAACGCAACATGCGAGTTTGACCCATGTCTCAGGTCAGCAACTGTCCACAGACAGATGAGGTCTCGCTCTCTGTCCACTCCTGATGACACATCTGTAGAATTACAGTCCCCCTACTGCCACGTTCTTACCATTTCCCATTTCTAAATCCAATTCCTAAACATGAGCCATCCCCTGGGATTTGAGTTTCATTGGCCGACCAAACTTCAGGGGCAGGGCTTTGAGCCCTGGATGTGACAGCTAACGCATCGCTCTCCGGGGACCTCAGTAGGGAAACCGTCTGCACCAGGCTTCAGTCTGAACTAAATCAGCAATGGGGTTAAGCAGCTACCACTAGGCTGATTTATATAGAATGAACACGACACAGCGGCCCCGTAGCTCTGACATTATGGCCCCTACTCCTCTACTCTTACGTATTGCACTCCTTTCAGCACCATGTTTAATTGTATGGCAGGGTCACCAACATGTTACCTAATGTCTTTAGGTAACATGTTGGTGACCCTACAAAATGAATTCAATGTTGAACATAGTTTATAGTTAGTTTTCTAAACTATGTTCTCCAATATATTAATTTGGTTGATGCCTGTCCCTTTGTAATGAGGCTACAGTAGAAATAGGAAAGACTTTCACCTCTTCACTTGAATGAATTGTGATCCCGTTCCAAGGAGCACGCCCCATCATCAGTGGACCCCCCACAGGTAAGCGATAGGCCAATTAAACTTGGTATGACAGCTATTCTCCGGGCTTAAAAAAAGTGAAATCGTAATCGTGGGGTCGGTCAAATGGACAAGAGGTGAGAGTGTTTCCTATTTCTACTGTTCCTCATAAGAAATGTATCCCCTCAGAGTAAGTGTCTCCACTGAAGATCCACCTTCCAAACAGGAGCTGGTAGACCTACTAGAACTACCTTACCCTTCCAAACTACTAGATCTACTGCTACTACTACTATTACTACTAATATACTATTACCACTACTACTACTACCTCTACTACTACCGATACTACCAAATCCTCCTACTACTACTACAAGGCCATCTACTACTACTTCTACTACTACTACTATACTATTACTGCTACTACTACTACTACTACTACTACTACTACTACTACTACTACTACTAGGAGGCCTACTAGTACTGTTAATCCAGAGAAAAGGCACTATTTCTTTTAAGTTTTTCAAGTTACGTTTTTTTTTTGTTGGACTTGGGTGTTCTCGAGTGTTCTCGGGCCCCCGGGTGTGATGATCCAGCATCTTGTTCTTATGGTGACTGTGTCTGCGGTCAGGATGAGGTCCCAGGTCCTGGGAGTGTTCTGTCTGCTGTGCTGCTGTGAAGCAGCTCTGCTGGACAGACGGCTCCCCAGAGCCATTTTAGCCGGTGCACAGAACCTGACCTCCGTTCCTAACAACTTAGCAGGTGGGTGATCAAATGTGGTTGGGTGTGTGTCTGTGTGTGTGTGTATGTGTGTGTGTGTGTGTGTGTGTGTGTGTGTGTGTGTGTGTGCGTGTGTGCGTGTGTGTGTGTGTGTGTGTGAGTGTGTGTGTGTACGTGTGTGTGTGTGTGTGTGTGTGTGTGTGTGTGTGTGTGTGTGAGTGTGAGTGTTTTTGTGACAAAACAGTATTTTAACCCAATATGTGAAATGAGAGCACTGTTTAGTGTTTTTCAGTGTTTATGTCGTCAGGTCCCAATGAGTGTAACTATTTTCAACTGAGCCATGTGTGGGCTCGTGACACATGTTTGTGCTGCCAGCTCAACATTGGAGGGTCAGACGATCTCAAACTATCCCCCCACCCCATGTTTTTCCACAGAGACCCCCTGCAGGGGCGTCCCCCTGGACTTTGTCTTCGTCATCGACAGCTCCCGCAGCATCCGGCCCCGGGACTACGAGAAGGTGAAGACCTTCATCCTGGACCTGCTGCAGTTCCTGGAGGTGGGCCCGGACGCCACCCGCGTGGCGCTGCTGCAGTACGGCAGCGTGGTGCAGAGCGAGTTCTCCCTCAACGCCCACGCCTCCAGGGCCGAGGTGGAGCGGGCGGTGCGGGCCATGCAGCACCTGGCCTCGGGCACCATGACGGGCCTGGCCCTGCAGCACACCATGGACACGGTCTTCACCGAGGAGGAGGGGGCGCGGCCGGCAGCCCTTCTCATCCCACGCATCGCCATGGTGGTGACAGACGGGCGGCCCCAGGACACCGTGGAGGAGGTCGCGGCCGAGGCCAGACGGGCGGGGATTCAGATCTTCGCCATCGGCGTGGGCCGCGTGGACATGAAGACGCTGCAAGCCATTGGGAGCCAGCCTCACTCGGAGCATGTTTACCTGGTGGCTAACTTTAGCCAGATACAGACCTTGAACTCCGTGTTCCAGTCAAAGCTGTGCGGAGGTGAGTGTCCTTCCCACCAACGTGCCAGTGAGCATCCTAGAACATTGTGTGTCAATAGTGAAATTATATTACACCCCTCCGCTCCCTCTCACATTCGCTCTCTGTCCATCTCTTCTACTGTCGCAACTCTCTCTAGCATTCTCTCTCTCTCTCTCTTGGATCAGACTACACAAATTTACCCCGATTTTGACACCATTATTCATAGCAGACAATCTTTGAGCGTCACGGGCGATTATGAATGTCGAGAGGTCGGACCATTCTGTCACTACTACGTTAGCATTCTCTAACTGAGCCTCTTTTCTAGCTTTTGTAAAAATAAAAAATGTAAGCGATGTAAATAAAGTACAGATGCAGTTAATAAGGCCCCAGTCCTCGGGAACAGAAACACAAACAGATAAAGGCATCAGTTTGTGACTGTCTCTGTTCCCGCTCCCGCACTTTGTTTCTCCAAATCAAACTATTCTCCACCCCCTCTGTCTCCTGCATCTGTCTCTCTGCCTCTGTACTTTCTCTCCATCCCTCTCCCCCTTTTTCGATGTATTCCTGCATTTACAAGTGCATTTATGCATGCGTTGGTTTGATGATCTGTGCTTGTGAATGTACGCGTGCCGCTGTGTGTATTTTTGTGTGTTTGGGTGTGTGTGCGTGTGCGCACAAACACGCGCATTAGACTCAGACATGTGTGAAGTGATGGATCATCAGTGCCAGCACATCTGTGTGAGCTCTCCGGCCTCCTACAGATGCAAGTGCAGGTTGGGCTACACTCTGAATGCAGACGGAAAGACGTGCACAGGTGACGGTTCTTTCCTCTTCTTCTAATGTCATTACATTTCTTAGCAACTTTTAACAAGAAAATTAAGAATATTGTCAAGCTAAACAAAGAAGGGAGCAAGGAAACAAGCATAGGCTATAAAACAAAGACAAAACAGCAAACAAAGAAATACAGAATCATTTGTAGTGACATGGTTTTCCAATCAGATGTAGCGTTTGTAAACTAAGTATACAGTAGCCCTTGGATATGGTCCCAGGGATGTAGTCATACTTCATGGCTTTGAATGGGAGACTGCTGTATTCCAAGAGGCTGTAACACATCATGCTATTGGTTCTTCCCAACGTAGCCGCGTTCTGTGCCGTGAAGGACCACGGCTGTGCACACATCTGTGCTGACCTGGTGGATGGATACGAATGCCGCTGTCGCCCGGGATTCCAGCTCAACGTGGACCTGAGGACGTGCAGCCGTAAAGACCACCTGAACATAACACCTGAACTGTTCCTTCAAGGAACTTCCTTCCTCTGTCCTCTGCTCCCTGCAGGCTTCAATCGTTGATCTTGTTCCTGCATGCTTCTTTATCTCCTGTGCATTTTGCTTCATCTTCCTGGTACCTGAATAGGCCTAGGCCTGCTTCTGGAACCAGAAGGACCAAATCTGGCCAAATGAAATATAAATTCACAGCCTAACATGCTTGTGTGCTTCATTCGAGTCTATACAATTATGTTGTGAGTTTCCTATTTTTCACAAAGCTGGGAGAACATTTTCTGGAAGTATCCCAGTAAAACTACTGAAAAGGGCTTATATAATGCCCTCTGAATCTGAAAGGAGAGAGGAACGTGAGGAGGGAGTGCGGTTCTTAGTCAGTTGACTAGCTCAAAGCATTAAACCAAAAATCTAGCAAAAAACAACAACCATGGCTTGCTGATCTGTTTTAGAAAGAGTGATCTTACTGAATGACCTGCATGTCCAACACCTTGCCGTCCGCCTGCAGGCTGAAAACTCTCGGGCAATATTATAACTAGAAGCATGTGCATTTAGTCTTCTGTAGTTAGTATTAGTAGTAGTAGTATTTGTAGACGTAGTGGGAACACTTTACAATAAGGGATTAAATAAATGCAGTAATAAGCATTAACTAACAGTTAAATAACAGTAAACTAATGTCTAGTCATCGTTTACTAATAGTGTTCATGTTAACCAAGGCAATGGTGTTCATGTTAACTAAGGTATAAATTAATACATTATTTAATAGGGTTAGCATTGGGGTTAGGTTTAGCCCCCTAACCCCTATGGTAATGCTATATAATAACGCTTATTACTGCAACAACGAATGTTAATTAGTGATTCATTAATATACCCTTATTGTAAAGCATTACCGACGTAGTTTTAGCAGTAATATGATAGCAGTAATAGTATGAATAACATAGCGAGGGAGTAGGTGGTAATGGTGGTAATAACTGTGTAAAGAATAGAAGTAGCAGTAGTACTAATAATAGTAGTAGCCAACGGGGTTATGGGTTGATGAAACTATGGCATGTCCTACTCTACAGGAACAGACTTCTGTGATCTGGGTAACCATGGATGTGAGCAGGACTGTGTCAGCACACCAGAGTCATACGTCTGCCGGTGTAAGATGGGTTACATTCTTAAACTGGATGGCAAGACCTGCAGCAGTATGTTCTGTTATGATTATTATAATTATTCAGAAAGTTTATGTTTCAGAATTATTTTTATTTTTGCATTCAGAAACAGTGATGTTATACAAACAGTATTATTATAGAAACAGTAATGTAATAGAAATGGTTATATTGTTGTGTGTATTGGGATTGTTTTATGTCTTGTTGGCATGTGACTTTTGCTCTAGACATCTTTACGAGTTTTCAAATATACTGAAAGCATCTTGCAGGGCATAATTGGCATGCGCCACCGATAAGCCAATACGATTTATGTTCCTTGCTTGAAGCATCCTGTCTTTACTTGCCCAGAGGTGGACCACTGTGCTGATGGTAAACATGGCTGCGAACAGGAGGCTGTCAACATGGAGAACTCCTGCGTCTGTAAATGCAGAGAAGGATTCACACTCCGACCGAATGGGAAGTCGTGTAAGAGTGAGTACGGGGACAACTGCTTTGTAAAGGGCCGGCGCCGCATGGTTAGTGTAGTAGCTGCACCGGTAACTAAATACCCTTCCAGGAAATCCTGAATGATCCCCAGTGATTGATGTGAAGGCTGATTGGAAACAGAGGTTGTAGAGACGTCAAGTCTAAACCTGCATCTGTCCAGCCTCAGCATGACCGTTTTTTAACCTTGAGCACTTCGTCCTCAATGTAAAGTAAACACTGAGCTGCAATTAGACCGACATGTAAAATAACAAGGCGTCTTTAGGGGTCCTGTTCTAGTGTTTAACATGTACATATTATAGCAGCCTATATATATAAGCAGTAAGTTATATAATAGACTATACAACAGCACCATGGTGTACTTATTATTTCTGGTGAGATCATTTAGAACCTACCATCATAAGAACCTACATTATTGTTACATTGTACACTACATGCAACATTTTTCAGTGAGGAACGTCAGTTGGACTCTGATTGAACTCCCTCTCATTCCAGAGATGGATCCCTGTGCCGATGGTCCACACGGCTGTGAGCAGGAGTACCTCAGCACAGGGGACTCCTGTGTGTGTACATGTAGGAAAGGTTATGCACTCCGACCAGATGGCAAGAAATGCAAGAGTGAGTGTACAACTGCTTCCTTCAAAAGAGTTCATAGGAGCATGGGGTTGTTTGGTATGTAGGGGTACAATGCAATTCACAACTGAGTTTAGGACTAAAAGTAAAATGCATATTCTTAATTTTATGAATGGCATCACAGCACCAGTCTAGTGTCATCAGCAATAAAGAAGCACATTCCTTGTTATTACGTGTTATAACATGTGGTACTCGTTGTATTCCTGTGTTGTTCTGATGTTACTTATTCATTCCAGAGTTGGACCACTGTGCTGATGGTAAACATGGCTGTGAACAGGAGGCTGTGAACAGGGAGAACTCCTGCGTGTGTAAATGCAGAGACGGATTCACACTCGGACCGGATGGCAAGTCGTGTAAAAGTGAGTATAAACTGACCGTGTTTAACTAAACCGCGGTTTAATTGCAGGTTGTGCCCTGGATGTTAAAATCCATTAGGTTCCTAAGATATAGAAATTCACTATCATAATGATTAACATTGTACCATGTATATTAAGAAATGATTATCAATTTGAATCTTGAATGTATAATCTCATGGTCTGATACGCCATGATCTTTCTGATCTCCTCAGGGTACACCTCAGTTCAATTTGATCAATTTTTTGACACATTATACTTGCCCTACATTGACAAAAAAGTGAAAGAGAAAAAGACATTGAGTACAGTAGGTACAGACATAAATGAACCTGCAACCCAAACCCTGTAACCCACCATCCTGCCCGGTCTCTCCCGGCCTCCCCTCCATAACCCACCTCTGCGTCTGCTCGGAGGGATTCCTACTGGCTGAAGATGGAAAGAGCTGCAGAAGTATCTCATCTTCTACTTCACTGGTTATTGATTGGATGACGGCTATTGCTCCTCACATCACTTTAGTCTTCTTTCAGTGAAACACGACATTCACATGCATTCATGCACTGCTCTGCACTACCATTGCATCATCTTCAAGCTCAGTTATACATTTGGGGCGGATGTTGCCATAATAGTATAGCCCTGTGAAGACATGTTGCGCCATGTACCTTATCACCTCATATGCCTGCACTAAAATAATCCCCATCCTCAGCAATAAAGTTCTGTTGTTGCTTTTTATTTCAAAAGCCACCACCATATCCAATAGCCAATGAAACGGTGTAATGAAAGCTGTAAAGTTAACACTACACATAGTGCAGTTGGGCTCTGTGCTGTGTCACTCACTACCATGGCACTGCTGACCCGTTCACGCTCTGTGTCTCAGTTCTTTCTGCCACAAGATGATATTACACTTAGGCCCTGTGCTGCGCTACATTACGCTGCCTGTCCCCTCCGACAGAGCCGGAGTGCGGGACCGGTGTCATGGACCTGGTCTTCGTCATCGACGGCTCCAAGAGCCTGGGGCCCGTCAACTTCGAGCTGGTCAAGCGCTTCGTCAACACGGTGGTGGACTCCCTGGACGTGTCCGGCACCGGCACGCACGTGGGCCTGCTGCAGTACTCCACCAAGGTGCGCACGGAGTTCACGCTGGGCCGGTACACCAGCGCCCGGGACGTGAAGGAGGCGGTGTTGCGCGTGCAGTACATGGGCCAGGGCTCCATGACGGGCATGGCTCTGCGCCACATGTTTCGGTCCAGCTTCACCGCCAAGGAGGGCGCTCGGCCGGGGGTCCAGCGCGCCACCATCGTCCTCACGGACGGAAGGTCCCAGGACGACGTGGTGGAGTGGGCCGACAAGGCCAAGAATGCCGGTACGGCTCTTACCGTTGGTGCTTGCTGCTTTTTTCAAAAATATATATGCACGCCTACATGTATGTTTTGTTTGATCATTAGTATGTTTGAAAACTGAAAAAGAGAATACTGTGTTAATGTTAACATTATAAGTAGCAAAAACATTTCCATTATGTCCCGTTTTTCACATGGTAATCAAAATGTGTTCCTTATTTTACTTCACAAAATATCTGGGGGACAAAAGACGTGAAACCGTCTGGGGCCGGTGATCTAGTTTTAATGTGGGCATTTGTATTGATTTGTATTGTAAATATAACTGTAACTGTAAATATATAGTTTTAGTATAGTATTATTTAGTATATTTTAGTATTTATACAGTTGTACATTTATACAGTTATAATATTTTCTGTTCAACGTTTTTTAGCCTATATATGTATTGCATAGAGATGTTGTGTTTTGTTGTTTTACTTCATATTACCTTTATTTATGCATTTATTTATTTTAACATTATTATGCTGTTTTATTCCATTTCAGGAGTAACCATGTATGCTCTGGGTGTGGGCAAAGCTATTGAAGAGGAGCTCAAGCAAATTGCCTCTGAACCAGATGAGAAGCATGTTTTTTATGCTGAGAACTTTGATCAAATAGGAGAAATCACAAACCGCTTGAAGTCTGGGATATGTCAAGGTATTTCCTACAGAGCTCGATAAACCGAACTTTAATCTCAATGTAGATATATGCTGAGAATAAATTATCATAGCTTGATGGAATATTTATGTTTTTCCTCAAGGGATTTGATGCAAATTCCCCATCTTCAGAAATATACTATCAGAAGAAATGCCATTTCTAATAAGACCTTAACGTGAAAGATTTTCCCCATTAAAGGTGATTAATGTCTGCCCCCTAGTGGTACTGCAATATATGGTGAATACATAATGACGTAGTGACACTGAAATCGAGTATAATCCGATAATTAGCCAGTTAGCCAATCTCATCATTAGTATATTTAGATCATACGATTAGCGTGACTTATCATAACCATTAAATTACAGAAAACTCTAACCCCTACTCTACACTCTCAATGGGGATTTGAATGCCTGAGCGTTCATTTAAAGATTTTTTTTTCTGAATGGACATTTTGTGCTTCTGCCCATAGACAAACAATCTGATGCAGACCCGTGCCAGTGTGACAATGTTGTAATGTTCCAGAAGCAGGCCACGGAGAAAATGATAATGCTGACACGGGACAATATCCTTTTTCCTATCAACCCAAATGCCAAATATGATATATTAGTGAAATGTATACGTGTAGGAAATTAAATGTGGATATACCTGCTAGTTGGCTTCTGTGCAAACATTTACCGGGGGCCCTCCCGTTGTGGTAAACATTGCCGACAGGGCCTTGTTGGCAGCGAGGTTGTTCTAGTTAGCTTCATTGAAGTTCTGTGGTCATGGAGGCTAGATGTTAGCACAGGGGCCATCTACACTGCAGGGGCCTTGAGGCTAGATAGCAAGGACCCTCTTAAAGTCCCTATCCCTAGTCCCTATATATATAGATATACAAACAAAAGTCTCAATAAGTCAAGATCTCTCAAGAGACCTGTATACATATAAACATATATACAGAAATTTGACAAAACAAGCACAACAGTCAATACAATAAGTTCTCTCTTTACCAAAGCTGTGTGTGTGTGTGTGTGTGTGTGTGTGTGTGTGTGTGTGTGTGTGTGTGTGTGTGTGTGTGTGTGTGTGT
>JAOPJO010000008.1:10496178-10507486 GCA_027123675.1 Molva macrophthalma | reverse complement strand
CACACACACACACACACACACACACACACACACACACACACACACACACACACACACACACACACACACAATAAATATCTCGGCCTTAACATTCTGCGACCAATCGGTGGAACTGCCGCCGCGGAGTCGTGACTTCCATGCCCTCAGCCTCAGACACAGTGGGCAGACCGAGAGCACAGAGCTTTAATTGAAACAAATGTCTGTGGCGCAGAGATGAAATGAATGGCCGGCCTCTAATGGGAAAAGCCCCGGGCTGTCCTTGCGAGTACTATAGCACCCGGCTGCTGAAGAAGCTCCTGCGCTCCTAGCACAGCACATCTCTGGCTGGATGGAGTGTCCTAGTCTGTGTTAAATATACACTCCCCCTTAAACCATGTTCTCGCTGGTGGGGGGCAGAGGACAATATGTATATTTGATTTGCTCATTCAATTGAATGAAATCCTTGAAATATTAATTTCAAGGACGTTAATGAGAGTTCCTCATCTGGTAGATTCAATGAGAGTTCCTCATCTGGTAAGAGACTGCGACGGTTTGGATAATAGCCTCTGAGGACAACAACATGGTATATACAGTATACAATTGGTAGTTCCAGACAATTGTTTTAGACGATTTCAAAAGAAAGCACTCAAAGGATATTTAATTTCCTCCCCCTGGTTTTTTATCATTTACATGATTACATAATTAATTAATGGCATATCTCCCGCGGCTGAATGCCACCTGATGAGTATTCACACTACATTCCCTGGGCTGGGAGAAAACATCCGATCAATCAGTTTAACCACAGGCTTCACCAGACAATAGATGGGCAACACGCATCCATCCATCCATCTATCGCTCCATCCGTCTATCTGTCCATCCATCTCTCTCCATCTTTCCATCTCTCCATCCAGCTTGTATGTAGTCAGTCTACTAGTGAGCGTGTGTGCGTGTGTGTGTGTGTGTGTGTGTGTGTGTGTGTGTGTGTGTGTGTGTGTGTGTATGTATGGGGAACCGGTGCGTGTCCAGAATAACGATGGAAAGCCAAACACAAGGGACCAAAGACCTCTGTGGCCCTGGATGAGCTGTGATGAGCCGTCACCTTCACACATTCAAACCAAACTTTATTGTATATATATACAGAATATATACGGTGGCCATTGTGATTAAAGGGGGTTGGTCATTGCACATTAAAGAAAAACAGTTTGTCATTCTACGAAGGACTGGCACAGACCCTGAAAGGCACCTTGGCTGAGCTGAAGAGGCTGGAGGAATTTGACTGGCCTTTCGAGGGTAAAATGGATTCACTTTGTTGGAAACAATTTCGAGGGTGACAAAAATCTATTTTTCCAATTATCCACTGTTGACAGAACTTTATAGACACACAGGAAATACTGGCACACAGGAAAGCTGAGTATGAACATTCAACCAACTCTGAACAGATTGTGCCAACAGCCACTCCTGACTCCAAATTTCATAGTGGGGAAATATACTGGTAAACAATTTCACAGTGATGAAATACGCTTGCTATGGACTCAACCACAAGACAAGTCATTTAAAAATGAATGAAAAGATGAAGAAAGATGATGAAAAGAACTCAACCGTAAATTTTTCCCAGTCAAAATGTTTTGGTTTTAATAATTCAACACAACGTGACAAATTTAAACAACTTCAATTGATTTTTTGGCGATTTTTGGGGGGATTTGAAGCTCCATTTCAAAAGAGCCAATTAACTCAAGTAAATCAAAGGGTACTTGTGTGTTTAGTAGCAAGATTAGGTTTGCTATGTGCACTGAAGGGTTATTCAATTAGTATAGATTGTACTCCTGGTCCTGAACCCCATGTTAAAAACAGTAGTAGCTTGCAGTGCCATAAGACAAAACAGTATGTTAAAAATCCTACTGTAGGCCCTATGTTATTGAATGTTATTTTGTTGTAAATGTATGTACTATTTGATGCTGAGGCAGCAGGAGTTGACATTGTGTCAAATCAGCCATTTAAAAACAGGCAAATTCTCCATTGTTCATCTTTACTGCATATATATCTTCATATATTGGTTGTCCAAATAGTGGTAAAGAAAAATAAGCTTTTAAGAATGAAACAATTACAGAGGAAGTTTAGCACCCCTCTAAACCTAACACACTTGAGGCATTGAAAATACTACAGGTTGTGGAGGGATACATACCAGGTAAATGATGAAGGTCAAGCTCATCGCATAGTACTGGACAAGTAGGGCAGTGATGTGCGTTGAATTATGGGGGGCAAAGGTCACCAGGACATAGGTTCCTGTTATTGCCAGGGCGCCACCTAGCAGAGAGAGATACACAAGAGACGTTTCAGACCACCTATGCTAATGAACACGTTCAAAAGGGTTTTAGAATGATCTCATTCTGCTTACCAACAATGTCTGTGGCGCGCAGGGTCTCCTTAAGGAACGCCACCGATATGATGGCACTGGCTAGAGGAGATGAATCAGACTTAAGGTTAATAATCGAAAGTCTGATATCAGACGAGCTCCAATCTTGGTGAAAGGGGCGGTTCACTTTCTTTCGTTTCATATTTGTTTTGACCAATCATGTTGCTGGAGGTTGGGATCTGTAAACGCGAGGTGGCTATTCACGAACACAAACCTGGCCAGCACTAGTAAATCTTAAGAAGCTAAGACATACTGTGTCAAACATGAATGGAAATGTTTTTTAAATAAACACTGTTTATTTATTTTTTTCTTCTCTCACATATTGTTTTGTTTTGACTGGAGACTCCAGATATACACTTCTTAAAATCCCCTTCTGAGTGGAATATCGCCGTAACAAAACGGAGTAACTCCACCCTTTTCAGTTTATGAGCTGGGGACAGCTTTCCGGCCCCCACCCAGGTCCTGGCTGTAATAATAATTAAGCAATCAAGGTAGTTTAAGTCAGATTGTTTCACTAATTATGTTTCGGTTATATGAAAGGCAAAGACGGCGCTGATTGAATATTGGCACATAACAATATAAACGACAGCAATTATGTTGCAGGATGGGATGCGATTATTCTATTTTATGTTGCTGTATCGCTCCTCCATGCAAACTCCCTCCTGCACACACATACAAACACACACACTACATACTGGAATACGAACCTCCAAATGAAAACACTAAATTATTGTTCTATATCTTTACGATTATAAATAAGTTGGCAGTGAAGGCGCCTACATATACCATACAGCCGGGCACAATCCTGTCAAAACACATAAGATAAATAGGGCTTATTACGATTTCCAAACGGCATCATGATATCAGCAAGTGACTGGGGAGCTAGAAATAAACATGCAACTCTACACCACCTTTTATGAAGCCATTCATCAATATGATTGTCATGAAATCGCTAAGCTGAAAAGCAATCAGCTTCCCTTGCGCTTCTCAACGCTTAGGCAAGCACAAGGGATCTCAGAGTATAAAACAACACCGCTTTTAACTGAAATGACCCACGACGGATCACACAGCAAGGCAGGTGGTGGTAACAGGGCGGAGACATTGAAAAAAACAAGGCTTGACAAGCAGTCTGAGAGGGAGAGCTGGCCAGAGCGAAGAACGAAGGCCAATGAAGAGATAAACACTGGCGGAAACTAGGATGAGAAAAACACCGGTGAGTGAAAGCAACCGGGAGAAACGAAGACAGACACGCTGGGAGGCAGACAGGGGAGTGAGAAGAAAAGAAAGAGACTGACGCGTTAAAGCCGAATGTGGGCAGGTTGAGGCTGATTGAATGGGACCAATCAGCAGACAGAGAAGCAGATAAGTTAGGGAGCATCGTCCACGGGCTGCTGCTCCACCAGTCAGGAGGAGATTACCTTCCTATACCTCCGGGTATATTCAGAGCACAGGAACCTAGTCCACATACACACACACTCCCATCAAAACAACATGCAAATCAAAATTCCATATACATAGAGTGCCCTGCGTGTGTACAGTCAAACTGCACCCAATGACATGTTTGTATCTGACATGTTATAAATATATAATTCACCTTTCTGGATCCAATGTGCTCAGCCGCCGCTGAGCTATGTCAGCGACATCAATAAATCGCGATGAAAGCCGTCAAAAGCGGCGCAGGGAACAGGGTGGGGAGTACGTGGACGGATCGCCGTCAGGAGCCCGTGGCTACAGTTCAAAGCTGGAAGACGAGGAGGGTCTCACACACCCACCAACAGGCACCACGGGGTCGAAAGGAAAAGCACCGGATCAAGGAGGATTCTGGGTCTTTTATCTGGCGAGGATGTTCGCGTTCACATTTAGGGGCTCTTTTCTCTCCGCCACTCTGGGACCGGTGTGATCTGACAGGTAACCATGGTAACCCCACACGGAGTGGGACACGTCGCCGCGGTTTCTAATATGAGGAACCGCTGGGGCACCAAGAGTGCTGTCAACACCCCTCCCCCTGTCTGATTCTGTGTGTGGGCCATGTGAGGAGTGTGTGCATGTGTGCGTATATCGGTGTATGCATGTGTATGAGTGCATTAGTGTATATGTGTGTGTGTGTGTATGCATGTGTATGATGAGTGGGTGTGTGTCTGTGTGTGTGTGTGTGTGTGTCTGTGTGCATGTGTATATGTATATGTACGATGAGTGCATATGTGTATGTGTGTGTGAGTGTGTGTGTGCTTGTATGTGTATGATGACTGTGTGCGTGTGTGTGTGTGTGTGTGTGTGTGTGTGTGTGTGTGTGTGTGTGTGTGTGTATATCCACATGACAGAGCTCCACCCAGATTCTATAGTACTGTCATCCCAGGTGTGCAGTAGAAGGGAAACTATCCCCTGGGGGAAAGACACCACATCAAGTGCTTTTCTTCATGTTTACCACCTTTTTGACACGGGGCTGCAAAGAAATAAACTTCTGTCTGGCAAGTAACAGTAGCGAGCCTTGGCTCTGTTGTACATAATGCATATCCCTCCGCAGTGTCTCTTCATTGGTTACAAAGCGCAGCATCATCGCAATAGTCCTCCTTTTGAAAGCTGCAGATGACAGACTTGACATCCAAGTCTGTCATCCAAATAGTGAAACTCCTCATCTCCCAGGCGTGTCGAGCACGAGGCACACAGGCGTTGTCAAAGGTCTGTTTCAAGAGATCCTGGGTCTCCTGTCTGTAAAAGTCCTGACATGGAAACAGTGAAATTGAAATTGCTGCTCAACCTTCAGTATCCCGGGGTTACGGGGAGAGACGTGTAAACAAATGCACCGCCGCCGGTGAATACAGATTCCTGTTTGTTTCCATCACCACCCCAATCCTTCACCATCTCACGGCGAAGAACAAAGAGAGAGAGAGAGAGAGTCTGCAAGCCTCCATGGCGGGCTGGGGATGGAGACGTTTGTAATTGTCAGCTGTCTGCTTCTTGGTGCACGATATATTCTACTCTTCCTTGTCACTATCTTCCCCCTCTAGTCTTCTTCTCCTCCTCTTGTCACCTGTCTGGGAATTCATCTCAGATTCTTCTTCTTCTTTTGGATGATTTTGCATTCCTTTCCCCTCCCCCTCTCTTCCTTCCATCCTCGCTCCCTGTAGCAGTGTGCTGTCTAACCTTATTAGTGGAAATCTCAGAATCCTAGGATCTGAGCACCTCCACACCACAGGAGGCTGTTTGTGTGTGTGTGTGTGTGTGTGTGTGTGTGTGTGTGTGTGTGTATGTGTTTGTGAATGTTTGTGTGCGTGTGATTGTGCGTGTGTGCATGTGTGAGTGAGTGATTGAGAGTGCATGTAAATGTATGTACACATGCATCAGTTGTGTGTGTGCGTGCGTCACTCATCTGTGTGTGTGTGTGTGCGCCTGTCTGTATTGTTGATGCTGATGACACTCACTCCATCTACAAAGGTGGAGTAACAGCAGTGACAGATGGCGACCTTTCACTATGCACATACACACACGTACTCACGCAAACACACACATACACACACAAACACACCTACTCTGGCCCCACTTGTTACTCAGGATGAATGACGTTATGGCTACAGACCTCTTTCTGGAGTGTGCCTCCATTCAGCAGCGTCTCTGGCCTTCAATTCACCCAGACGATGATTCTTTTAAACACACTGAGCCAGCGCACGTCCATCTCTCAAGGGCACCTCAACGCAAACCATTACTGCCTGACTGATACTAGCAACAAGCTCTTATACAGACGGCTGCACTGACCAGGATATGTTATTTATCCATTGCTTTATTTTTAAACTGCCAGCTATTATATAGACTTGGCTCAAGTCTGTATCTACTACGTAGAAGTGTGCCAAGTCTCCATGAAATGATTATTTTATCAATTTAATTTATGTCCTTTCTGCACGCACAGCTGAGTCCGAAGCGGGACAGAGCCCTAACCCAGCCACTTTAACCTCCTTAACGAGACCCGTGGCTTCATTCAGTGTTTTTATTCACACCATTCACCCGCCAGGCTGCCACTGCTATAGGAACATTTGAGAGCTGTCACCCTTAATAGCGGCCATTAATAACCATGAGTCACCGCTCGCCGCTTCCGCTGCCGGCCAGGGGGGGGTGTGGCTGGAACCTGTTCAATGTTTAACCTGTCCTCTCCACACCGTGTTTGCGCTCAACAGCTGCCAGATGCGCCTGCCCACACACACACACACACACACACACACACACACAGGTTCCGTCTTGATTGGCTCATAAGCATAACAGCCGCAGCTGAGGATCAGGTCATATGGGGTGAGTATCTTCAAGGCCGTCGACGGGTTATCAGACTGCAGGATTTGTTTTGAGTGTTTCAAATAATTAAAAACGATGACTTTACAAGTCTAATTATGGTCGACATGATTGAGTTAGATGTGGAAGAGTGGTCAATGCACATGACAGACTACGAACCAACCCCCCCATCACCCACCTATGACTGCCACGCAGCCCAGGGGGGCGATGAGAGACGCGGGGGCGAAGCCGTAGGCCGCGAAGTTCCCCAGCTCCCCGACTCCCATGAGCAGCACGCCGCACCACCACAGCCGGGAGGTGTAGTAGGGCTTCAGGCCTCGCTGCGCCTGCCGCACATGGGTGTACTTCTACACACGAGGAGAAGAGAGAAGGGCAGAGAGGAGAGGAGAGGAGAGGAGAGGAGAGGAGAGGAGAGGAGGAGAAAAGAGAGAGAATGAGAGAGAAGAGAGGAAAAGAGAAGAGAGAGAAGGGAGAGAAGAGAAGAGAGGAGAGAGGAGAAGAGAGAAGAGAAGATAAGATAAGATAAGATAAGAGAGGAGAGGAGAGGAGAGGAGAGAGGGGAAGGATGGAGGGAGTGAGCTTTGTCTCAGTGTCAGGCAATTACCCAGGTTGAGCACAACCACAAAGAAAGAAAAGGTTGTTGGTTCAGTGGAGGTAGTTCTTGTGAGTACTGTGGTATTAACTCTACATGTTTAATTTAGTTCCATTTTAATTTGCCGACCGGCCTGTCAGTGATCATTTAGGGGTATGCAATTAGGTGATCCTGTCTTTTGAGGTAAGTGGGAGTCAGCCATTTGGAGCACCTAGAAGATTTTAAGTTCCATAAATGCGTATGACATGATGCATTATTATTAGGGGTTGACTAGGTAACCCTATAGCATTTGTATTTTTAATACAAATGCTATGCTTAGTTTCCTGCCTCCCACTTTCCCATGAGGTGGTCTATGCCCTGGATGTATTATGCAAGATATGGTAGTTGGTAGTCATATAGAAATGTTGCTATTGGTAACCGCCACTCATAAATGAAATGGAAAATTCTGTCCACTGTTAACAGTTTTGTGCGTTGGCGGCAAACTTGTTAATTTGAGGTATCTTCAAATGTGTTGGAGACGTCCCTTTGTTGATGCTAATTACCAAGTTTCATGCAGATTGGTGAAATACGCTAGAAGATGTTTGAGTTTGAAAATGTAATGTGCCCTAGAAATCCATGTATTTGCAACCCTATGCAACCAATCTACACCACATTTAGTACACATCTTCTACAGGGGAATATGTACTTGCATCTTAAATGTGATCATATTTAACCCAGTGGCCTTATTTGGGTTAAAATATTACTTATTTAACAAACTTTTATGGTACTTGTATAAAACCTAGCATTAGCCAATCACAAACAAGCCCCGCCCTCCAATAGTCGTTATAGCTGATGGCCCACACCTGCAAGGTCTCTCGACACCAAACACTCAACAACAAGCACATGCTGCACGAACTTCTAGGAGCTATTGAAGGGTTAAGGTAAGGATTTACTTTCCAATACTATTATTTTAAACACTAAAATAATGTTTTGTGCAATAGTACATGTGTGTACATATGGGTTGAATAACATATTGTCTTATAACATGTTTTAACCAGAGATTATTTATTTTGTCTTTTAGTTGCCTTGAGGAATGATCTTCTTGATGTTTGGTGCCGGTGATCTATTTTATCCATGAAAGGTGATGGATCGAAGTAAATGAATGTGTTTGATTCATATTAGCTAATTGTATTTTTGTTTTGCATTTTATTTTATTTCATTTTACAATGCATGCATGCTTTAATAAAGGAGCAAGCCACTAAATATATGTTTGGCTGTTTTGTTAGTTTGCATTATTTATGAGGACACTTGGACTGAGTACGTGGATACTTTCAAATATCCAATTCCACATTGGAAAGTGGTTCAAAAGACCAGTCTGTGTCCTCAGTGGTGGGAGCAGCGATGTCTCTTCATACGAAGCGCAGGGCGACCTGTCACCATATCAAATCTGAGAAATTATGCATTTAGTGAACAATGGTGTGTTACACACAATATTTATATAGCCCTTTATCACAGTCTGAAAGAGCTTTACTGTGTGCTGAGGTCAAATGTTTTTGAGATGCAACATGTTTTCTCTTATGTATGTCATTTTTCGTGTCTACGTGTTCCCGTAGAGGCAGTCAAAATAGCGGGTTTGTGTTTCTGATGGGATGTAATCCCCAGCGTAATCTATATTATTTGGATATTTAAAGGGACAGTTTGCTGATTAAACACATTATGGCTACAGTTGGGATTGAAGTCTGTGGAGTTTGTTAATATAGAGACGGACATTATGTCCGTAGATCAGCTCAACATCAGATTTAAAACTACAAAAACATCTGGGATACAGATCAAATTAATCCAAGGAAAATATATTGGCTGATATATGAATATAATAAATTAAAAATGCAATTTTTAGGCGTACTTAAAACATGGCCAAAGCAAGCAACACAAAGTACACACACTCACATCTCCCCTTGTATTGGTGTTTGTGTTGTGACTGCTGTGGAGCTGACATAGCGCTCACGGTTTCCTACCTGAATGTTGAGTGAGATGCTGATGAGCACGTTCCCACATATGGAGATGATGATTCCCACGAGATAAGTCTGTGGGACAACAGGAAACAAACAAGGAAAACCCATCAGACTAGACTGCTATACTGCTCGTATAGTCACACAACCCCACATTGCTGCCCCAAAACATTGTCAGGGATGTGCTTATTGTTCAGGTGTGTGTTTGCGGGATCTCTATCTTCCTAGTGATTGCAGTCATTAATGCATTGTGAATATCCTGTGTGTGTGTGTGCGTTTTTCTTCAGATCATCCTCAAACTGAAACAAATTCAAATTGACATTTATTCATAAAGCTAATACAATTGAGCAGAATAGTACATTTCTCTTATCTACCATATTCACGCATGTAAACATCCCACATCTATCTTCCATCTAGTTCCATGATGATTTACGACATCGAGCAGAATTTGGATGCAGCCCAATGCGCCATCAAGAAACAATAGTCTGGCTAAACGAGTCAGGAAACAAATATAGATAAGATGGCTTTAGAGGTAGCACACAACCATTGTCTGCTCCCTCCTCAGGATGGCTTGCTGGGAGAAAGGAAGGGCTGTGTTATAATAAACACAGCACAACATTTTGCAGGGACAACTCTGTCGGCTCATAATCGCTGCACAATATCACAATACACTATCTGCCAAAGTAAAAAAATAAAACAAAGCCTGGCATCTTCTAAGCATTTCAAGGTAATTCAAGACCGTTTATTCTGCTCAATTCGGGTCGAATTATTGCTCAGCACCACAATTGAATTGCAGGAGGTAAGCATGGTGACGGATGCAGCGGTTGGAGTGCGTTTGTGAAAGGGAGAAGGGCTGAGAGATGTGGGGCGAGAGTGAATCATAAATAAATAAAGCTAGAGGAAGAAACCTTCAAAGAAAGAGACGATGCCCCTTCATATTCCACAATTGGTCCCACAAGAGCTTTTAGGAAACGGCTGGCAGGAATCGAGAAAGAGATAGAAGGATGAATACAAAAAAGAATATAAGAGGGTTCAAACTAGGTGTTCATGTCCTTATTAAGGAGGGCAGAGAAATAAAGGACGAGAGAACATACAAACAACAAAAGGAAAGAGCGAAGGTGAAAAACAATTGAGCACTAGTCTTGAAAACATAGAAAACAATGATTTGTTCATTTGCATGGAACAATGCATTATTTAAGAAAAGCATGTTTTGGATCTTCTAATAAATATGTCACTTATATCGTCCGACCTACATCTTATTGATAACCACCATGACAGCACCGGGGCCACGGGAAATAATCAATATAAACATGAACAATCAATAGTTTTACTATAATTGTTTTTAGGAATACACACATGGAAGAAGTATTTTTTGGCAGCACATCAGCAGAATAATTATTCATGCATTCAGTAAGGGCAATTAAAGTCGAGAGCTGGCTCGCACTTCAATTAGATGTCCTTCCAATGAAAACACGTTTATCCTCTGATTAGAGATGCCTGATAGTATATGAGCAACCCCTGGCCTACATTAGACCGACATGAAAATAATAGCCGACTCCTTTACTAATTCCTTTCCACGCCTGTGTGAAGGAATGCATTTCATCTGCTTTGAATGAGAGCCAGATTTACTCGCAGTGTAAACCCATTCATAATGCATACTTCATACGAACACATTTTTAAATCCCAGTTTGAAGACTAGGGTGCTATGAATTAATATATTTAAATATTTAAATTTAAAGATATGAATCTTTAACAGAGAAAAAGCTCTCTTATTCCTATATCCCATGAGCTGTCACTTAACATAGACCCAAAATAAACATGCAATATGAATGATACCAAACCACAGACATATATTTAGAATTGTGGTGTGCATGTGCATGTGCACGTGCCGTGCACATGCACATTTTTATGATGTGCTGCTGGATGTGCTGCTGAACACATTTTCCCAGTATTTTTTATCAACACTGTGGCCACTTCTTTAAGGTTGACCTTTTTGTTGGAGTCCAGTGGTTAGGATTGTCCCAGCTGAAAGGACATGGGTTCCTACCCCCACGTCCA
>JAOPJO010000008.1:10429377-10440981 GCA_027123675.1 Molva macrophthalma | reverse complement strand
TTCCCCCTTGGCCCCCCCCCCCCCCGCCCGGTTTGTTGGGGGGGCGCCCCCGCCCGGGGCGCCCCCCCCCGGGGGGGGGGGGGGGGGGGGGGGGGGGGTATGAAGTATATGAGCCACACACACATCATCAATAAATCTGATTGATGGGCGAGTCATAGAGGGGCCGAAAAGTGAATGAATTTATTACCGTCTTCTCACTCGACCGCTCAGCCATCTTACTCACAGCCACCCACACGCAGCCAGCACCTACCTCATCCTCACGTTGCACACAAGAGTACAAATGCATGCAGACACGGTCAGCCCTCTATGTTTAACACACACATACAAAATCACACACACACGCATACAGTACAGGGCCCATCTTTCTATGTGCACACACACAAAACACATACAATACAAACACTCACAATTCATCTCACACTTTCAATTGTTATATTGTATATATATGTATACTGTATATATCCTTTTTTCTTTTTTTTAATGTATTTTTATGTCTCTTGTATTGTCTCATATCGTCAGATCAGTGTGACGGCCACATGATGACTTCATGAGGACATTTATAACATTCAGAAGGATCACAAAGTGATCTGAGGGAGGCCATCCACAGAAACATCTTTCCACTGAAAGAGAGGGAGAGCGAGGGAGAGAGAAAGAGAGAGAGAGAGAGGGCAATAAAGAAATAGGGGAGGAACCCAACTACTGTCTCACCAAGTCCCAGACAAATAAACACATCCCATTCTTCTTCTCTATCACATTGTAAATCTGGAGAACAAATTTGAAGCTGCATTGTGTATGCCCACGCATTTGTGTGTGCGTTTGTGTGTGTGAGTGTGTGTGTGTGGGTGTGCATATATGTGTGTATCCACACGTGCATTTGCATGTGTGTGTGTGTTTGTGAGTACATTTGTACTGCCTAGTCTAAGATTTCTACCGTGACTGAGATCCAGGAAACTCCTCCATCTGCTACCAATGGAGCCACTTCCATTAAATTTCCTCCCAGTAAAAGGGCATCGCAGCGCAGCCCATCACTCCCGGCCGCTTTGTCTCTGGGTGCAGGGTTGAGGGTGGTGGAGGTTGGTGGTGGAGCAGGGTGGAGGGTTGAAGTGGGTGGAGCAGGGTGGAGTTGCAGGTTGAGGTCGAGGTGGGGGCAGCATGGTGGAGTTGGAGGTGGAGGTGGGGGGAGGGTGGTGGTGGAGGCCAAGCTGGAGGTGGAGGTAGAAGGTGGTCAAGGTTGGAGCTGGGGGTCAAGGGTGGAGGTGGAGTTGGAGGGTGAAGGTGTTCCTCCACATTAGCACGTTAGCGCGTGCCTACCGACATCAGATAAGAATCTTATTTGCCCTGCTCACCAGCGCCGTGGCAACAGGAGCCTCCATGGAAAATGGTGTCAGAGGGGGCACATGCACACACACACACACACACACACACACACACATACACACACAGACACACACACACACACGGACACACACACACACGCATTAAAGCTCCTTGCACACACACACACACACTGGAACACATGTGGAATGACTCCCACGAATATGCACACTGTCCTTAATACCGGCAGCCAAAGGTAGGCTACAGTACACAGGCAAGGTCTCTGCAGATTTGTTGTTCTGACCATATATCCAGATCTCCATGCATAGGCCTATGTGTAGAGTTCCCACAATCCATACAGTGTTCCAAAACAAGTCCCTCCTGGAAAATCCCAACAAAACAATTCAACTGAACTATCACAATGACTGGGAGTAGATAGTGATGTGGGGATAGGGAGATGTTAGGAAAGCATTCCTTTTTGCGTTGTGAGCACCTTGAGACGTGAATTGGATGCAAAGAAGTTGGCTACTGAATGTTGGGAATGTTCAGAACTTCAGAATAGGGATTCCAAAGCTATTCTGGCTGTTATGGACCAGCTTTGGGTTTTGTGGCAGGGACCAGATCTAGCCACTGTATGGCCCCTTCCCCTTCCCCCCACACTGCCCATTCTGCAAGTCGTTGCTTTGTCAAAAATAGATTTCCATCTCAAGGAGCTAAGACCAGCCGCTGCTCGGCCCCCAAGCTGAAGTCATCGCCAAAGTCAGAGAAGGACAAGGGGGGAGGTAAACAAACAGAGCTGCTCAACGTTGCTGGGCCAGACTGGAAAAGGCCTTAGACAGTCTGTTCCCTGCTGCCGCTGTACCATTGGTTTACCTCCTCCTTCCTACTGGAAAACATAACAGGGTGACGTCTGGTCAGGTGCAGGTGGTCGCTGGAGCGCAGGTCGGAGGTCATCAATACTCCGACGACACTCTAACGCTGCCACTAAACATCTGCAGGCTGCAAGAACCCACCGCATATCTTGCATGGAGCACGGATTAAGAGTGGGGGTGGTGGAGTTGGGCAAGGAGGTGGTGGAGGTGGTGAGGGGAAGAGGTGGTGGTGGTGGCGGTACTAGTGGTGGTTGCTGCCATTTGGTTCGTCACAAGGTGTATATATGTATCAATTCATGGAAATAAAATTTAGTAATGGATTTGAACTTGTCGACTGCCTTCTCTGCCCCAGTGGTGATCCCCTCACTCAGCCCAGACACCTCCGACGCGGGGGTGGTGGTGTTGGTGGTGATGGTGGCTTGTGGGCAGTGGTACGTGGTGGGCCAGCGGAGCTTGGCACTCAGATTAATGTAGACCAGAAATAGAAGAAGCATTTAGGCGAGTTAACTAATCAGAGCTCATTATAGACGATGTCTAGCCAGAACACAAACAGAGGCTCAACAGAGGCTCAGAATGGAGTGACACCGTGCGACAACTGAGCGGGCCCAAGGTTGTTAGCCGTTGCTAACGTAGCAGCAGCACCGGCACAGGGTTTCAACAGTAACAAGTGAACGCCCAGCTTCTATTGAAAAAATATTCCATGATGGCCAGCTAGATGTATGCAGTTAGTGTATTCTCTCTATGAACTGTTAAGGAAAGAAAAACAATCTGGCGTAAAAAATAAGCAGTACAATTAGCCCTTATTCGATTTCCTCTATGACCATCATGACTTGAAGCGATATGAAATATCAAGAGTATTCGACTATTGGATACAAAAATATTGTTATTAAAGATAAACCGTTATTCTGAGCCAAAGCCCAGTCCAACTGACTGCTAGCTTCCGCAACAGACCAGCCAACAAGAAAAAGAGGCTGCTCTGCATTAGAATATCGAATTCAACCCTTTGATTTGTTCATGCTACATATAATAATAGGGGGTGATTGACTTGGGGGCTAAAAGGCTAAGTGCCATGCAGTGTAACAGCAAGCTGATAATGGAGATAATGGATAAGTGATTCAAATGATGGGTGTGATGGGTCATTTTTTAACACTGGACAGCCATTGCGCTCTGCTCCTACTACCCTTTGAGCTGCACTTGGGTTCTGCCCCTCTTATCTCAAAGAGGTACTAAGACATTTCCAAACAGTGTTGGTAGCTAGCTATCTGACTATCACTGAGATAAAGACGCTCATAGGCAATGGATCCATTATGTCGCTATGCACTGCTCTTTCTCTCCTGGAGGAGGATGAGAATGGTGCCAATAAACAGTTTACCTTTGTACTGCTCTGTCACTGATGGCCCAGGCAGATGAGGGAAAGAGACAAGATATAAGAGATAGTGTTTGTAAATATGTAGGCCTATTGGTGTGTGTGTGTGTGTATGCTGTTGACCTGGAACAAAAGAAACAACAACAATTTAAACGAAAGACTGTCAACATTATTGACAATGAATATGTATTTATAATGGGTTTACATTTATTTGCATTACATGATGATTTCATGATGATGCGAGTGGCAAGTGCAATCAAACACTATACATTTAGCGTCTCTAATGTGAGACAGTTTGTCGGTTGGCATCTGTGTATGGAAAAAACAACCCTGGCCTTATCTCCGCCACAGTCGATATAATCCATCACTTGGACCCATCCCAGAGCAGTTAAGCAATTTGCCCTTCCATAATAACCCCACTCTTACGTCTTTAACACACTCTCTCTCTCTCTCTCTCTCTCTCTCTCTCTCTCTCTCTCTCTCTCTGTACCTCCCTCACTCTCTCTCTTTCTCTCTCCCTCTCTCCCCCACCCTCATTTATTTTAATGGGCCTTTTTGCTGCAGGGTCATCAGTGAGGGACCGGTGGCCATCGGCGGTGCAGGAAGGCAGGTAGGATGGCGGGCAGCAGCAGGGGCCAGAGTGGCGGTCACCACATGTCAGCAATGTGCTGATGTATAGTTCAGATAGGACAGGGGAGGGGGGGTCCTTATCGTTTATCTGATCACAGGCGCCGGCCTCACTGAGGGACATTCTCTCTCCTTTGCTGCAAAGCAATAATCTCTCACTTAAAACCAGAGGGGGGTGCATGTATTTGTCATACACACACACACACACACACACATACACACACACACACACACGAGCGCCCACGCCCACGCACACACACACAAGAAGCATGAAGCAGCATAAATGCATAAGTACCAGGATACAGTATGTATTTAGACATGGAAGAGACATATGGACACATACGTATAAATTCATAAAGAGTGGCAGACACATGACGGCGGTGTCTGTGGTGACGGTGAAGAGGTGTAGGAGGAGCGGCGAGTAGAGTCAACACCACGCAGACAGACGAGGTAAATGGTTGTCTCCGGTGCAAACCCAAAACAAACACACAAAAAATGGGTTTAATTTACACAGTCCGTCGTCATTAAAGTGTACACTCAATGTACTGGGCACATACATGTTGCACCTGATGTGGACTGGAAACGGTCAGACGGCCTTTGTTTTGTTTCAGTGGGCGTCTGGCAACCGAGCTTTGTCTCCAATAGACCGGTTGATCTGGGCAGGCTCGTTCTTAATCCAACACAGACACAGATATTAATTAGACAGTGCTGGAGTCTGGATTAATGACGGCTGCAAAGGAGATGGTGTTTGAAACACCACTAGACTCGCATGGCGTTGCCAGACACACTGCTGGATTTGTTTTAGCAGAAACTCAATTGAACAAAACCTAAACACAAGAAGTTTGAAAAAAAGCCCAAGACAACAAAAAAATTGAATCAATTACAGTAGCTCTGATAACAGCTTCTCTTGGCCTGGTGTTTGTTGTATTCGTTCTCACTGTTGTCCAACAGAGGGCACCAAGTGCGTTGTTTTGCCTTGAAAGCACAACAACGCACAGCCAAATCGACCAGGAAGTTCCACTCAGGTGGCGTGGAAACTGATAGCGATGACAACTCTTACAATGATAAGTGGCCCCATATTGCTTCTGAACATGCAGATACATTGAATTATTATCTGGAGGAGCGCTTGATAAGTGTAACTTAAAATGGCGATGAGATAACATTGTATGATATGGTCATGCAATGGTGATTAGAAATGTTTATATCTCACGTCAACAAAATATTGCTGCAATTGAGAAGCGGATTTTAAGTAAACTAAAGGGAGGGAATGTCACATGGAAGTATAGTGGCAACGTTTCAGCCTCTCTCCCAGTGCAGTGTATCCATCCTAGCTTGCCCTTCCATACTGTTTGTTCAGCCACAGTTATTCCTGGGTTATGTGAGGTTAATATAACTCTTTTTTTTGGGCCGGAGTGGGGGGGCGTCATTCACATATTGTAACAATTTTGACGGTGAAGCCCAGATGGCGTTCTATTTTATTAAACAAGATTAATTTTCCACTCATGAGCTGACTGGCGAGGAGGCCATTTTGGGTCCAACTATGACAGGTTGCAGTATGTTCAGCTGGATTAGGGCTGGCATCTAATCGGGCTGATTTATGCACTACAGAAAGAGACACCAACATGGTTCGAAACATTGATTCACAGAACATGCTCTTTAAGTCTTGGGGGGGGGGGGGGGGATATTTAGCATACTGCCAGCACATCTGACCACAAGACAGGATTTCTTGTTTATTAAACTTTAAGTTTAGCGAAGGTCAAGCTTGTGCATTGATGGTATCATTCAAATACAGGGGCATTACACATAAAACACCGGTGGCCATCGGCAGTGCAGGAAGGCAGGTAGGATGGCGGGCAGCAGCAGGGGCCAGAGTGGCGGTCACCACATGTCAGCAATGAGCTGATGTATAGTTCAGATAGGACAGGGGAGGGGGGGTCCTTATCGTTTATCTGATCACAGGTGCCGGCCTCACTGAAGGACATTTTCTCTCCTTTGCTGCACAGCAATAATCTCTCACTTACAACCAGAGGGCACGTATTTATCATAAACACGCACACACACACACACACACACACACACACACACGCACACACGCACACACGCACACACGCACACACACACACACACACACACACACGCGCGCGTGCATGCGCCCATTCATATACAGGGGCATTACACATTAGGATTAGTAGGATTACAGTAGGATTACATTGCACATCAATAGATGTGCACATCAATTTGACGCACAGTTTGATAATCATTTAAGATATGACTCACAATAACCTCCCTGAAATAAAGCAATAAAGCAGCACTTTTAAGAGGTGGACGCTGGCCTGCAGTATAACTGAACGGTCAGCAAGGACCTGGCAACCTTCGTCACCGCAGAGTAAAATACTGTAAATTGAAGGTGACATTTTCCTGCCTCTGTTACTGTCTTTACCTCCACCGTGAAAAAAACATGACGTGAGACTCGGCTCATCTCTGATGAGATGAGAGTGGGCCTAGCTGGGCCAAGAGAGAGAGAGAGAGATCACTATCACTGGGACTCTCCTCCTCGCTGCTGGGCTGAGTGAGTCCAGCCCTCCCATCGTAAGGGTGTAGGATGAGCTCCAAACGCAACACAGCAACCCCCCCCCTCACCTGGAACGCATCTCACACTTTATTGTGAGCAAAGGTCTGCAGCTGCTGGCTCTGAGGGATCCATGGCTGCCTCAATCTTATCTAGCATCAGCCATAAATATTTGACAGGGAAGGGAGACAGACGAGAGAGAGACAGAGAGAGACAGACAGGGAAAGACACAGATAGAGAGAGAGAGTGCGAGAGACAGTAAGACAGACAGAGAGAGAGACATAAAGGGAAAGACAGAGACAGAGAGACAGGGAAAGATAGAGAGAGAGATAGGAGGGGATAGAGAGAGAGGGGCAAACGGACAGATAGACAAGTGAAGGAAAGGCGATGAAGAATGATAGAGAAACAGATGGGTAGAGAGAGAAAGAGTGAGAGAGAGAGGGGGTGGTGAGAGAGATAAAGGGAACAGGGATTACTCGGTGCACACTCCAGTGCTTTGAGTTTTGTGGGTGCTTCTTGGTGTCCAGCCTATTAAACACATTGGCTTAACTGGCCTCTCATCAGTGGAAGAGGGGATTAAGATGTATTTTGAGGTCTAATGAAAAAGGAATGTATACTAGTCACATGATAGACCCTTGGCTGTGGAGCCAATCACAGCAGTGGCTGTGGGGTAACGGTACCTTGTTCGCCCTCTTAGTTTCCCCCCATCCATTACAACCTCAACCCCCTGGCATGGAAACACAGGTGGCACAGCAAATAAACACTGCTAAACTGTCTGGACAGACTCTTTTATATTGACACAGCACTCCCATAACCGTCCTAATCAAAGGAAACAACCCCCGAAATAGATCTCAGGTGGTCCCCAAAGTCGTGGGGGTGAGGAGGGGGTCTGTTCTTCCATCCAGCTTTACGTCATTTTCTTTTTTGTATTTCTTTTTTTGTTTTGGTAATTCATTCCATATTACCGAAAAAAAGACTCTGTACTGTTTCTCTTCTCCCCGCGCGGTCCAGCCCCTCACACAACAGGAGAAGATTATAGGAAGAGTGGAAAGAATAAAGCTAATTACTCTAGGTATTTCCAACAGGCACTGCTGATTAAAATGTAATTACAAGGCTTTAGAGCTCTGGCCCGGGCTGCGATGGCTGGCAAACTTTCTCATAATGTCTTACACATATCTGCCGGACCAACTGTGTTGTTGTACCTGAGAGACATCACAGCGGGTGTCTGAGGGGTGGGTTCTGATTGCTGGTTGAGATTAGCGGCAGGTTGATGGAGTTCAAAACATAGATGATAGAGGTTCGCTCAATGCCACCATAACATGATACTATGGGTCTTCTTTATAGCTTTGAGCAGCACTCACCACAAACCTCATAATATCCTTTAAAGCATACAAATATTCTTTGTATCCCAATAAAAAAACTAAGTTATTTCATCTTTAAAAAAAAGCTTTTCTTGAAGCATCATAACACTAGTAGCGAGATTTTACAAGGACATCTTGCCGTTTAATCACCAATTAACTACTGTAAACTGTTATCTTTGGGGGCATGCACCTTTGAACGCTATCGCGGACAAGGAGGTGCTCACAAAGGGTGGTTAAGCCATAAAATGAAGGGGGCTGTTTGACAAGAGGCAGATAGGCCTACCTTGTCTGCAGGGCTGAGGTGAAGGCTGCGCACGGAGAGTCGGGTTCTGATAAGAGGAAGTCTCCATGCTCTTCTGTCTTGGGTCGCTTCTCAGTTTTTTCTGTTCATGAGAATCGCATGTATTCTACAACAGGTCTACAAAGCAAAAACAAGGAAAACAGCCAATATATCAGGATTAGACCAGGGTCTAAGTACGCCTTTACAGCACACTGACTTTGTAAAGATTCATGAAGATCTTTCTATTCCATAACAGCATCTGCCTCTTTGACACAACCTAACCCCTTTTCAAAAGGGGATTCTAGTTATGCAATATGGCACTAAAAGTCTAGCCATAAACTACTGTTTATGCCTTGCAATAAATGAAAGGTGTGTTTCCTCATCCAGTTTACAGCAGCCCCTTTCAAGTCTGTTAAAGTTTTATTAAACTTTTTTTAAAGACTGCCAGTAAAAATATCAATGTAAATGTTTTGAATTAAAAAGTAAACACGGGACCTCTGGTGTTTTCCTGGGACGTATTGTTTATTGCTAAATGTGTGTGAAGCGCCGTCTTGTAAAATGTATACTTCTATGTTAGTTTATTTGGTGTTGCAGATAATCCAATCGGTGTGTTCTTCTTATCTCTTCCCGTGACCTGAATATTAGGGTAAACGTGTGATTCTGTAACGAGAGTAGCTGATGACAACAGGGCGCGGTGGAGTACATTTTTCATCCTCAGGAAGAGAGGGTCGTTCCCACGGGATGTCCGAGGGAGCTCTTTGACCTGTAAACACAGTTGACAGAGTGCGGCTCACAAACTGTCACAGAAGCGTCGCAACGTTCAAGTAAGTGTCATGATGCAAATAGAATTGCCCTAAAAAACGTATAATAATTGTAACTATGCAAAGCTCCTCAACAAGCTCAAGGGTACCGCGGCAGGCTGACTTCCTATGTATATAAAGAAGCTACAAGCCAGGGGGGTGTGTGTGTGTGTGTTTGGGGGGATGGATGGATGGAGGCAGGTCGCTGGGCCGAGCTACAGAGGTGATTTAATACAGCTAGCATTTAGAACAACAAAGCCCAGACAAAAGCAGCTACTTGGACCTCTCTTCAAAGAGGCCGTATGCTAACCACTTGCAGAGAGACATTCTTTAGAGTCGTGATCATTTGAACAAGGGGAGGGGAGGGAGATGGAGAGAAGGGAGGAAGAAGAGGACGAAGGGAAAAGACGAGAAGGGTAAGGAACGCGAAGGAAAGGAGAGGAAGTGAAAGGAGAGGAAGTGAAAGGAGAGGAGAGGAAAGCAAACGGCAGGAAGTGAAAGGAAAGGAAGCAGAAATAAAGAGATACGAAAGGAAAGCTGGAAAGCAGAGGAAAGAGGGGGTAGAATGACACAAAACAGTCAGACTGAGGGGATTTCACAGCACCGTGAAGAGAACGCGGGGGGAGAACTCCCCAGCCGCATTCTAGGACGTGACAGACTTTTCAACTCACTCTGCGTGGCCCGTCTCCTCAACCTGCCCTGCTCTGTTCCTGTGTTGCTCAGTGGCTCAGTGGGCTCTGCGTGCTCTCCTGTCCCATCTTGAAAGAGCAATAATTCACCACAGGGTCACTTGGTCCCCCCGAAGGTCCAGATGACCGTGATGCACTTAGTGCACATAGTCACCAAGCCAGAAGCTTCTTATTCTTCTCCTTCTTCTACTTCTCCTCTCATCAGTTGGGTCAGTTCAGTTCTGTTACCGAAAAACCAAAGCTTCGGCTCTGGCCCATTTCAACCTGCTGGATTAGATCTGCTGGCAGTCAGATCTGAGAACCTTTAGTTTAGTTCATTTGTACACATCAGAACGTGAAATAATAAACCCCTTCAAAGTATCGATACTTTAAAGCCATATCTAATGATAGCCCGAGGTTTTAGAACGGCAGCTTTTGTTGGAAGAATAAATGGCGGAATCTTCTAGACGCGTCATTGATCTATTCTGTTTGATTATCTGCCCAGTACTCAGTATCATAACCCAGTCTTTGTGTACTGTAGGGGCACCAGATGGATTGCAAATGGGCATTGAGTCAACATCTTCAATACTTGAAATGCCACTAATGCAAATAAGATGTCCTTATTTAGGTTGATTGATTAAGTCACCCATCTTTCATACTTCCACATGAGATAAACATTTATTCATTTCATGGCACTGAGCTCCCCCGAAGCAACAAGAGTATATCGTGTCGTCAAGCACAGCACACCCTCTAAACACACACTCTATACAAGTCATGTATACACACTCACGCATGTATGGAGGACAGGGGAGGGGAGGGGAGGGGAGGGGAGGGCTCGGGTAGGAGGGGGGCCTGCTCCCCCCCTGCCTCGAGAAGTCAACACAGTTAACACAGCTCCAGTCCGCTGTAACATTTCAAGAGGGATCACATAAACCCACATACAAGATATATTTCTGCAACATTAAAAGCTTGAAAACCTAGCCGGTAACTCATGCTTGACAAAACACGAAGCAGCGGCCTCAATGCTGCCGCCAAAAGACCTGGGTGTTTTACCTCCTAATTATTTTGCCAGTCCCATTTGGTGCCTCACGTAGTGATTAATCAGAGTTAAGCAAAGCCAACCATCAACTCGGGCATGTTTCGCATTTCCCTCTGATGGCGGAGGATCTGTCTGGGGCCTGGCTTCGAGGCCTTATTACAAGTTAATTGAAACCTTGTTTAGAAATACCAAGGTCAACATTTCCAGCCATGTTATCCCAATTAGTCTGCAATGAATCCCTTTAAACAGGGGGTATAGAGTGGCCGACCCAATGTGCTACTTGAATTCCCTGTGGGACACCCACATGCATGGCCTGAGAGGGGGGGCTGCTGGAGGGAGGCTGGAGGGAAGCTAGAGGGAGGCTAGAGGGAGGCTGGACTGATGCTGTAGGGAGGCTGGAGGGAGTCTAGAGGGAGGCTGGAGGGAGGCTGGAGGGGGGCTGGAGGGAGGGTGGTGTGTTGCTGTTGGGTGGTGGTTGGGTGTCTTGTGTTTGGTTTTTGGGTGGGTGTTGGGGGTCTGTTGGTTGGGTGAAGGGAGGCTGAAGGGAGGCTAGAGGGAGGATGGAGGGAGGCTGGAGGGGAGCTGAAGGGAGGCTGGAGGGGAGCTGAAGGGAGGCTGGAGGGAGGCTGGAGGGAGGCTGAAGGCAGGCTAGAGGGAGGATGGAGGGAGGCTGGAGGGAGGCTGGAGGGAAGCTTAAGGCAGGAAGGA
>JAOPJO010000008.1:10401366-10412319 GCA_027123675.1 Molva macrophthalma | reverse complement strand
CCCCCCCCCCCCCCCCACACACACACACACACACACACACACACACACACACACACACACACACATCTTTCCCTCCCCACAGCCTCACACCCCAAAACGTCCCTAGAAGTCTCTCTTTTTCACTGCACAGTTGTAGTGTGGTTTTACATACGAGCTTGTGCCTATTGGGACGTCCTTCCCAGGCTTTCCAAACATGTTCTATACATGTGCTCTATTCATAGCCTCTTCCAGAACACAAACAGGACTGGATGGAAATAATTGCGTGATACATAACAATCCTAATAAACATTGATGATAAAGAACAAATGTTGCAGTGGTATGACTGGGATAGCACTGCTAGTCTGCTGTGTAGGGTATAGTATGAGCTCATTGTGATCAATTCAAGATCACAATTCAAGATCTCTGGAATTCACAGGGTTTTCTCTGAAAGCCAACCAAAATCACATCTTTTTTCACAAGCCTATAATGTTTAAAGTGTGTGGTTAACGGGTAAAACTGTTATTTTAGAATCAACATTGTTATTGGTATTATTCCCTTTTCAATAATACTAATGATAATACCTTCTTATCTTATTCCCTTTTTATTGTAATACCTTCTTATCTTGTATGCTTTTATCCTTTCTTATATGTTTTAAATATGTAACACCTCCTTATTTTGTATGTTTTTATCATATATGTTTTTGTAATGTATAAGCACATTGAGTCTAGGCCTGTCGTATGAAGTGCTACATACATAAACTTGACTTGACTTGACAATAACGCTCTCTCTGTCTTGGATTCTCATTTTCCGGCCACCAGTCTATAGTCAATGTCGAACAACTCAATGTCAGCATGTTGGTGGGTAGGGGTTAGGGTATGAGGGGGAGGAGCCACAGAAGCAGCTGGCCAGCACAGAAAACACCAGTAGGAAGCCACTCGCCCACGAATGGGATTCAGTGCTGGGGCTGAGAAGCATTTATTGGTGGGTTTATTGGCTAACGGAGCATAATGTCATGGCCGTGTTCCTCTTTATGCCTCTCTTGTCGGGTGGATGACGTCGCGGGAGCGCAAGGCGTTTGGTCACGCAGAGGTGCCGTCCGTGGCTAAACAGATGGCAGAGCAACAGAGAGAGAGAGAGAGAGAGAGAGAGAGAGAGAGAGAGAGAGAGAGAGAGAGAGAGAGAGAGAGAGTGGCAATGGGCAGCAGATGGAGAAGAGATCACTGAAATGAAGGAATGTATACTGTATATACCTCTGCCCACCCACACATACACACACACACACAGTGGACACGCACACAAACACAGGTTCACATAGAAACACACACACACACACACACGCACACACAGACATACTCAAACACACACACACACACACACACACACACACACACACACACACACACACACACACACACACACACAGTATAGTATATGCAGTGCGAACATGCAACAGCAAAATATAGAAAAATCTGCAGACACAGAGACCAACATGAATGGAATTATATATACCCTTGATAATCATGTCTAGACATCAACTTAAGTTCTAAGGGCACACAAAAAGTAATTATTTATGGTAAAACCAAAAAACATTAAATAGGCCGATTTGAAAATAAAAGAAGAGAAAACAAAATACATTTTCCAAGCCTGTTGAGGTCACGGCAGAGTTTAAGAAACTAGCAAATGACTGATGTTCCATTCGAAGCTATTTCACAGGAATCCAAAAGGGGGCAACCCTGTCCCGCAAAGGAAGGCGACGCGTCGCTACAGCAGGTGAATGAATGAGTCCCAAATATGTTAATGACGGCATGGAAAAGTGTTTCATATCTCACGTTGGCAGGTACTATTCTTGCCTGATACAGCAATAGGTCTACAAATGCACCTTTATGTCGTTTGTTTTTGTTCTGGATGTCGTTGTAAGTCCCTCTACATTATTGTTAGATTTATTTCATTTTACAATAAAAAAAATGGAAAGCGATAATGTTAATGTATCCGAGTAGCGTTGTGTATCAGAGTCGTCTAGACACACTATCACACTCTTCCGTTAGGTTGATTAAGTAGGCCGCTGCCTTCCTGACATCAATCGAACCGCACCCTGCCTGACCACACACCCACTGGGGAACGCGACCCCATCACACAAATGTCGCGCATTTCTTATCGGGTATATAGTGAAATGAAGTGAAACGAATTTCATCTTTAGTAGTCCTTTCTCTCTTCTCTTTTAGAAGTGTATTTAATAATATGATTTCAAAGTAAAGTACTATGTATTGGCTATAAACTGTATATTGTTCTTTCATATAGGCACATTCCCATGGAGCCTCATATTACTACTCAATATAATGCAAATGTAATTCCCTGTAAGATCAAGACAGCAAATTAATCACAATTCCGTCGTTTAAGGACAAACTAAAATGATTGTGTAACATGCCACGGATGTGTAATTTTACACAAGGAGGGGAACTCATGCTGAAGGAGGGGGGCGGCTTCCAGGACATAATGGGTGAGTGTAGGTGGAGATATGCTGTACCTTCTGTGCTCTGAAACCACAGAAGGTAAGCATATGCAAGAGTGAAAAACGTAAACCCCTCCCGCCCTTTATGAACGCCTCGCTCATGGACGTGACATCCTGTCTAACTATATGCACACTGCAATAGAGCAACAGTTTGAAACAGCAGCCACCTGCAACGGAAAACAAAAAAACCTGCTATGTTTGATCGCGGACTCCAAATATACGGTGAGACAACAACTTTAGGCCTCATGTAGACTATCTTTTAATGCAGTATAATGATGGTAGTGGATAAGTAACAGTAAGGCAGAAAGGGGAAAGGAAATTGAATAGGGCTAGATTTCTGGGAGCTCAATATCTGGGCAGGTCTATGTTTAGATGTTTAGATGGAAAGATTCGCAAAATGCCACGCATGGCACGTATAGGCCTCGGCCTACTTATTGGTCCAAACGTAGACAAGCCTCCCCTTTCATATGTGATTGATGAAATTAAGCTTGTGTAATAGTTTCTTGCTTTTCAATACCACTGCCGTTCACTCGTTCCTATTGGAATAGCGTCGATTCTACATCAGCAGCGCTGTGATCCGCCCTGCTTCATGGCATCGTCCTACAGAGCGGCTGCAGCAGCGTCAGGGGCCATGGGGTCAAGGCGGAGGAAAGACTGTCCCTGCGCTCTGAAGTTACACCCCATATAATAATATAGAATATATGTTTCGTCCAACGTGATAGGCACAGCCGTGTGGTGTGGGATAACTTCGTTTCATGCACAAAAGCGCCTAAATATAAAATAATAAAGAAGCACAATGAGGATATTTTACTTGGAGTAGGCATCGCCCTACTTCGAATGTCGCATGAATGTCGTTCCTGCGGACTGAGTTGTACAGCGACTGATGCGGTGGTATACGTGTATCGTCGACTTTATGTGAAAAAATATATATGGCAATAATTAAGTAGACGAACTAATGAAAATAGTGTCCTGCGTGAGGACATTGGCCTAGAGATAATATAGGCCTAGTATAATGAACCGGAATCAAGGTGTTTTGTTGTTAACAATTTCAATTATGTGCACTTTAATATAATGTGAATAATGTTTTTATTATTTTATTTTACAATATCTGCATTAATTTGTAATATCAATACATAGGCCTATCTATAAACGTTTGCCAAAAAATTGTATTGTAGGATTTTCACCTGACAAACCTAAGAAAAACGAACCCTGATCCTGCAGGGATTGCTTATGGAAACTTGTAGCCTATACAACAATTCATTGCTTCAATATTGTTATATTCTTTTATTAGTCCTACCTCACCCTAAAACGTATAAAAGTTCTAACTAGGACTAATTTGTCTGCTGCATGTAAATGCGGATTAATGTTTTTTCCTAAAACTGTGCTTAGTTACCCTTCCTGTTTCTGAAAAATGGGAAGAGAAAAGGTTTGACTTCTGTAAGGCTTCTACTAATTAATTTGATGTTGATAATTCAGCCTCAATCTTCTTCGGTTCGTTTTTTGGTTACTGCAACAGAACAAATAGTCCGGTTCATGGAATTGTTTAGCAAAACATATCCGTGGAAACACGAAAGCTTTGCTTGTGTCAGCAGAACCCTCTCCTTTGTGTTTCTCAAGCAGTACATGTTGGTTTAGTACTTGGCCAATAGGGGGCGCTGCAGACTCGCATTTTGTACTCCAGACCTCCGACTGTAGGCTGGAAGCGACCGTGAGGACAAGCAACCCAGCTCACTATGTTGGGTTGCCAGTGGGCTAGGTTAAGTGAGTCATTACAGTATGTTGTGTTTTGTATTACATAGTCGAATCGCCGGAGTTGCGATCAAATACCTGGGTTTTGTTCTAGACTATCCAAAAAATATGTATTTGCTCCTCAGTCAAGCGGAAGACTCTGAGTGGTAATTTATTTTAAATTGCAAGAACAACTGATCTTTTTTCTCCTAGCTTTGATTGACCGGTTGTTGTTTTTTTGTATTTGCATTCATTATTTTTTTTAAACCTTGTTATGTAGCATATAAACATATTATTTTGGCATCATAATTTCTATCTAGAGAAATAGCTATAGTCACAGGTAGGCCTAAACAAGTAAAGTGAGGGGGGTCTATCAAAAATAATAATTGATTTTATTTAGGCTTAAATTAATTAAATGTATAAAGTATAATATACTTAGATGTATTATATGAATTCGGAGGTCAAATAATCAGTATTTGTAGTATTTTTTTACATAATTAATGCAAACTCTACCGGTTTGTTTTTATTTTGCTAACAAAAAATACCTTAATGGGCTTAAATAACACATTTCAATATTGCCTTAAATGCAGGTTTAATATATGAATTGGGGAGAGGGAATCGCTTGCTCGTGTTGGCGCACCCCTTGAGACTTTTAAACGTCCTTTGCCTCCAACAATGTATCCAAAAAAGGTCGGCTATATCGAAGTGTCAGAGGGGCAGGTTGAGCTGCCTGCAGACCATTCTCGAATCTCGAGCCGTAGTTGCTATCCAAACAAATAAACAGAGGAGAACATTGGAGTCGATCACGGGGAGAGGGCGTGTCGGAGGCGGGCCGAGCGCGCCACTGCCCGGAGCCCTGAAAAGTGAGGGACCTGTGCTCATTACGCACACTGCAGCCCAACTTTCAGAGTTGCCTGAAACCCGCGTTGCGAACTCCTGTAACTCACAGAGAACGCAAGTCTCGCTCTCGGTTTAGTTATTTTTTTGTTGTTGGCACTTTTGCGTAAAGTTCAACATAATAAAGTTGGCTGCATGGCTACGTGAGAAGTACATGGACGAACTTGGAAGAAGTTTCCCGACGCTTTATTGGAGCTTGATGTCGTTAGTCATTGTGGATTACTGATACACTGCACGAGTCTGTGAAGAGTGACCTTTGGCAACTATTTATTGGGGTAAGATTCAAGTGCTGTGCAAAGCAGGTTACATGAGGTTGAAACTGACAGCAGTTCTCGCATTATATAAGAATAACTATCATCCAATGCGGCAATTTGTAGAGACGTTTGTTAAACGTTGACTGATGTCAAGCCTTAAACAGTAAAACCTTTGGTAAATATAATAGCCTACAAGTCTGGCGTTGTAGCAAACCTCCCCAAAGTAGTGTTAGTATTAGTATTGTGTCCTACAGCACCTGTGCAAAAATCCAAACATCGGTTTCTAAAAGAGACGTAAAATGCACTCACTACAGTGATAAGACGTGGATGGTCTTTAAAATTGGGAATGTAGAAATTAAAAAAGGCGGATGAATGTGCAATTCTCCCGAGGAATACAATGTAATGAATCATTAATATTATGTTAAACAAAATACTACTTTAAATGGCTGCTCAAGTTATTCAGCTGCGTCCTGTTTTGTCTTTCCAGACAAAATACAAAACGCCCGGTCTCGTTTAAATGATTATTCCAGTAATTATTCTGTTCTCGCCATAGACTTGACCTTCCATAGAGTCAACGTAATATGTGTGGGAAAACATGACTTAATACTACCAGTACTACCAGTAGGTATTTAGTAGGCCTATTACTTGTGCCTGTTTGTTTTCCTATAGCCTAGACATTTGCACTGCATGTAAGAATAATGTAGCTCAAACTAATAGGGATGTTTCGTTTTTAAATAAAATATGTTTATTTGAGACAGGCTATATTGAATTAAGTTTCACTCATATATTAACTCCGTTATTACACAATGCTAATCCGTACAAAGAGTATTCCATTACTACAGTGAATTTAATTTAACATGTTAAATAGTTACTCAACCCAATATTAAAAGCTCCTAAATTAAACAGCTGTCACATTATTGAAGGTGGAAGTAGGCCTATGATTTCCACCGTCCAAACCACGTTAAATGTTTTGGCCTTTATGCCTACCTCCATTAATTGGCAATATCATAATTGCAATAAAACAAACTACCAGAACGTTACTCCTTACGCTATACGTTAATATAAAACAATTACAATTGTGTTGATTAAGCAACCTTTGACGTTCTCAAAAAAGCTAATTCAAATATTGGTTGATTCCTTTTGTGGTCATTCTCAGAAGCTTGCTCGTTTAACCCGTGTAAACCATGGCATCCCCCTAACGGTCTCCTTGTGTGTTCTTGTGTTCTAGAGTGTCCTAGTTTCTGTTTTCTCCAGAGGCCTCCGCCTTGACGTCCTTCGCCGAGATGGGGAGCAAAGCACTGCCGGCACCGATCCCCCTGCACCCGTCCCTCCAGCTCACTAACTACTCCTTCCTGCAAGCTGTCAACACTTTCCCCGCGGCCGTCGACCAGCTACAGGGACTCTACGGCCTCAGCGCAGTGCAAACGATGCACATGAACCAGTGGACGCTGGGTTATCCCCACATGCAGGGACTGAGGTCAACGATAACTGAAATGGCTGCTGCCCAGGGCCTGGTGGACCCCAGGTTTTCCTTCCCTTCGTTACCGTTCGCAGCTGCAGCTCACCTCTTCCATCCAAAACAAGGTTCTGTAACGCACGGTCTGCCTTCGCTGCACAAAGTCAGGCCGAGGTTTGATTTTGCAAACCTCGCTATCGCAGCCACTCAGGAGGATCCTCCGAAAGCTGTAGACTTGGCAAAGCTGACGGAGGGACTCGGGGGCACGATCTCTGAGTTGAGCAAACTCTCTCCGGACAGAAAACCAACCCGTGGCAGGCTTCCGTCTAAGACGAAAAAGGAATTTATTTGCAAGTTTTGTGGCAGGCATTTTACAAAGTCCTACAACCTACTCATCCACGAGAGGACACACACCGACGAGCGGCCCTATACATGTGATATTTGCCATAAGGCCTTTAGAAGACAAGATCACCTTAGAGACCATAGGTAAGGAACACGTTCATGAATCACTTTTTCCCCCCCCTCCCCATTTTAATTTATATTTATAAAAGCTATCTTTTTTAAATGTATATATCTTGTGAGATGTTTTGTAATTATATTTTAGAGTTATATATATGGCTTTTAATAGACAATAACAAAATGTGTAGTCCTAATTTTTCATAAAATAACTGGTGCCTGGCACAGGCCTATTCCCCGAGTTCTCTCCACGAGGGCGCCAGAGCACTTAACTCTTCATATCGTCCGTAACATAGAAATATAAACTTTCCGCCCCTGATCAGACAGGGTTCTGCAACACGTTAGAGGCAGCACGTTGAACGAGCAGATGTCTGATCATGTTCTCTCTTCGCCTCCACAGATACATCCACTCCAAGGAGAAACCCTTCAAGTGTCAAGAGTGTGGCAAGGGATTCTGTCAATCTCGAACTCTAGCCGTCCATAAAACTTTACATATGCAGGTAAGATCTCAACAGTGTGAAACCACACCACCACAAACTCATACTGATAAAAAAGATACACACATTCATCGTTAGTCAATTAAAACGTTGCGTAATGACAATCACAATGTAGGCCTACGATACTGCATGCCTGGGAACATACAGACAAACAGAGTCCCGCACATATTTGCGCTTGGATTAAATCCAATTTACGTAAAAGACTACGAAAATAAATACATAAATATAATTTCAAAAAAGGCCTACGCAAGGGAATTACATCATCAGCAAACACATGTTACAAACATATATTGGCAATTAGTAATAATCGAAATGACTTGCAACGTGGTGAACTTCAAGTGACTGGAGATAGATATCATATAAATAAAGGGAATAATCATTTGCTTGCTTTAAATCTAAACAGGAATCGCCCCACAAATGCCCCACATGCGGAAGAACCTTTAATCAAAGAAGTAACCTGAAAACTCACCTTCTCACCCATACAGACATCAAGCCCTACAGCTGTGGCCGCTGCGGAAAGGTGTTTCGGCGCAACTGTGACTTGCGACGGCACAGTTTGACGCACACCCCACATCAGGACTACTAGCCAGGATGGCTGGACACCTAAATAATAACAATGATATTAATTATGATAATAATAAACTGATAACAATGGACAAGAGAAAAGAAGAAGCCAAGAAAGTGTTTTTTTTTCTTTTCTTCTTATTTTGGTTTTGCCCAAAGACAATCTGGAAATCAGGACACTTTACAATTGGGATTTTGGAATCTGTTGAATCTCATTGGACCGCCGTGGAGCCGCGCCATCTTTCATATTACCTGTAAATATCAACACCATGTACATACTGTTTTTATTGTTCTGCCCTTGAATAAACGTGTTAAAACCAGGCATAAGTTTAAAGTATGTTAAATTGTATTTTAGAAATAAAGCAAGTTAAATATTTCCATTTGTAAGACTGCATTTTTGTGTTGCATATACGTGGAAACATGAGACGTTTGTAACCTAAAATATAAATTCGAACGAGTAGATCAGTGGACTTGTCTAAAGGACAACTTGCTAGAAGACAGGTGATTCTTCTAATGTTCTTTAAGCATAAGTCTCAGAAATGGTTGAAGAAAAAACAATAGAGGCCAACGGCATTTTTATGTTAGACCTTTAAAATTATATATTTTAATAAATAGCCGTGTTGTTGTTAAAGATGTATACAAGGTAGCAGCATATTACTATATTCATATATTGCTATGGCCTATATCCACGTCTCCAACTCTAGTGAAATTATGAACTATAATGCGTCGTCCAGTTTTTCTCACAGAGCTTTTAGCCTGATTATTTCTCAACATTAGACTAATTGGTTTTAGTTTGGCCACGTTCATTCAGCTGTGAGATCTACAAGCAAGAATGTAATTGGCACAATATAAACACAATGAAGAGATATATTTAGGCACCTCACCTAAAACTAAAGACGTACAACTAAAGAAGGCGAGGACTGCATTAAGAGGATGGATGTAAACGTTATAGATTCAATAACGATCGCTAGCATTAATAAAAATAGGCATACTAATAATAATAATACAAGTTATAATAATAATAATAAAACGATAAACTATTTATAATTATAATAATTATAATAACACTAAATATAAAGTAGCCTAAAATAATAATAATTTCATAATAACGCATTATATATTATATGGACTGTCTTTTTTCGCTGTGTACCAAATAGTCTTGAAATTAGTTCAGTTATTTTATTTGAGTTAGTTTCCGTTGGATTCGATCTTAATAGTACACACTATACGAAGTTTATTTAGAAATTTTGTTAAATTAACACCCTGGTCTTTTACTTATCGAGAAATAGAGGCCTATTCTTCATTGGTTTTAGTTTTCGACACAATATCACTTGATGCACTTGTCTTTTCGTCGCATGGCCGACGTTTCATTTTTTTCAATTATAGGCCTAATAGGCCTAACGTGGTGAAGTCTCCCGACTGTGCAGTAATTTGAATTAATGAAATATATAAGTGCCCTCATATCAAATAATAACATTTAAACAGTATTATTTGACCGGGAATTAAATATTTCACTGCAGGTGGACTTCAACGATTTTTTTGGAAGAAGAAAAAAAACCTTCAGATCGTTGGCAGTATATGCAAGTCGTTGTATTTTGTCTCGTATTGTGAAGTTATTCAAAGAAAAAATCAACGAATAGGCAATTTTGACAAATTAATACAATTAACATGTAGGCCTATTTCCTTGTGTAGGCCTATTATTATGGCCAAAACATATTTTCATAGAATTGGCGATAATAGAGTCTGATGGGCTACTATTTATTATAGGCCTATATTACTGACTAAGCCCCTCTTTCCAACGGGGTACACGGTAAAAATAAGAGGTCAACGTGACTCTAAACCAAGTATGATTTACTTGGATTCAATTCAACATTTGGAGGCAACAGTGAAAATGTGTAGGCCTAATGTGTAAATCGGTTGTTTTTTCATTAACATCATTAGGCTAGATAAATATTGTATCATTAGTAAGTGGCCATAAGGCCTACATCAGGGTTTAGCCACGAGCCCATGAAAGACATAATAGGCCTATTTTTCTATACATACATTTACATTACTGCCAGATGGGTATTGAACATGTTTGGCTAGTTAATGTCTTAAATCTTAAGGAGGCGAAATGCCATGGAAACTGAGCTTTAATGATTCATTTAGTAGTTTGTCATATCTCATCTGATCTTTGAAAATATATAAAACCATACTTATTAATAGTTATGAATTACAATCTCGATACACAGATAAATATTAGCTATTTATGCGAGTAAAATGTGCAATGTAATCATAACATGTTGCAAATACACCACAATAAATACTTCATAAATACCCCCTTCATTGTATAGTGCGCTTTTTATGTGACTTTGACACGATTTTATGTTATCGTTCAACTTCATAAAGTTTGAGCAAAGAATGATGTACCATTCAGCTTCTGAAAAAGTCGCAACGAATAAAGAATGAGCATAGACTTCTTGAATCCAAATAAATACTGTATGATCATAAAATATGATTAGCCTAGAATAGCCCAGAGAGAAGGAAGGAAGTGGCCCACACACACACACACACACACACACAAACACACACACACACACACACACACACACACACACACACACACACACACAC
>JAOPJO010000008.1:10388933-10401360 GCA_027123675.1 Molva macrophthalma | reverse complement strand
ACACAAACACACACACACACGCACACACACACACACACACACACACACACACACACACACACACACACACACACACAAAATCACACACAAGCTTGCTTGTTTAGATTCGCGGCGTAAACTTTACCTCAATCATTTAGAATGTGAACTCCATGCAGCCAATAAATACCGTGTTTATATGAGCCTTGCAGCAATTAATGGACGACTCTTCTTGTGTTGTGACAGTGACACATTTTTGCGTGTTTCATAGCACAATAGAGTCACACACCGAACGGGGAAATCGATTAAATAATTAGAATCTGTTTGACATTACAAAGCAAAATTATAAGTAGCCTATGTTTACGACGAAACCAGATTGAGTTAAAGAAATATGCGTCAAAACCCACCACTGCCACACAATGATTTATTATAGGAATTGTCTGAATGCGCAAAGTTCGACAGGAAAAGGTAATCCATTAGACACAACATTAGACATGACAAAAACAGCCATATATTTAACCGCTTTCCACCTTAAATCTCATCAGACAATATTCCATTCATGACCCCTAATTAGGGCAGCAAACATTAAGGAGAAATTAATTAAACCCACCTAACAGACAATTATGCCGCTGCAGAGGCCATGTGAAAAGGAGAAACTGAAACTGGCCATTAAAAAAAATTGAATAAGCATACTCAATGAGTGGTACGATAGACAGGCGCCAGGCAAGAGTGAAAGGACCAAGTTCCGTTTTTTTAATTGAATTCCCCACGGAACTGCTCATGCGCATAAACTGCAAAGATTTAAACAATCATCTGAATTGAACGGTTAACGTTTACTGCTACACGAGTGTCACGCTGTCACGGCACGGATGAAAACGATTATGTCATAATTTATTATATTTTGTTAACGACCACACAGTTTGCTTTGTCCCTTCACTTAAATTAAACGTTTCTCTGTTACAGAAATAGCCCTAGTCTACCCAGGACAAATTTTGACTGGCTTTATGCAGGAGCTGTCATTGGGAATTTTGAAGTGGAGTAAAAAAGATTGTGTAAACTAAACACTTCCAACTGAAGTGACTTCTTTTGTGAGCTGATTTTTTAAAAACACCGGGGTTTTTATACCGACTCGCTTAAATAAACCAATATTTTGTTTTCTAATTCCTTATCCTTTTTGTCTACGAATAGGCCAGAGACCCAGAGATGAACAAAACACTGTTTATTGAAATATGCTATTTGTTACACTTAATTGTATTATTTAATAATACGCTATTGTTTGAATGGATCAAAGCTACCACATCGAAAACAAGTTATATTTAGAAAAGTCATAGTGACAAAAATAGGATATTTTTAGGCCTCTGTAGGGATGGGGCGTGTCTTCTGGAGCGGAGAAGGATATGACGTCGCGCACGCGGAAGATGTGTGAATGTTTACTGATGACGTTTTCTCGGGACCACAGAGATGTGCTAACCACACCAGCTAAAGAGATGCATTAGTTACTCTAAAGTTGTAATTCTTACAATAGCTTCAGGATAAGTGGGCTAACCGGGTAAGAATAACGCGTTTGCTTTTCCCAAGCATTGATTCTGGTGGTGATAATATGATATCGAATATAAAATATATATTACAATAGCTACAGTAGCTGTTAGCTTAGCTCCTCTCCTTCTCTGATGCTGTGGTCTCCAGAATAATAGCACCCACTTAGTTGTTATGCTGGCTCTGAATGGGTTTACTGTTGACACCGATGCATTGTCATGATCTAATTGAAACGTCGTTTCACGTATGGCAACTACTGAGGAGGAACGTCTAACTTAGGTTCATAACCAAGTAATGTTAGCTAGCTCCCCTAGGTGTAAGTATTACTCTCAGAGTTTAAGACATGAGCAGCATGTTTGTACATCTAAAATACAGCCCAAGTACATCGAATGGCACACTACTAAAACATATTTAGTCCGGTCTTCTAACTACGCAAAGTGCTTGCTGTAATGATCAGGACTTGCTCCAGTTATATGGACTGAGAGGTGTGTTGGAACCGGTTGGGACATCTGTAATGATCAGGACTTGCTCTATTTACATTGACTAAGAGGTGTGTTGAAATCGATTGGACATCTTTAATGAACAGGACTTGCTCCAGTTATATTGACAGAGATATGTAGGAACCGGTTGGGACATCCGTAATGATCAGGACTTGCTCCAGTTGCTCCTGGACTGAGAAGTCTGTTGTTACCGCTTGGAACATATTGTTGACATTAGACTACCTGTCAGTAAGCTACCGTTGATTACTGGGTTGGAATAACTTACCTTTACATCGCGGCAATACGGAATAAGGATATTAGGTTAATTGTGTGCTAATTCAGTGCTTGTTCAGACTGAGGTTTGTGCACTTGTTGGTAATTTTTCTCTTCTCTTCAGTTTCTCTGCAGTAGTTTGTAAAAAAATACAGATAATTGGTTTGTTGTTGGTGTGAATTGGTATATCATATACATTTGTAACAAGAATACTGTTCACATTACAACAAGAAGACTTCACATTACATCATCTAGCTAAACATCAACTTGAACATAGTCTAAGCAATGACTTGGAGAGATTTATCTTTCCATTTAAAAATACTTGTCTGCCCGTCAGATGGCTAGTCCATTTAATTGATGAAGATATTGGACAACACTATGAAACCATGAAGAAAGATGTCTCCATAAACTGGCCAATGTGTGTGTGTGTGTGTGTGTGTGTGTGTGTGTGTGTGTGTGTGTGTGTGTTTTAATCAGTGTGACCCAAGACGGGGACAAGATGTTGGAGTCCTACGTCACACCACTCCTGATGAGCTATGTCAACAAATACATAAAGAATCTAAAGCCGTCAGACCTGCAGCTCTCCCTATGGGGCGGGGATGTCGTGCTCAGCAAGTTGGATCTGAAGCTGGATGTCCTGGAGCAGGTATGCTAAGTGGTACTATTCGTATTATGCAGTGGGACATTTAACTGTTATTTGTAGAGTCACATTTTTTGAAAAAAAACAATATAAACTGGGCTTGGGTATTTTGGTGAACATTTGGAATTTTGTTGAAAGAACATCATAACATATCACACATTGATTGAGTGACCACATTAACTTGCATATAACCCAAATAAATAATATTATTTTTACTTTACAAATTATTTAAAATGGCACAGCAGCATCTCTTCTGGAGACTATGGTCACACTAGAAGTTGGTTGTTGCAGCTGTTTCAGTTTTGCCAGTTTATATAGCAAATAATTTTGGACTAGGAAAAACTCACAGTACACCAAGATTAACCCCTTCTATCTAATCAAGTGTTCTTCAATTTCTATCTGAAATCATTATGCACCACCAGTTATTTTTTGTATCTCAAAAGTGTCCATTATGACTAGCTACTACATCATTTGCAACAACAGGCTGAAAAAAGAAAAAGAAGAGAAGTGTTCTGTTACAGGATGCTGATACTGCATCAGTATTATGTTGACGTGAACATGTTGAGAAATGTACTTGAATGTTTTACCTTCCACAGCTTCTTTAAGAGTCTGTACATTTGTATAGCTGTCATATCTGGATAGGATCAATGTTACTTTGGTCAAAAAAAAATCTCCTGGGCTGGCTGAAGTTCTTCAGTTTCAGAAGGGCTGTCCAAAGTACTACCTAACACAACATCAATTGTGATACAAGTTGTTATTGCATGCAGCCTTAAGAAAAAACTTGCATTGGGAATTTGTGTTGAAAACTTGGCAGTTTACTCCGTTTAGGAGTTTGCTAGCCCATATAGCTAACATTTGGAAACTTTTATTAAAAGAAGAGTCAATGAAAACCTACTTTTAGGACTTCTATTACTACTACTTTTAGTATCTCTTTGGTGGTATTAGAAAAATACCTTCATATGTTGTAACTATTGTTTTTTGCTCTAAAGGAGCTATTTGTAGGTGACCAGTTTCATGATTTAATGGGTAGAAGAGTAGTTCAAGATGCAGGCCAACCTTTTTCCCTGGCCTCTGAATAAATCTAATTTAGATGTAGCCGTAACATATTTGTAATGTGTCGCTATTGGAAGGAAACATTGTTCCAACCTTAAAACACACAAATACCACAAGTAATTTTCTTCATGTTCCTGCCTTCATAAAATAACATGCACCAGTGAGGTCGAGCTGAAGTTAAAGTCCTTGCAACTCTGGCCCCCTTTCCAACAACTTTGTATCTTCACAGGAACTGAAGCTACCCTTTACCTTCATGAGCGGCCATATCCACGAGCTGCGTATCCATGTGCCATGGACCAAGCTTGGGTCAGAACCCGTGGTCATCACTATCAACACGATGGAGTGCATCCTAAAGCTGAGAGATGGAGCCCAGGTGAGTTCAAAACTAAAGCCGACGTCACTAACTTTCAAAAGTGTATGCTGTCTCATTCTTAGTAAGAGGGCGGTGTAGAGACCTTGGGGATTTTACTGTTAAACATGAAATGATGGAAATGTTTTCTTTGGTCGCAAAGGTTCATCAACCTGAAAAATACTGCAAAGAGTCTTCAAATGTTAATTATTTCTTAAATGGTATACACTTTAATTGCACATCATACTTTATTATGAAGGCTGTATTGGTGCTCAGGTTCAGTGTGTTCCACTGATGTGGCATGTTGCCTGAGTTCTCTGCTGCCCTGATTAGTAGCATCTGTAAAGAGTTGTAATAAGTAATGGCACATCATTTACATTTACATTTAGGGCATTTAGCAGTCTGCAGTCTGATAATCACAGACTATCGTTAGGCAGGGAAATGTTTTACTACAGCTACAACTCAACAACTAAACCCTACTTAACTAAACCCTATCCATCTAGTTCTGGTTTGGCTACACATTACTCAAGCATGGATTAAAAGTTGTTAATATGACATGGCTAAGTAGCATTTGCTTTTATCTTTGTGATCAGTGCCTAATTACACCTGATGAGTTGGGTCCGAGAAGGAATGCCCTGAAGTAAATGAGAAAAAAAACAAAGAAACTGAAAGCAAATATGTCACGTGCCGTTTAGGCATAATAATGATGTAATGTCTTTTGTACAGTGATTTTTATTTTGATCTACATTTTCAAAAGCTTCTAAGAGGGTAAATAGAGAGCACATTGGCAAGTGCTGCAAAGACAGGGAACACATTTTAAAGTTTGAAGATAAAAGTGTGTCATGATTCATTCTACCAGGATTAACTATTTGCAAATGGTTTTACATTTATCAAGAGAAGCATCTGTCTTCATGTTTGAACCAGATGGGCTTTAGTTCAAAACAGATATTAGGATTTCTGCTACCTCCTTTCAAAGAGTCCTATTCTACCCTAATTATATTAACGCAAAATATCTATTAAATACCTCACATTTATCATAAATACTGTAGTACTTAAATATTTAACAAAGTCCCTTGACTTAAAGTGTTTTATTTTTTATTGTTGTCCTTATAGGTAATCAGAGAAAAAAAAGTTACTTTGAGCTATACCATGCCCAAATGGAGACATGAATCTGAAACCAATTAACCCAAGAGCAATATTTATATTATTGTGTTCAGGTAGTTATGATTATAAATATTTTCATTTTCAAGTAGGGTGTATGAAAGACATTTTTCTTAGATTTATTTATGCAGAAGCGCCTGCTCCTACCTCTGCCACCCATGAATCTCGGTACTGGCCAGTATCCCAAGGTAGAAGTTTCAAGGCCAGATGTCCCAGGAGAAACACATTTCAAGGGAAGTCAATTACAGCTCATTATATAGACTGCGGCAAAAAGATTTGTAACACATGAGCTGCACAGACCTAATGGTAAATATCATAGTAAGCACATGGCTACTGCTCAAGTGATCAGGTTTCCAGTTAATTGGACCTTTTCACATTGTTTTTACACCGGCTTATTGCGAGTAAATTCAAAACAAGTATTTGTAACAGCTGTGCTGTGACGCTCCCCGAGAAAAGAAAATAATTATTTGGAAAATTGCTAATTACATTTTGGACAAATTATTCATTGCTATGCACACCCTTGAGACCCATTATGGAGTTGCGCCAGACCTTCAGCATAAGTCCTTGTAGCAGGAGGAATTTTAAATGAGTCGCCATACTATTTCCTATCGGGCCTTGACCGACTGCTGTGTTCTCCAGCCAAGAAAATTGACCACATTTCCGTTGTATTCCTTAATTAGTTTACGCTATAACGTGATATATTAATTACATTTAAACTTGTTTTAACCCATGATTAGAACATCTTAATGTTGTTTGTGGTGTTCTTCCAACAGCACTTCCTATTCAAAGAACAGTAACCCCTGTGGTTACATTCTTAGACCATCAGAAATTAAATTATATCCCCCAGGTTAACCAGTCCACTATATTACACCCGTTATGCACTCGGCCTGAATCCAATTTTAATCTGCTTTCCACTGGGAAATGCAGTAGATTTGGCATGGCTGTATTTGGCGCTAGGGCTATCACAGTAAGTGAGCCAACCAAGTAATTTCAATGGTAGCCAATAGAGCAAAAACCTGAAAATTGTGATTGTGTATGGAAAGTCTTGCACTCAAAGTTTAGTAGATTAACTAGTGTTTCTCTTGTCCAGCAGAGACAGGAACTTTGTGGTGGACGTTGTGTGGCCAAAGTGTGGAAATGATAAATTATATAATTAATATGGTTTGTTTTCATAATTACTGTTAAAGCCTGAGCGCTGGCCTGTGTAAACATCCGTGCCTCTTTTGAAGTTCATTAAGGGTCGTATAATTTCACTAGAATTATTTGGATCTCTTAATGTTCTTGTTTCCCCAAGAGAGAGGAACTGGATAGTATTAAGGATATTCGTATTGCTCAATGAGGCCCATCTGCAAAGCACAGAGAGCAGCACACAATTATAGTTTCCAGCAAATGTGGAAAACTGGGCACTTTGCAGCACTTAGAGATTATAGCTCCTTCTGCATTCTTGTTGCCTGAAATAGGCTTTAATGTGAATTTTTTTGTCAGTTTGTCATTGAGACTTGATTTACTTAAGACAATTAAAAAAACAAATGCCCAAAGTGTCAATTTGGCATCCTGTGCTCTTGACTTGAACTACGTAATTTAATGACGTAGCGATATGCTATTAAGGTTTTATGGCTTTTAGAACTTGAAGTTTTGTGAATTACAATTTCTGTTTCTCAGAAGATCATTGTTTTTGGTGTCTTCATTTGGCCTCATATTCTTTGTTTTGTTAAGGCTGGAACTTGTGACAGTGGTTCATGTTGACGTTGAATTATTAGTGTGGACATCGCCATGTGAAATTCGGCTAAGACTTCCTCTGTGCTTAAGAGCTCACTATATGTAACAGGAGATTGGTCATGGGGATGAAAGGGTTTTGTAGTAGTCAACCTAAACTCTTTCCTCTTGCACAGACATGGGAGACACTCTCCAAGTGTCTCCCATGTCTCTCTTGAGGAATTCGATATGAGTGTGCTGTTTGATCTTTGTCCATAAATTAAAACTGTAGTCGGAATTAGCTAAGAAATGTATGGGATGAAACAATGCCTTTTAAATCTATCATGCCATGCAGTGCTCTTATGGAAACTACAGTTATAAATAGGCTATATTTGGTACATTTAATTTCTTACATTAGGCCGAGTTGGCGTCTAAAGGTTTCAATTTAAATATGGGGGGCTGTTTCTAGTCTGTGGTATGATGCTGGGCATGTGGTTTTAAACCTCAGAGCATTCAAACTTTACACCATTATGACTGAAGAAACATTTTCCACCGTGAAAGGTTTCATCAGAGTTTATTGTGTGGCTGTTTTGGGGATTCTTTTCTTTTATATTTGCAAAATCGGCAGTTAGCAATGATGCTGCAAACTTGGGGACATCGTGTTTTCCGACATCCCAGTAAACCCCTCCATGTTAAGAAGCCAATTGACATTGGGCAAAGATAGAGGAACCAGCTGGACAACAGTTAAAGTGAATGCTAATGCTCACAGGCACTCGTTTCTTTACATATGTGACAAAGATAAGGGTTTGGGTTTACCAGGGAGGCCTGTTTAGGTTTGGCTCGGCACACTGCTTGATCTGGATGTTTTATGGCTGCTGAGTACATTTATCCCTGATGTGGAGAATTTGATTGAGGCATTGCCTCAAGATGATTTGTGGGACGTGCCTGTGAGTCTTGTTGGTTTGGCACATATTCACAACGGGGTCCTTTCTGCTGCTTTGTTCCGTCTGAACTATTTTCAAGGGCTTCACAACACTAACCCTTATTGTGAATGAATAATGGATAGTACATGTGATATAAGGAACCCCCTTTTTCCATTCCTAAAGACTTCTCCGAAGCCATGGGTTTTCATTCCACCATGGGATTTACCAGATAACTGACCATGGGCTACTTGTGCATGCTTGGATTTTCCAAAGCAAACCATCATGTGACCTGAAGATATTTATACTGAGACACATTCCATTTGACCAAGTGACACGTTTAAATTAGACCCATAAACTACATCGTAGGTCTTAAAACATTGTGACCTCCCATGCACCGTTTACTCTTCCTCCTGTAGCTACTGTTTTCTGGATGCTACTGCTGTACCAGTTGTGGTTTCCCACCCAGAGTTGAATCCACAACCCACTGCTAAGGCAACCCAGGATATATGCACTGCTCCACAGCTGTCAAAGTGCATAGACCCTTGTGGTAAACCTTTCCACTCATGCATTAGTGTATTGTTGACATTGTTTAACTGGAAACCCTGAACCAAAATTACATTAGACAACTGGAATCGAGTAAACTCATAATTTGGGATTTGAAATTGGTTATCGCACCACTGTATTGCGCCATTTAAACAAGTGTGAAGACATTCAACTTACAATCACAATCAACATTTTGTCTCAATATTTAACAAAGGCTTCAGTGGAGGACAAGGAACATTCTCCATAGTGCCCGGCCTGCTCCCATCATTTGTCGAAACACAAAGCACAAGAAAACCAGCTAGTGGAAGTTTGTAATTAGATATTACAAACTAGATAATCTTTCTCCCAATGCCATCCGGAAATCTTGCCTTTGATTCCTCTGCTCTCAGGGAGCAAACGGCTTACCGTGATTCCTCCATAAATCAGTGTGATCATCAGCCCTGCCGGGCCTTGTCTTTAGGACACACGGCTTTGGATAAGCTATGTTTTTGTTTCTTAAATTCAACCTCCTGTAGTTGTTTCAAAACCCATTTCAGACTTATGATAAAAAGACAGCGATGTCACAAGACTATCATCTCCTTAGGAAGGTTTGGAACTTTCTCTGATGAGAGACAGAAAGTAACCAAGACTAAAACATGGGACCAAACATTAAAATAGAAAGGGGCACGATGAAAGAAAAAAAAAGAGAAATGTCAACAAGAGGAAATGAATGAGTATCAAAGAGTAATCTTTAAGGGCTGTTCAGAAGGGCTACGGCATTACTTTCAATGTACATCAGCTTAAAATAGAGAATTATTGCAATAGTTGTGGAGGAGGGGACACCAGATTGTTTACAATGTGTCAGACCTTCAGGTAAACTTTCATGAAAGCCAGCCTCCTTTGTTTGTTTTATGACCCCTCCCTACCGTCCAACTCCTGACATGTCCCATATGGCTCTCAATTGACTAAGCAAATGTATCAACCGAGTATCAACATTTAGACAACTCTTTAATGAATGTTGTGCATTTGAACCATACCCTTTCAAGTAATGTAATGCCATTTAATAATTATGTTACATTTCAATATAGAGTCACTAGACTTAACTTAACTTCAAATAAATACAGAGCTAGTCATGAGATCCCCTTTTTATTTCATCTTTGTTCTGGGTCTCAAACATTAGCTTTCTATCATCCCAATCCACTGGTATTTCCCCCTGGTGTTCTGACCTGATTTAAAGCATCTGCAGCGGGGAGCTGAGTGTGTCGTTTCAGCAGAGGAACTTCTGCCTAGCCACCATTATCTGTTGAGTCAGACAGGCTACATAACTTTGCCTTTGACTTATGTGTCTTTGTGGTTTAATTAAGATTGGGAGTCCTGGTGGTTTGTGGTTCCTTTTACTTCTCAGACAGTTTTCAGACACAGGAAAGAAGCTTTGGGGGAAAAATTAAACCCAGTGGTGTCCTGTATCAAATGAGTCAAGGACTGATCAATACACTCTGGGCAGGATGCTGCTACTTCACTGCCTAATCCCTGCTCTCAGGCCATCCGGACTACAGTCACCCTTTAGTGGAAGCCATTAAATGCGTTGTGCCGCTGGTTGAATTGTACTGTGGAGAGAGATTACATTACAATTAGGGTTAATTTTCATTTAACTTGGGATTTCTTAACATGGCAGTTTAGAAAACTATTGCCATTAAGAACACAATTTCCCATCCACTTGCTAGTCTTTTGTTTAATTCAACCATTCAGTATTATAAGGTTTTTATGCACAGCAAGCTGCACAATTTGGATCAAAAGTTTGAGGTATTCTTTGTGTATATTAGAGGGCCACAGCTTTCAATGCTGTTTATATGTCTTGCACAGGCTAAGGCCACCATCGTTGGCCCATTTTTCACTACACTTCTCTTCATGTCATCACCCATTACCACTTTTATAGAGACGGATACATCTGACATTTTCTTTTACTTTGGGTGAAACAGAAAGCTATTAAAAGGGGTAACACAGTAACTGGGAGCCCCCGTGTGTAATTTCTCAGTGCAGAAAGGTAGGCTTGTATGACTCCATGTTACACAAACTGTGGGTGGTCCTTGTTTAATGTCTCTGGGTGAGTGCGTGCGCCATTTAGCAGACCCTCACCCCTCTGACCTGTGAATGATTCCACTCTTATTATAGAAATAATGACGCCATATAAGGCAGGATGCTTTAAGCCAGTAAAACGGGTTGTATAGAGCCAGTCGGTAGCTAACCACTTGACTGCACAAATCTTTGATGTTGCCTTCACCTATTAAAACACAATTCTGTATACCTAACATGTCAACCTTGTTTAGTGCAGCAGAGAGGGCTTCTAAGGCTTATTAAATGGAACTAAATGTCCTCGCAGCCTTGTCTTAGTGGGAATATCTTAATTAAAAAATGTGTATATGTAGAGTTGTTAGTATTTGCTTTTATCTTGGCAGGGGCCTGGTCTCCTGAGATTAGCGGAAAGAGACGAAGAATGTAATATGAATAATTGAGCCACATGTCACTCTACAAGGTGGGGGGAGAAGGAAAGGTGATTGTGTGCAGAAGGCATATGGTTAGTTGAAGAAATAACAAACACGGCACACTTGAAGGAGAGTTACGCCTCAGCTTGAGATGGACCACATTGCTTCTTTAAAATGACCAACATGATAAGAATTTACATGTGGCATAGCTGAGTTGTAATTTAATGAAATATTCAGGAAAAAAGGTGGACATTGGAATATTGGGCGTTTTCCCTTTTCCATGGCAGTTGGGCTTGCTAACAGAGATATCAACACCACTACCTGGCCACTGGCCACACATACGCCTGCATTTGTTGCAATACTGACGCAGGCATTACTCATCTCCAAATCATATGGAAGACATGAAACGTGTCGTCTTTGTTACATTCGGTAAAAGATCAAGAATTGATCAAGATAAAGCTTGAAAGATTACAAATCCAACAAACCCTCTGTCCACGATGAAACCTTTTTAAACAGTTGCTCCTGTCTGCCTTGGAAAAAAGATCAAACCGCGTACAGACTTCCATCTCTCATGTAACTTTATGAACGTTGCTTCTGTTCCATTGCAACCCGCTGTATAAAAGCTGCATCACCACGAGGGCCTGCTGAGTACCGCTCCGTGTGTTCCAGCGCTGCAACATGGCTTTGGTATTTCTCAACACTGGGGGAAAGTCCTCTCCCATTTCTCTCTGCGTGATTTATTCTATCTCGCTGGATGCAGAACATCGACGCTCTCCAAGAAAGTCTCAGGCCCTTTTGCTGTGCCGAACGCCTTCCCACCAGCTGCACCTCACATGTGCAATTAAGCTGTCAGGAGTAACTTCGGCCACTACTTGTGCTGTTCCTGGAGGTTGGTGAAATAATCTGCCGCCTGCAGGGTGCTTATGTCTTGTATCACATCGCTAATACTGTGTGGTGAGCTGATGAAGATGCTGATGAAGGGCAAACCTGGAAACGCAGGAGCATTTCATGTGTGACAGATTCGGTGATGTTCATGTTAGAATGCGATCCTGCCACTAGCTGTCAGCAATTTACCAACATTGAGAATAAGCCTATTTTTTTGCATGTGAAATGATGTGGTCAAAACACTTTGGCCATTCCTATAGGTTTGATTAACATGAATAAATATGACTGTTATATAAATAAATATTATTGTTATATTTTTGATACAAAATACATGATGCATATATTTAGTTATAATCATATTAACTGTGTTCAATTAAAAAGTGTGTGTGTGTGTGTGTGTGTGTGTGTGTGTGTGTGTGTGTGTGTGTGTGTGTGTGTGTGTGTGTGTGTGT
>JAOPJO010000008.1:10120024-10130474 GCA_027123675.1 Molva macrophthalma | reverse complement strand
CTCTCCCCTCTCTTCCCGTCCCTCTCTCCCTCTCTCTCTCTCTCTTCCTCTCTCTCTCTCTCCCTCCTCGCCTTTCTCTCCCACACCTCTCTCCTCCTCTCCGCTCTGAAGCCTGAGAAAGGGGGGAGTAAGCTCAGGAGTCATGATTCATCGGCGCCCCCTAGAGAAGGGAAGAAGGAGATATATTGGAGAGGAGGGACTCTGGATGCACTTGTGAACACGGGGCCATTCCTATTCACATGCACACACAATACACAGACACCCACATGTGCTATTTGTTTTCCATAGAAATTCATGAATCTGATCTGCACTCGTACATGCAGCTTTGAAATTACACAGAAAATCACGCTAAGCTGCCTCTTACACACACACACGCCCGCACACACGCACACACACACACACACACACACACACACACACACACACACTTACTTAATAACGATGGCAGTCTACGTCCACTACAACCTCCCCCTATGAACCAGTAGGTGTGAGCTAGGCCCTCACCGCTCTGCTCGCCCAGGATTGGCTGTCCCAACGACCTCTGTGGCCTCATGTGAACCAACCAGAACCCAGCACCAGACCCATTCAGCAGCAGTCATGTTATTAATATGAGCTCTAAACAGTACATTTTTCCCCATGTCTTGTTGCTCAATCCTCAACAGAATCCTCCATATTGGTGCTGATTAATTCTGGTTCTCACTAAAGTAGCTTCATTTCGTGTTGATGTTAAAACGTATAGCTGTCTCACTGTGAGGGCTCTCTGTCGTTTGGGAGTAGAGAAGATGGGAAAAGAGCAGCGGAGGAGGGAGTGCTTTGGCCAAGATAACTGTTATTTTAGTGGGACGAGCGCTCAAGCAGGGCTGTATTAGTCACAGCTAATGTACTGTAACAACACAAGAACGTCCGTGTGGCTAATTCATCTGGGCTCCGGGGTTCCTACACCTCATCTACCAAAACTGCAGTCCCCTCCGCAAGCTTTTTTTTTGTTTTGTTACGTTCTTTCACATACATCGGGGCGGCAAACTCTCAGCCTGGTCCGATTCCTGATTTTCCACAGTTATTAATAATAAGTTGCGTACCGACCCACCTGAGACAGCGCAGACCCGGTCGTTTTTTAGCACGACTTTCATTACAACTCCTGTGTAAACATTTGCTCAGGCCGATGTCAATTCAATTTGTCCGCTGGCCGATAAAAGGGAGCGAGCAGTGGAATGTTCTGACACGCAGGCATGGGTGAAATAACAGAGGACCTAATGGCAGTGTTGATACGGGTAATAAAAGTTCATGGCAGGCGAGGGCGCGTACGTCAGTGGCTCCGATGTTGGACCGAGCCGGTCGGGGGATCTCTGGTTGCAGGGTCATTTCTGAATTGGACCTGTGAGCAAGGCCTGTTTCAATACCAATTTTAAATAATAATCTGGGTCTCGGCACGGAAAACATATCCCCGCTTTGAGCTCTTTTGAGCGTTCTGATTGGTGGAGCCCATCGGAGCAAATAATAGTGTCGATCAGAGAGTCTGTGGAGCAGAACGCTGTAGTGGCTCCACTGCTGTGATGCTAAACAGGGACCGGGAGAGATGACAGGCTGGTGTTTAACTCACCGCCGCCAGAAGTCTGGGGATATGAATATTTTATTTGTAAATACAATTCAAATATTTCGGCCCATTGAATAATCCCTGACTGAACTTTCCAGACATTTGTGCACCGTCCAAACGATGAAATATCACTTGGATGAACAAGAATATACAGCTATTTGCTATTTATTGTATTTTTTTTTTTTTTTTTTAAAGTACAACACATCTTGGAGCCATGCAGCCAGTTTACTGAAAGTTTACTGTTCAGTAAACATGCGACTGTAGTCGCATGTTTATTCGAAGAGCTACACACACGGAATCAGACGGTAGAAACAAATATCGTCAAGACAGCAATAATACTGTCCTGACGATATATTCCCAGACAGTGCAGACATTAGTTCTTGTTCATTGACACACACAAACTCACCCACGCACACTCACACACGCAAGCACACACACACACACACACACACACACTCAAATACGCTCTTTGTGCAATGTCAAAAGCCATGCACATAGAGACACACTCACACGCATATACACACCCATCATAACTGTGGAATAAACACAGGTGCTTCCCCACCCATCTCCCCTAATGCAGCATACATATGAGTTACCATCGACGCCTTTCATCTCTGCTCTCCGCCTCGCTCTCCTAGTCCTCTATAAGCTCCTTATCCTTCCCATCTCTCTCAGGGCCCACAGGCTCCATGACGCACACGCAGCCATGCAAATGTGTACGCCAGTGCCATGTTCTGTACCTTACATATTCATGGCCGCATGCCGTCATGTGTATAGAATATCACAGGTGGATGGGGGGGGGGGGGGCGAGGGCAAAAAAAAAAAAAGAAATACATTGAGATTTTTTTTTTGTGTAAAAATCAGTGCAGCTTTTTAGTAACACAATTTCCTGGAACCGGTGGAGTTTCCGCCCCGGTGGCTGCGTGGCAGGGGCGGCGGGTGCACAACTCTGTCAGGTACAATTAGATGAAGGAGAGTCCAGGAAAACCTGTGTGGCATTTTGTGCACATGATGTAAGTGAAGCTTACCTCATCTGCAGCTTACTAAGAGGAAATACACACACACACACGCAAGCGCATATTCGCATATTTCGGAACGCGACTGCAGCCAGACATAGATTGACACAGCTGTACAGCTACAAAATCACGTAAAAGCACACACACACACACACACACACACACACACGCACATGCACGCACGCACGCGCACGCGAGTCAGTGGCCTTGCTGACAATTCAATGAGCCTGGCCCGTGTCCAGGAAGCTCCCATACCTGCAGCAGATTGTTGATATGTCCTTGGTTGTGCTTGGACATATGCACTAGTGCATGTGCAATCAACACACACACACACACACACACACACACACACACACACACACACACACTAACATGAACATGTGCCGATCAGTCACATGAATTTAGGGTGAGCCGAGGCTCTCCTGCCACTACTAATCAGTCAACGGCTCTGGGCCCCAGGTGGTCAGGGAAATCCTAGAGTCTGGGTCTGGTTCACACGGGCTGACCGGACACCGTTCATCTCAGTAGCCGTCCGCTACGAGCGGGGCGCAAGACGCCTAAGCACACATCCCCTAATGTGAGAACAAGACTTGCGCCACCCGATCGTTATTCAGTGTGAAAAGGAGCTCCAGGACTTTCATGTTAATGGCCACCCCGCACCGCGCCGGTACAGGCCTGGTGTTCGTTTACAGCGCAGCCGCGCTCATGCCTCGCTAGCTACACGTGACCGCGCCACACTGCTGGGCCTGGTGGTCCGCAACTACAACCGTCAAAAGTTTTATTTAATTTAACTGTCAAAGTTTTATTTATTTCAAGCGTTTCCTGCCTGGGATCAATAAAGTGCGATCTTATCTTATCGTGTCTTCATTTTTGAACTGCCTTAGTTTTATTGGACTGTCATGGTTTATTTTATCGTTGTTTTTCCTGGAGAGATCAGGAACTGAAGACTTTGAAGAGTTTGGTTTTTGTGATTTAAATAAAAGTGCTTGTTGTGCTGGCATTTATTTATGATCATTACATAAACCTAGTAATAAACTGTTATTTTTGTGAGCAACAGACTCCCAGCTGAATGTTCTGAGCAATCTAAGCATTTAATCGCTAGCAGATTACCCCAAATTTAGTGATCGACGCGAGAGAAGTGTATTAACTCAAACCAAGTCAGCACCAACAATACATTGGCCTCATCGATTCAAGGCAGTAACCTGTGTTAACCTGTGTTCTGCTTACGTCCTAGCGTTCACTCTAGTCATCGTTCCAGAAGTCTCCTCACTAGCTTGTCTAAACCCTTGCCTTCACTGCCTCGCCACCCGCAGGTGCCCTGCAGCCTGGAGTACTGGGATGAGCTCCAGGAGGCCTTCGTCCCTTACCGGGAGTTCAGCTTATCAGAGAGCAGCTCCTGCCAGTTGCAGCTGCCTAGCCTCAGCCTTCGGCACCAGCAGAAGGAGCTGGTGGCCTCGGACCTCTGGAGGATCGTGCTCAGCAACACTGGAGACTCTGGAGGGGACGAGCAGAGGTGAGAGAGGGCAGTCCTGTGTGTGTGTGTGTGAGCATGAGCAGATCTTAAGTTAAGCATTAAGTAAAGCACAACATTGAGATGCGCCCATTCACCAGTGACTCTCCTATCAGGTGTATACCTTTATACAATTTATAGTGTATACATGGACATATCAACATACTGCAGTACAGTACACTGACTCACATATATTTGGGAGAGACAAAGTCAGTTGGAGGGAGGGAGGGAGGGGGAGGAGAGAGAGAGAGAGTCACCAGCAGTGTTTTCCTGGCCCTCAACATCTGGCGTGCAGGAGCAGGGAGCGGGCTTGGAAGGCGTTCAGATCGGCCTAATGAGATTTCCCAGCACACCGAGTGGCTGTCAGGGCCCATCCGGAGTCCTTCCTGCTTACCTTGAGTCTATCTAATCGAGGGGGGGGTGGGGAGGGGCGCGCATGAGAAGCCAGCAGAGTTAAAGCTGGCTCCTCCACCCCCCTGGCTGCCATTGTTGGCCGGGGTGGGGTGGCTTGTACGTTCCTAGGCCCGGCCCTGGTTCTGGGTGGGTGGACTCTGGGTTTTCTGGGTGGGGACAGGTCAGGCAGGAATAAAGCCTAGCATGCATGGAAACAAATTATCTTTTCAATCTATATCACACATTACTTTACTTGCCATTCTGTGGGTACCTGAGCTTTCTGCCTCTCTCTCTCTCTCTCTCTCTCTCTCTCTCTCTCTCTCTCTCTCTCTCTCTCTCTCTCTCTCTCTCTCTCTCACACCTCCTCACCTCCTCCTGGCGTTCGGAGGGACTTCAGTTGGAAGTGAGCGGCCAAGCCTACATTCTGTGTGGCTTAGAGCGCTCAGAGAGGAGAGGAGCAGAATCTGAGGAATAAGAAAACATGGAGGAGTAGAAACAGGGAGAACCCCCCCCCCCAAAAAAAAAGTTAAGAAAGAAAGAAAAAAAAAACCCATGGCACCAGATCCAGTGTAAAGTTAAATATACATCTGCGTTTCATTATAATCATACTCCAAACACTACATTTCCTTTATGTTTAAATTATTTGTCCTTTTTGATCAAAATTGGTTCCCCTTTTCCGTGCTCGCTCGTTTCATCTACCTTACTTCAGTTTCCAGCAGAAAAAACAACTTGGCCGTGCTGCCGACTGGAAGTCACGAAAATTGTCAACATATGATGCTTATCTTTTCTAGACCTGCTCCACTGCACCAGCATTTATGTCCATTTTATTTTTATATATAAATAAATATGTAATTTTATTGCTTCTTCTACTTCCCCCGCCCCCCCCCTCTCGCATTCCCGGTGGTGAACGTTTCCTGCTGTACTTTTGTTTTATTGGTGGATCATGGTAGCAGCAAATTACAGAGCAAATGGTCATTCACTTCAATTACCTCCCATCCACCGTCATCAACCGTGACATGCAATTAATGTCCACCAAGGGGGCGCCCCGAGGTACCGCTGCGCCGCATCCACCCATCATCGTCTCTGTCTTTCCCCCCTATTAATATTCCAAACATTTTTCCTCGCTGTGGAGTACTTATAGTCTTTCTTTTCTTTTTTTTTTTAAGATTATGATGTTTAAGTCACTGAACATTAGACGGCGGAAATGACCGATAATGGGAATCAGACTGTTGCAGCCTTGAGATCTGAAAACAAGCCAGGAGGTGGTGGAGGATAAATAATTTATTATATTGTCCACATGACCAGCGTTTCTCTTTGTGTCATTATCATAACTCATGGAAACTGATGCTGCTTATTGTTTTTTTGTTGTTACCTGCATCACAGTGCTTTGAAGTTTGTACATTGTTTTACTTTCACAGACAGGAATCACAAAACTCATCACGTTTGTTTGTTTCCTACTTCTCTCTCTCCCCCTCTTTCCATCTTTCTCTCTCTCTCCCCCCTCCCTCCATCCCTCTCTCTCTCTTGCTCCCTCCTGCTCTCTCCCTCCCTCCATCCCTCTCTCTCTTTCTCTCACTCTCCCACGCTTACACTTACTCTCTCTCTCTCTTTCTCTCTCAATATCTCTCTTACTCTCACCTTCCCTCGCTCTCTCTCTCCACCTCCAGTTCAGACAGTGAGTCTGGCTCCCAGCTGCCCTGCGACCAGCTGGTGTCTCCCAAGGCGCTGGCAGCCTGCACCCGTGTGGACTCGTGCTTCGCCCCCTGGTTTGTCCACTCCCTGGGAGTCTCCATGCAACTGGCCCACATGGCGGTGCACCTCTGCCACCACCTGGAGCAGCTGGGCACAGGTAAAGGAGCCCCGGATCTCTTCCCAGAAGGATTACATTTAACAACCCCACCCCCCTCCACCCCCCAGCCAAATTGACCTCCTTGTTCCATGCTAAATCTATCCAATGCAAAACAAATCCCTAACAAAAGTCTTACTCTTTTGGATGATTAATTGTCGCTAAATACCACCAGGACATCCTGTGGTAAATTACGTTTTTATTATATTGCTAGATGACGATTAGAAGATCATTATTGAGTTCATACAAATTATCTCACAAACATTCTACGTCTCCAGCTCCCTGCCGGCGCCTGCGGCCCTTCCTGCCGGACAGGAAGTTGCCCCAGGAGCAGGAGTTCATGGTGGTGGGTGCCGGCGAGCCCCGGCTCTACCTGCGGCAGTGGAACAGCGGCGCCCGCCTCAGCCAGGAGTTCCACTTCTCCACCCGACTGGACTGCCGGCTGCTCGAGTACCGGAACCTAACGTACCTCCAGATTCTGCAGCCCTTCCCACTCCAGGTATAGAGTCTCTTTATGTCGATTTCTGACGCGAAAGACATATGTTATGTCTCTCGCTCTGTTTTCTCCTATGAATTGTTATTCCTCATTTGTTCTTTTGTTTTATGTTTTCCTGTAAAGTGTTTAAGGATGCTAAGAAAAGCGCCTCAGAAATAATGTCATCAGATTTTGATCCAGAGTTGGAGCCCAATCTAAATCTCTTTCCCCATCTTCCTGTGGGCGTCAGGGCCAGGCCTCGGTCACCCGCTCCCCCGAGACCAGTGTCCTGGACGGCAGCATGTTTGTGGAGCCCGTGTTGCTCAACGTCAGCCAGTATGGCATCCACACCCTGGACACCGCCCTGCAGAGCTGGCAACAGGTACGGCCGCCTCTGACCGAATGAAACAATAACCCAGAGGGTAACTTTGATGGCTTTTCTCTGGTAGGAACATTATCCGAACCGCCGGCGTCATCGCTAGTGGGAGAACATGAGCAGGCGTCGTCTGAGGGAACTCAGATGGTTGAAACATCCCCTCTTTAAAACAAATAATAATAATTAAAGGATGGGGGAAACATTTATTCAATCAACCGCACAGCACATCTTTTGAGGCTGTTTCTAGGGAGACGCACACTGACAGCCCGAGGACATGTTCTCTCGACCAGCTGCTAGCATCGCGGTGCACCCATTGCTGCTCAGGTTCTGGTTCTCACCACCGCGGCTGGTAGCCAGGATGTTGGTGTGTGAGGTGTTGCCCATAAAAACACGGTAAAACTAGAGTGGTGACACCTGCCAAGGCCTCATCTGGCCTCAGTCTACTACCCGCTAGTTGCACACACACACACACACACACACACACACAGCACGCACAGGTATGTAGACACACACACATGCATGCAAGTACACATGAAAGACACACACACACAATCACACACACACACACCGGGCTCCATGTCTCGCTTTCCCCCATGACGGCTCCTTTCAGCTCAGCTGTGATGCTGCTGACTCATATATTAGCCCCTTGAGAACAGAGGCACTAAACTGTGCTTCCAACCACCACACAGACATGTATAGCTCAACACACACAACCACAGTCCCTTAAGGACACAAAAAGCGTGCTGGACGAGAAGAAAAATCCCTGTGTGTGTGTGTGTGTGTGTGTGTGTGTGTCTGTGTCTGTGTGTCTGTCTGTGTCTGTGTCTGTGCGTGCACTTGTGTGCGTGCACTTGTGTGCGTGCGTGTGTGCGTGCGGTGTGTGTGTGTGTTCCGAGCTGCAACTGTGAGCTTCGTCCCCTGTGGGAAATGAAGTGAGATGAGGTGCCTTGGAACACCAGGGAGCCACTGATGGCAAAATGATTGTATTGGCCGAACACTTAATACCATTGTTTTCCTTTTCAGTGGCATTGCTGACTCTTCTGAGTCAATGTAACAGAGCGTTTCTGTTGATGGGTTCTGCTTGACCCATCCCCACATTGCCTCATTCAGCGCACAGCGAAAGTTCCCCCTATTTGGGCTGGGTAAATGGACCATAAAGAGAACATGGGAGTGGGTTGATGGTGGTGGTGCTGCAGTGAAAAGGCTGAGTATTCAACTTGGTTGTTTTGGACAAATATGGCGGCGGTATCCATGGCGGTCAGTACCCATAATGCCGAGCATGACTTGTTGTTCTGTTGAATTGAGCCTCTCTCCTGATGCTGATGGAGTGATAACTTAGTCTCTTTGGTCTTCGCCGCTGCCTTTCACCAATGACTCATCTCTCGCTGCCCTTTTCTGTCTACTCATCATGGACAAGACACAGGCGTTCACACACACACACACACACACACACACACACGTCTTGCTCATATTCTCTGCAGACAGTGTGCAGATGCAGATATTCTCCACTGACACACATGGAAACTGCTCGAGTACAATCACCAGCACAACCTTGTTTCCTCGCTTGGCAATACATTTATTGCCTTGCGCTTGATGTTGAGAAAAAACAGAAAGCGGTGCATAAAGTGAGTGTGCCCGTTGGATCGCCGTGAGTTGGCCCAAACAGCAGCTGCAGCAGCAACCGCCTTGTAACTGGTGAGGAACGTCCTAACCACCTCCAGCCTCCACCACTCTCCAGAACAAGAGGGGGCACACATACTATAATTATAAGTGGAATGAGCCGCATGTGGCTACAATAGCTCCATCCTAACGGGGTGGAGGGAGAGGTCAAGTAAAGAAATACAAAAAAAAGTTGATACGTAAGCAGGGGCTATGTCATTTCACATTTGGCCCACTTCAGAGGAAGTTGAGCGCGGTGCCCATGGAACATTCCGGTATTCTGCACCCCACCCCACCCCAATCGTCTGTGCAGGGCTTAAGTAAACTTTATATAAAAGAGGGTAGGGGGTGGGGGGGGATTTTAAAGGGTGCGACTGCAACGAAGGATTGTAAAGGTTGCGATTAAACGCAGACCTTCACCGGAAGGTAGGGTGTTTCACCATAGTGGAGAGAAGCTCATCTGTAAAGTATCATACTGAAGGAGACCATATTATACACACACACACACACACACACACACACACACACACACACATACTGCATCACACAGAAATGTACACATGCCAGAGATCGTTGGGGTAAGACACCAGGCCTAGGAGGATCTGGAGTGAAAAAAAAGAAGGTTAATCGGGGCAGTTGGAAACACAAACATGCTCCGTTCCTCTTTCGCAGGAGAAGAATGTGTCCTCAAGGTTCTAATTGTTGCCGTGATTTTCGTGTTTCCTGGTGTCAAGGCGAGTGGGCCGGTCGTGATGTGGTGCATGCAGGGAAGCAGTGAACCGCAGTGAACCACACTGGGCTCTCTGGGTAAAAGTGAGAAGAAGACCACTCTCAACTACTACACATTTCCAGTCCTCCCACTCATACCGCTATCCCGGTCATACCACACAACCCACAAACAGGACGGCTGGAAGGGTGCCAGATTGGGTAACTAAGATGGATCCTGAGAGTGTGCTGTTTGGAAGAGGGGGTGCTGACATTAGCTCTGAGTGTTGGTCACAGATATCTGCCCTTCAATTCCTTTTGTAGCAGAGCATCGCCAACTCTCTGGTGGTCCACTCAAGATGGTTTCGAATGTATCTGACATGTATGGTTGGATACATCTGCTGTCTCGTCCACAACGATGCCTTTTCTTAAATATAAGTATCACTCCTTATGCCAACTTTGAACCCAGGTTCAATACAAAATGTCTTGTTCCAATTCAGCATTAGTTTCAGTTCTGCCAGCCACACACACTGTTGTTTTTCTTTCTCCCCAAATGTTACCCAGATGAAGAAACTGCACAACATATCACACAGGGTTATAGAAGGAATAAATGGCATATGGAACATGGAATAATGTCATAATAATTATATTGAATAATTTCATACCTGGGGAAAGGAAATGTGGGAAAAAACCCTAATCTGTTTCTTAACCCTCCTTGCATCTCCAGCCCCCGGAAAGCACCCCAAACCTCAACCTCAACATCCCCCCCCCCCCCCCCCCCCCCCCCGCCCCGCGGGCCCCCCCCCCCCCCCGGGGGCCCGGCGGGGGGCCGCCCGCCCCCCGGGGGGGGGGGGCGCCCCCCCCCCCCCCCCCCCC
>JAOPJO010000008.1:10105268-10117012 GCA_027123675.1 Molva macrophthalma | reverse complement strand
TTTTATTTTTTTATTTACTCTGTACGGACAAAATCATGTGTATCACTGCATTCTTAATTTACAATATTTTATTTATTAAAAAATTAATAGTTTGAATTTTTTTATTCCAGTTGAATTTACTATGCAGCGATAAACCCATGTGTTTTATATTTTATTTATGCCAATGACATGTTAACTATGATTGTTGAATCTGTCATTGATCGTAAAGACTTCCACAGTAAACTGTGAAGTAAGTTCAGTGCCTGGAAAGAGTAGACGGCTGGCTTATTCTAGTTTATTAAAGGCATTCCGTCAAAGCCTTTTTATTGTGTGAGGTTATCTTGCACACTTTCATAATCAATTTTCATATTTATTTGATATGTATTGCATGTTGCCTCATTGGTGTCGTTTTTATGAGAAATATTGCATAGAAAGTAAAAAGGCCCTCATTAAAGGCCACAAATGATGCAAGTGATCCAAGTGAAATATAACAGTGATAAAACGTCTGCATGTGCACACTTATGCACACACATACTAGTACTCAGAACCATGCAGAGAGTGGTACTCACAAGCATCCAGAGGTTGGCTCTGTGAGAACTGGATTTTATTAGTGATCGAAGGTAAACACACACACATTCTCCACAGAACCACACGTTACACATGCACAGTTAAACCTGAATCCAATACCGTGCATACACAAACACGAGCATACACAATCATTAGCATCTCGCCATTATCTGTGTGCCTCCATCAGCCCTCCGCTGACAACATCCTGACAGCATTGTTAAAGAAGATTGATGATACTTAACCCTTTGTGGTTTTGAGGTGGAGCGGAGGGTGGGCTGTTGATCTGCGGCATGTGTGTGTATATTTGTGTGTGTGTGGATGTGTGCGTGCGTGTGTGTGGTGAGCACATGTTTTGGGACCCCCGTGTGTTTCCATGGCGAGTGTGAGAAAGTGCAGCTTGAGAAAAGACATAGCCATAATTGCTCACAGTAAGTCAGTAAGTCAAGTTGAATTAATCATCGATCACGGTTAATCGCTGCTCTTACCTCACTTGTGGCACTCTTACCTCACACATGTGTGTTTATACACAGGCATGTGCACACACACACACTTACCAAGAAGAAGAGAGCGGTGATCTGGCACACTGAACGAATACCACATCTCATTTTACCAGCAAAAAAATGACCTCTGTGTTTTCAGGAACTTCTTGGAAGAAAAATGGTCAGAGCAGGCCAGACGTCATCATCGATGAAAAATGCGATTCCAAAACCATTCTGTCATTTGTTATTGCACCGCGTATCCGCAGAATATAAAATATGTGTTCATGATGATGAACATCATTTTCTGATGCTGGATCAAATGGGACACGGCTTCGCCAGAGTCCGAGCGCTAAGTGTTTAAACCTCGCTAATGCAGGTCATTAAAAAAGAGACCACTGCCGATGTGTCGACCTCTGAGCTAATTGTAGCGCACATACCTGATTTCATCGGAGGGTTATGACAATATTGAAGGCGATAAGACTAGGGCTCTTATTTCTACAACAGTAATGCTGCCCTGCCGTCTGTGTGTTTTTGCAGCTTTCAGTTATCTATGTCTGAGCTGAGGTTTCGCTAAAGTACCAGAGGCCTCGTGGCTTCTAAAACAACCACAGACCTCATGCTGCCTCTTTGATGGACTTCCTGCTCTCTCTCTCTCTCTCTCTCTCTCTCTCTTTCTCTATCCCTCCCTCTCTCTTTCTCTCCTTCTCCTTCTTTGTATCTTAATCTCTATCTATATCCATCTCAAGTCGACTCCACACACATGCCGTTGTTCCTGTCAAGGTTTAGGAAAGGCCACGTTGTGAACTCAGGATAGGGTCATAGTGCACCCATTTCTTAGCCTCCATGTCGATCTTGGGCCCAGCACAGGTCACGTGACCTGCAACCAACGGGAGGTGATGTCAGCGACTCTGTTCGTCTTCTGTTGGTTCTGGTTCTAATGCAGCCTCCTTCCTGCCTAAGCCCGGGAAAGCTTGGCTGACGTCCCATGTTTCAGTCCCTTCTCTTCTCCCTCCTGCACCGTGGGGATGCGCTCCAGCCAGCCACCAAATATCATCTCTCCACTCCCTAATATAATAACCCCTGTATCAGTAAACACCTTTGACTCAAGGTCGCTGCTACAATTAGATGCTCCGCCCGGAGATCTGCGCTAATGCAAACATTTTTGTCATGCACTTAAGGGAGCCACCAGAGGCCAGCACCATAAAAACACAGCATGGGGCCCGGGTGGGGTCTCAGCCCCTTTCAGTTAACACCTCCATCCGTCCCCCAACGGGCCTTCGCCTGGTCCAGGTCTCGCTCGATGAGCTTACCAGACCCAGGCCTGTCTCCCTCGGTAGTTGGACCACGCCACGGGGTCCGACCGGGTCGTCCATGCCTCCTTTTCAACACTCTCCCTCTCTATCTGGAACAACGGAGAGGGCGGCGCGGTGCGTGATAGGCCGCGTCCTTGTCCTTCTCAAACACCCAACCCCCTCTCCCCTGCTGGGGAGACCGATGGCCTGGCTAGAATGAGCTCACTGAAGCTCAACGCACACCGACGTGTCGGAACCGACGCAAAACAATGCTTTTGATCCTATTGTTCCAAATAGACTTGAGTCCTAAACGAAGCGAGCAGAGAAATACAAATATGAACCGAAAATCGTGCTCCGCGTCTGGCCCGCAGAGCTCATAGACTCAGGGTGTCTGAGTCCTGAGTTCTGCTCTGCCCTCAGGCTTAGCAGATAGCAGGTAGAGGTTGCGTGCCTTAGTTTTCATGTGCATTATGCCCCAGACAAGCTGAGCTGTCCAACTCTACCCCACGGAGAATATGAACCCAATACAAAAAAAGTGGGGATACACAACCAAACATTAAAACGATATACTGTTTGACAACACACAAATGGAACGTAATAATAATCTCTCATATAACATTTGACGATGTGATTCGATGGTAGCTTTACTAACTTTAATGTTCATTCAGTGATGTGATCATAAGGCTATGAACTACAAATCATTGTGACACTGACCCATAACTGGAGAATGTATAAATGTGGAAAATGTATCAATGCTCGTGAGAACCATGGTAGCTGTGGGGGAAACGTTGGACGCTGGTATGCATCCATTCTGACTGTTAGCTCTCCAGTGCAAACTGTGACATCGTTTTGGGTCGCAAACCCCTCACCCTGATGCTGCAACTCTGCCAATTTCATTTTATTGGAGCCATTAGGTTTATAAAAGTTATCTGTCCCCAGTCCTCTTTCTCTCTCCTCTGGTCTTCCTGAGAATTCACAGAACTCACATCTCAACCTTAATGGAGAGAGTGTGTGTGTGTGTGTGTGTGTGTGTGTGTGTGTGTGTGTGTGTGTGTGTGTGTGTGTGAGAGTGAAAGGGGGATATATGTTCTGGATCCTAACAGTCCCAAAGAGGGATCTTTTTTTAGGACATTCAAGTACACACTTTCATCATAGAGATAGAGGTGGAGGTGGACATATCTCTGATAGAGTGACCTGGGGAGGATACAGAAAGCCAGCAATGTCTCTGCGCGCGCACACATACACACACACATTGTTCTTTTGTGATTTGTTGTCTTTTTGCTTTGAAGGAGGAGTGAGAGGAATAGGAGTGAGAGACAGAGGAGTGACATGGATATGAGTGAGAGGGATAGGAGTGAGGGACAGAGGAGTGGAAGAAGAGATAAAGGCAGAGGAGTGAAATGGATAGGAGTGAGAGGGATAGGAGTGAGGGGCAGAGGAGTGGAAGAAGAGGTAGAGGCAGAGGAGAGAGAGGAATAGGGCTTCAAGCAGGAGAGAAGATCTATAGAGATATAGAGGGGATGAGATGAGAGCGAGATGGAGGAGGGAGATGGGGGGTGAAAGAGGGAGAAGGCAGAGAGAGAGGAGGGGGTTGGAATGACAGAGAGAGGGATGAAGGAAGAAAGGAAGGAAGAGAAAAAGGAGAGATCTCACTTAATATTGGGAGAATAGTGCAGAAGTGCTCTATAATTGCAGTGAAACATAAACCTCTAATAGGTGCTCTTTAGGCGTCACCCCACACATACACACACACCTCTCTCTCTCTCTCTCTCTCTCTCTCTCTCTCTCTCTCTCTCTCTCTCTCTCTCTCTCTCTCTGTCTCTCTCTCCCAAACACATTTTGCTGTCAATCATAGTCTTCAGATGCATCAACGGGCCAATCGAGGTCAATCATGTACGAGAACATACACTCAAATTCACGTAGACCAACACACACACACACATAGCTCACGTCCACACGTGCAGAGGGGTAGCCTGTTTCCTTAAGCCTGGACTGTATCAGACCGCCCACTACAGTCCCTGTCCTTAAGGTACAGCATGCCATCACACCCGGACCTGGAACATTTACCAGGAAGGTTACATATGCACACACCCACACGCATGCACGCGGGCATGCATGCACGCACGGACATACACACGCACGCACGCATGCACACACACACACACACACACACACACACAGTCAAACAGTCAAATACAGAAATGCATACATACTGATTATGTAGATTCCTTTCTTTCTTACTCTTTCACATGCACACCCTCACATACACATTCTCACACACATGCTCCTGGTCCCCACCCTAGTGGCTCTCAGTGTTTTGGCGTGTGGTGTGGTGTGGATGGTTGAAATATCTGGCTGCTTGATTCAGGATGCAGCCAGGCTGATGGAAATCCCTGTGGTTCCTGTGGTTATTGGGGGGGTGGGGAGTCAAAATCCCCCGTGATGCAGGACGGACATTTTAAGTGCCTAGAAGGAGTATTCATAATGGTCGTTTACTCCACCAACACACTTTTACACACAGGGCCTTATGTCACATCGCCCTCTGTTTGTGTGTATGTATGTGCGTGAATGTGCTTGTGAGCTTGCTTGCGTGTGTGTGTGAGCGTGCATGTGTATTTCTGTGTGTGTGAATGTGCGCATGTATGTGTGTGTGTGTTTGTGTGTTTGTGCTTGTGTTTGTATGTGCATGCATTTGTATGCGTTTGTGTGTTTCTGTGTGCATGCCTGCGTGCCTGCGTACGTGTGTGCATGTGTCTGTGTGTGCGTGAGAGTGTGTGGGTGTGTGTGCATGTCCCAGAGGGAATGAGGTGCAGATAGCAGCCCAGGACTATTAGTTTGCGGCTAGATTGGCTGTGTGTTTGGCATGACAAGGAGGTGTGTGTGTGTGTGTGTTTGCGTGCATGTATGTCACTCATGGCCGTAGCCAGCTATGAGGTCACTGAGGTCAGACCTCGGTGATGTTTCCACACCAAAAAATAAGTTTTAGTATTATTCAAAAACAAAAGCAAATCAGCGCTCAATCGGCTCAATAAAACTGATCACAAGTTTCACTCTGCCTGGCAGCAGTAAATGTATGTGTGTGTGTCCTTTTATGAATGTGGCCGAACAGAACAGAACATAGTTGATGCATATTTACTATTGGCAAATACACTTTAGCGCCCTCTGTATGACTATACAGAGTGGAAGCAAAAAACATTATTTTGCTTCCACTTAGCCAACATTGACGTTTGTGGCTTACATTTTATATAACCCAAAAATCCTGATTCTCACATGAATCGATTTTCTTTTCCCACAGACTCATTGATCAACCAATCACAAGCCCAATGGCCGCCAGCTTCTATGAGTACATAAAGATACGTCAAACATCAGCTATTTTACAGTTGTTCTACAGTGTATTGGAAAGAACCAAAGTGAGTCATAAGAGAACGGCTGGGATTTAAAAGATGGCAACGGAAGCATATGAGATCAGCATGTTTTTTGGGAAATAAATTACTTATACGGTGGATTACATATTAACAAACATGGTCCCCTGGCATCCTGTCTAATTTGCTCTCTCATTGTTAGCCACCAAGTATGTCTTACGACACCGCATCTTGCATTTATCACCCCTGACGCATAATTTGCTCTTCAACATGCAGCGCGGGTCCCTAACCACTCCAGCCTGTGATCTGAAACGTCTGCATTTAGTTTAACCCCGTGACCCCGGCTCATTCATAACGTACGGGTGTCAGACAGAGGTCCACAGTACAGGGGGCCCCCCCATGGCACCCATAGTCCAAGAAGCACGGCCCTCGAGTGAAGCTGCCGCCGCTCGTTGCGTCACGCTTGCCGGGGAAAGCTCACATTTTAAATCAAGGTGATAAGATTGAGCTGGGGTCAGATCAGGCTGGGCCGGGGTCAGATCAGGCTGGGCCGGGGTCAGATCAGGCTGGGCCGGGGTCAGATCAGGCTGGGCCGGGGTCAGTGATCAGGTTGAGCTGGGGTAAGTGATCAGGTTGAGCTGGGGTCAGTGATCAGGTTGAGCTGGGGTCAGTGATCAGGCTGGGCTGGGGTCAGTGATCAGGTTGAGCTGGGGTCATGAGCCCCTCTGGAGATATTAGCTACAGGTTAACCCACACAGTGACTGATCAGAGAGAGAGAAGTGGAGGGGAGTTCAATGAAAGAGACTGTTGTCCAATCCCCTTCCCTTGAGAAAACCTACACTTATCGGCTGTTTTCCTTCAGTGCTGGGTTGGGCATGAGAGGAAATTATGCTTTTTTTTTTCGACCTGTCTTTTAAGAAATTTAAGAAAGAAGGAAAGAAAAATAATGGTTCGGTTGATGAGCATAAACCGTGCCTCCAGACCAAGTCTGCATTCCAACCGCTCACTGTATCGCTTGTTCCACTGATGGTGTGTGTGTGTGTGTGTGTGTGTGTGTGCGTGCGTGCGTGTGCGTACGTGTGCGTGCTCTCATCCACAGTTCCCCTAGCAACACGCTCATAAAAATATATTTTATCGAATTAGGCTGAACGAATGACATGTGGACGACGTTCCCACACTAGCCCGTTATTATTAATAGTCCATCAGCGCTGAGCGGTTGCAAGAGAACAATTCATCCTGCGTTATCATGGCCTGTACAATATCTGCTTAAGAAAGCTGTTGTTTCTTGTCAAATGGTTGCTTTTAGGCTGCTTGCCTGCTGAAACAATATCAAAACAATAGAAAATCCCCTCTGTATTTATTACTGGAAAGTCTTTGTCAGTCCAGAACGTTAGATGCTGGCTCCGGCTGCTTTAAAAAAATGTTGAAATCCAAGATGTATAAGGAATGATATTGGTATGTTTGGACATTTCGTTGCCATGACATAGAGATACACACGGTGGGTGAGTCAGTGGGTCAGATACGAACGCTGTCCTGGAAGAAGGAAAGACAGAGAGAGAGAGGGAGAGAGAGAGGTCCCACGGCCTTCAGAGTTAAAGGGAGAGAGAGAGAGGATGGATTCCTCCGCACGCAGTGCAGAAGAGTCATGATGGGCAGGGTTGGATCTACGCACGCCACTCTGGAGTTTGTTGCTCAGTGGGTGAGTCAAGTGTGACTGGGAAGAGAAGCTGGAGCTTTCCTCCGTGGGCCAGTAATTAACTGAACACACCAACGGCAATCCTCAGTGTAAATACAGTAAATAGTCTCGACCAGCATGCGTCAAACCAAAGCCCAATTGGATTAGTGTTTTGTTTGAGGGTGGTACTGCCGTCTGAGCAGTAGCCAGGGAGGTTGGGCTGATGGGAGGGTCAAAGGTGAACATCTTGGACCATTTTAGTATTCTGACTGGAGATAAAAAAAAATGAAAGTGAATGAGGGAGAGTTTAGGAAAGAGGGTGGAGATGTGGAATTTGATATTGTGTGCGCGTGTGTACATCTGTGTGTGTGTGTGTGTGTTACTCAAACTCATTCATCTGGAGTTCTTCACTTTCACTGTCTAGCTGCTTCCGTGGTGCGTCAACAGATATACCGCCCTCTGTGGCCCAGTCCGTCACTTAACGAGTCTCACACACTGTCGTATTAAAAACACACACACACACACACGCACAGTCCCGTCTCCCTGGACCAGACACACTGCAGCACGTCATTACACCCGGAGGTCAGAGGTGGTGGCTGGCTCCGTTTTCCCAGACCCGGTACAGTAGCTCCGTGGAGCCAACGGCTGGAGACTTTTCCAGGTTCCCCCCCGGCTGCCTCCGTGGACCGGCCGACCCCGGGACCCGAGGATAACGGCACACCTCAGATATGCTCATAAATCCTTCACAGGTCCTTCGGTGGACGACACAGCTGGCCTCTGCTCCGTCCCGTGGATAAAACGCTCCAACAGCCTCGGGCCTGATTGGCCGAATCCTCCTTGTCCCGATTCCCTCTGGCTCCCCCAAAATGTGTTTATGCACAAAATGAACCCAATTTATTATCGGCCAGTACCATTACCGCTGAACCATGACGTCCAATCTTCACATTAGCATTCGTTAGCAATGCTACTGCAGGTCAATTGCGAGAACCCAAACTTTTCTTTCAACATTGAAGGGGGGAGCGTGGCGGTGGGGAGATTTATGTATTGGAGTTGCGCTCGTGCTTGATTAGTGATTAATAGAATTGGCTTGGTACAAATCCGGAGCCCGAGGCGTGCTCCTTATTCCACGGACGCAGAGCGTGTTTGACAGCATAATGTAGCCAGTAACCTTTTATATCCCTTTCTCGGGAATAATCTGGGGACCCATTCTCATCTTTCTGCAGCCCACCATTTGGTCCCAATTCAGCCCTCGAAAAAACAATGTCCTACATTCCCCAGCGCTCCACCGCAGCGCCCCAGCCAAGATTCTCATGAGAAAGACGTCGGACTCAGGCGGGGACAGCGAGAGCCCCTTTTTCTTCACATTCCTCCTCTTTGCATCTCGCCGTAGTTTAGATTATCTTCATCCAGTCCTGCTTACACCAGCGTTTTTCGGTTTTGTTTTCTCGCTCGCCTCTCGCTGACATGCAATAGGGCCTTATTATCGTCCTGCCGTGTGTGTCCGACAGACCGGCGGCCTGTTTTGATACCGCCGACGAACATCTCCGGGTAACATTCCTCTCTCTGCACAGCGCGTCCCGGAGGGAGCGCTCTCTCTGACGCGCGGAGATTAATGTAATTATCATGTTGATGAGCGCTGAGCTGCTTCAAGCCCGTGTTTGCTTTTCCACGTTAAGTCCCTCCAAACACGCCAATGTGCGGGCCGGGCCTTGAAGACACACTGACGTCAAGACACAAGGTTCTGTGCCCGGAGCCGGGACATGACCGAAGACCTGGCCCCAATCCACGCATTTAACATTAAAGTAATTTCCACCAACAGTAAAAATATATTTTACAATGGGACTCTGCTCTCAAAGGCCATAGACCATAGACAAGTGTGACCTGCGTGTTCTGAAAGATGTTCTCGTAGTTCATCATTTCCATACAGCTCAAACAAAAGCAAATTCAAAATGTTCCTGTTTGATGCTATATAGTACTATGCAATATATAGGTTGCTTTCAGCACAAGGCTCTGGCACTATGTTCTGCACCAGCTGAGCCATGTAGCAGCCTGGGCTGGCTATAGGTCATTTGACGAGTCTTCTCACCACCACTTAGTTTATTGTTAACACAGTTCATCTCACATGGTGGACTACTTAAGGAGCCACTCATTGTAAATGTTTCAACACCTACACACAAGTCCAGCTTAGTTCACCATGCCCATATATGCAGTCGGTGGGTCCACGTGAGGCATGTATACACACAGTACATACACGTGTGTGTGTGTGTGTGTGTGTGTGTGTGTGTGTGTGTGTAAGCGCGCGGCCATTGTATATATTTTGTGATAGCCGTGTCTGTGAGCCTGAGCCTTGTTGTTGTACCTATCCTCCAACTATGTTCTGTGAATACTTCAACTGCGAAGGCCTGGAGTGCTCTCTGTTGCTCATGTTGCAGGAAGAAATGCGTCCTGGGAAAGTGCGGTCAGCCGCTCCACTGATCTGAATCTTAAACTTTTAATTTGAAATCAACTCTTCGCAAACATGTCCCACGCAGAAACATTTGAAGGCAGCGACTGCATGCTGTGTCTTCGAGAGCTTTTAACGGCGGATCTTTATAATGCAAATGTCGGTCAGTGGCAGCTGTTTTGTGGCGCAATGTTTTGTAGACTTTGTCGAGAATCTAGGAAACCCTTGGTTTCATTAGACGGTACACTATACTGTGGTTGGTTTCGGTGAGGGGGGCTGTGGTTTCATTACAGAAAACCAAACCTGTCTGAAGAGAAGTGCTGCACTCCATAGTACAGCGCAATGTCAGACCAGCGGAGACGGGGCCTCCATTCCTGCTGTCAGAGCAGGGCCGCGTCAGGCCTGTGATGCAGCCTCTGGACTCTGGACTGCTGTTGAGAGGCTCTCTAGCTGTGGTGGAGCTGGGGGTGACAGAGGCCTCCTCTTCTCCCAGTCTGAGGCTGATCAAATGCCCTCCGGCCAGGCTTTGTAGTGGTGGGCCTGCATGCATACCCTGTAGACGTGTACGATACGGTACATACAGATGTACGCGTATACGTGTACAGAACATAGACTGGGACACACTCTCTGCCCTTCCCAGATCTCTCGACAAATCCCCCCTACCTCCCCACAATGTGGTTCCCCGGCTCTCCATTGACAGTTCCTCTATTGTCACGTCTCTGGTCGGCACAGACACTCGTCCTGTCTGTGTCTCCTCAAAAGGCCTGGTTTGACTAGGATCTGTGCTCTGTGTGTCTGTGTGTCTGTGTGCTTGAGGTGGAAAGGCGTAGAACAGTGTTAGTCAACCGTAAAGCCTTCAACATCTCCGCTGTCAGCTCTGTACCCACACAATGGCTCTCTCTCTCTCTCCTCTCCTCCTCTCTCCTCCTCCTCCTTCCACCTCCTCTGTACCTTCTCCCAGTGCTCCGACCGCTTCTTAGACTTGCAGATCTGCTTCACTTTGATGTCGCGCTCCCTTCGCTTCATTCTTTGGGATTTGGAGGAGAGCAGCACCGCAGATGAACAGCTGTTGGAGCCACCATAAGTCCCTCATGTTACACCGTTTAATACACCACTCGAACCATCCTGGCAACCAGGCCCTTGTCTCTCTCTCTACGCTTTTTTGAGCCGTTCTGCTCTTGCTCGTCTTCCTTCTTTACCTTTCCTCTGATTCAGCAGAAAGATTCGCTGAGGACAGATCTTTTCATTGTCTGCGTGTAAACCTGTTTGTCATTTGCTAGGTGGTTGGCTCTCTTCCCTGGCCTCAGATTCATTCACTGCGCTGTTTGAGGCTTCTGTTCCAGTCTTCCCTTGACCTTCTGCAGAGACAAACACAACATTCTCAACGCGACACAGAGGTCAAAGGCTTCTTTCCAGACCGCTTCCAAACGTCCAGGCTATGTTATCCAAGATACTCATAATCAGTGGATCTAATCTAATCGCCATGGTGACCACCTCAAGTTTAGGTTTCACATCTGTCTTAATGTTGTGTGCGACGTAATGCCATGAACATCTCCCTTGTATAACACATAGCCGTTAGTAAAACAACAACCAAAACAAGCTCTTTTGGTGGTTTGTGTCGGTCTACTGGGTGTATTCGAGCCGCCGTTGTTACCTAATTGGAGTGAGCGAGGGGATGTAGGATTGGTACTAATGGGCACACCAGCATCCGACCACATAGGCTCCACAAACACTGATTGCATCTTTTCGCTGCGGACAGACATTCAAATTGTCTTGTTCGCCCAAGCACATTCCTGCTGGAGGACAGTAGACAGGCGGTTGCAGTGGTGTTTGTGTGTGTGTCTGTGTGTGCATGGCTGTGTGTGCATGGCTGTGTGTCTGTGTGTGTGTGTGTGTGTGTGTGTGTGTGTGTGTGTGTGTGTGTGTGTGTGTGTGTGTGTGTGTGTG
>JAOPJO010000008.1:10093532-10105168 GCA_027123675.1 Molva macrophthalma | reverse complement strand
TGTGTGTGTGTGTGTGTGTGTGTGTGTGTGTGTGTGTGTGTGTGTGTGTGTGTGTGTGTGTGTGTGTGTGTGTTAACATAGGACGCTGTCCAGACTTTAACTTTGTTTTCTATTTTTCTTCTTTATGTATGTAATATTTTCTTCCATGTTAGTTGTTGCTTTTGAGTTATTCATTGTGTGTCTGTCTGTCTGTGTGTGTGTGTGTGCGTGCGTGCACGTGTGTGTGCGTGTGCCCTAATGCTTCCAAAAGACCCATATTATCAAAACTGACATTTGAGAGTCTGCCATGTAAGTGAGGTAACCCCTCTCTCTGTTGACCAGGAAGTGGAAAGTCATTGTTTTGGTTACGATGGACGGCTTACCGTCTCTTACAGGAAACTTTGATCATAATGACTTTCTTGTGGGCCTTGGATTAGGCAATGATGGACCCAGCTGTAGACGTGACATCGCTCCCGTGATGTGGAGTTTGGTTGGTTGATTGACTCATTGGATACAATTTACAGTTTTGGTCGGGCGGCGTTGGGGATTCTCAGAAGTTCACACCATTTCTTAGTGTGTCAGAGCGGTGTTTATGTTTCGCTCACTTGTTTCCATAGTGATGGACAAATTTTGGGGTGCAACATTTCAAAAACAGGAAATTGGTCCGTGTGCATCAGTGAGGTATGCGGGCGATCTGCGTCGTGTTTTACAGTCCTCATGTGTTATTGATCTAGTGATGAAGATCTTACATGGTCACTGGGTTGAAATAAAGCAGGATTTGGATGTCATGTTTTTGACCTTTGGATATTTGATTCAGGCAACAGGTGTTCATGGTTAGAAATATAGGTTAGTCATTATTCAGTCAAAGTCCCGAGTTGTTTAAGGCATATCAAGGGAGCGTGTCATTATATGTTTAACATTGAACACCTGAGGGCTGTACGTGAGCAGGCGGGATCACCGTCGGGTCATCCCGCTCGGTGCTAATAACACTTTCCTACTATTAAGATTGTGAACTTTATGGCGATAACACAGGATCTCAGCCCTCCATCTGACACGTAACAGCTTTCAGAGCTGTTTCTGGTCAGAATAACCCCCCACAGTGAGCTCCAACACTTAAACTGCTTCCATCAGAGCAGTTTCCCTTACTGGTGACATTAGATAGACGTTGAATAGAACAAATCGGTTATCTGTTGAACAGTTTTGCGCTTCATCACAGGATTTCGACGAACCGTTCAACGCGGTTTAGGATGGCCCTATATTTGGTGAAAATTCCTTGATAATGACAACCTGGGATGTGCAATTTTGTTTGTCAGCTCCTATTAAAAATTGTATATTGTAGAGATTTCAAAATTCTTTTGGGATAAGAACATGCAGACCCGTAGTGAATCTATATCTGCGGTCCGTTCACATAGAAAGAATGTAATAGATGCAGAGTAATTTGGCAGTGTCAGATAGTCCGGCCAAAAGTGTTATCAAAAGTACCTTGGTAATATCAGGGTGGGATCATTTGGACAGCCAGGCGGCCACAACAGTCTGACATACACCATTCCTTATGTCATCTTCTGGATGATAGCTGCAAAGAAAATGATGTGTACTGGTCAACAAATCAGTGAAAACAAAAAAAAAAAAGGGGAATATAATTTTGAATATAATAAATCTTGCTCTATCGGAGAAGAAGATAAAGAGTAAATCAGTCACAGAGAAGCGGTGCTGTCCAGCCCTCGCGTGGCCTGCGTCCAACGACCTGGGGTCACTAGAATGATAATGAAATCTGTGTGGTTGCTGGACAGTTTAATGATGCCTAAGCATATCCCTTTGGTGAGTTAGCTGGAGGCCAGGAATGTGCTGGAAAGCTGGAAATAGTTGAGCGACATTAGCCAACCTTAATCACACTCTATCCCTCTGGATTTAGCACAGAAAAGGGTGGGGGGTTGTTCTTGGGATTTGTGCTGTGGTGTTTCTTTCAAATCAGATGTGCTACTTACGAGAGCGCTGTGCATGGTTATCTGTTGTGCCATTTGCTGTTTAGATGCTCAGTATACATGGTTTACATTGCAGTAAATGTCACTGTTTACTGTCCCTGCAAGAGTAGAAATAAACTGATAAATATGGCCCATGTATTCATCACTCGACCTTGGCATTTATGGAACTCTTGTGGTAAATCATAGCAAAATATATTATATTCTGCCAATCTCTACTACACGTTTGTTCTGTTTACTTAACATTAGAACTGTGCTGATCTTCCCCTTGCTAGCCTTATTAAATGATGGATGGGTTTCTTGTTTTTGTTTTTTACAAATGATTTCCTGTCAACCAGAGAGTGGGCGTATGAGCTGCTGGGAAGCTAATAGTGATTTACTATTCAACATAAAATAGCTGCCTCCTCCAAGAATGTTGTGTCATAATGACGAGTATTTTATTGTACTGTAGTGCCCTTATTTTATCTGCTGTAAATAAGTCTATGAGATAAATATAATGGTATTTAACTTGGTTGGCATCAGATTATTAAATAATTCTGAGATAAATGTCAACTTGTGTGTGTCTCAGCACGCTCTGTCTTGGGGTTGAGTTCAGTTCACCTGTTAGCCATACAGCTATGTTCATGTTACACGTCAACTGCTCTATTTTGCTCGGATCAGATTTTTTTTTACTGTTTACATTGCGGTTGCATGGCCTGATATCAGATATGTGACAGATCTAGAACCGCATACAAATGTGGCTCAGATGTGATTATAAATAAGATCAGATTCCATGTGATATGTGTTGTTTATACTACTCAGAATAAAATCTGATGTGTCACATGTGGCCAAAAAAACAGGCCACTTTTGGCCTTAGTTATCTTGGCAAAGTGGCCTTGTCTAACCATTCCCACATCATTTTTACAAGCCCTGTAGCCTACTCGCCAGTCCTTTGAGCTTGAAACATGCCCTCAATCTTAGTGCCAATGACAGCTTGGTAAGCTAAAACCTACCATGGGTAATTAATGCATGGACAGGCTTCAACTCCACTATAGCTTTTGGTTTTGGTCACGCCTTATACAAATCGGCAAGTCCCAGTCTGTTGTCACAGCGTCCTGATTAGCCCGTGGGTACCACAGCAGCCTTTTTCTGATCTTTTATTCATGTATCTTGCGGCCCCCTTGTGTGTCGGCACCGCTGTGATGTGAATGACGACGGCCACAGGCCGTTTTGAAGTGTGACGGGAGACGTTACCGTGACTTCTCCCTCAAAGGTCATCGAGAGCAGATCAATGTGCAGAGATGAACCACAATTAACATACTAAGTTCTGATGTTTCACTCATGAGAGGTTCTGGCCCCGGCCTAACAACAGTTTCCCAACACGCCGGTCCCCAGGTGAACAGGGAAGAAACCTGGTTGTTGTTGTTGTTGTTGTTGTTGTTGAGAGCACCGTGGGGGTAACAGTTTGTTTGGATGGGGGCTTCTCGTCGGGTCTTCGGCCAGTCTCGATGCCGAGAGCCTCCAGGGTCGGAGCGGTGACCTCCTCCACCTGGTCCCTTCACAGCACGTCGACACTTGTCCCGGGGCGGGTCCAACGAGGTCGTGCATCTGAGCAGTGATGTCATCATCGAGACACATGCTGGGGGAAGGGAGGCAGTGAACGGATCTTGAAAGAGATCCCGGCAAACCCCGGCTTTGATTAAGCGTGTTATTGTAATGAAATCCGTCTTCAAACAGCGAGTTGCGAGTGCGACGCCGGGAGGAACGCGAAAGGTCTCGGCTAAGAGGGGAACGGTGCTCTCTGAACCCACGGGTAATTTGTTTTGCTTTCAACAGCTCAGCTAAATGTTTGGCACATTGGGGCGATGTGTCAAATTGTAAATCGTTGTTTGCAAAAAATATATATATATATCATTTGATCACCGCTCCTCACCAAAGGTGTTCCTCCGATCCATCTAATCTGCCTCTGTCATCTTCATCTCTCTCGCTCTCTGTTTCTTTATTTCCCTCCCTCTCTCTCTCGCTCTCTCATCTCTCTCTTTCGCTCTCTCATCCTGTCACGTTTTAAGTTGTGTTGGCAGCGTAGCTGACACGCAAGAGTTCACTGGGGTCGGAGGTCAACCTTATTGCCTCGGGAGAGGGGGAGAAGGCCTTAGATGTGGCTGCATATTTATGATCCGCTCCCGTATTGTGGGCCTTTGTCCCCGTGACGACACTAGCGGTGTTTGACAAAGGGGATTTACTCGTAGTGTCGTGTACCGCTCAACATCCTGAGGGGGGGACATCAGTGTAGATGACGGGAAATGAGCTCACTAAAGCACAGATGAGAGGCTCCCGCTGGTGACCTGGACGCCACTAACACCCTGTGTGTGTGTGTGTGTGTGTGTGTGTGTGTGTGTGTGTGTGTGTCTGTGTCTGTGTCTGTGTCTGTGCGTGTGCAGGCGCACATGTGTGTCTGACCGGTGTCTCTCTGTCTATATGTGCCAACCAGGGTCTTGAGGAGAATCTCTTTTTTTAAGGTACAGGCCGGATTTTACTGACCGATAACTTGTTGATGTTGTGGAGAATGGGAATTCTTTGGAAAATCCTGCAGGGCAAATGTATCATAAACGAGCAGGGGGGTTGGCAGACATGTATAATGGCTACCTCTCTCTCGATGTTTGTGGGTCAAAAGATTATAGTCCATTGAGTACACTTCTTCTTCTTCGTCTGTGTATCTGTGGAGAAACCCAAGCCACACACATTGATCTGGTCGGCTCTGGAGTGATGGATACGAAGCCATAACGGATCAGACCCGACCTATCTGCCTCATATTTAGAACTTGTGGAGAGCACAGCCTGCCACATCCAAACACACACACACACACACACACACACACAAATAGACACACGCAGTCTCACACACGTAACCAAATGAGCTTCCACATCAGCTGTTTTCCTCTGTGTAGTTTAGTGTGTGTGTGTGTGTGTGTGTGTGTGTGACGGTTCCATCGCCAACAGCAGCCTGTGTGTCCCTGCTCGGCAACAGTAAACAGGAACTCTGTCATTCCTTTCTCCCCGGCCAAATCGCCTAAACACAGACTCGGCTTGTTTACCCGCCTTTTGCTCTGGGATAAATAAAAGGGCACAGAGACTAACCCCTGATGTCTAGACTCTTCTGTCCATCTGTCTGTCCCACGATTTCCATCTGTCTTGTCTATTTTTGTCAACCTGTACGCCTGTCTGTATCAATCTGTCCGTATCAATGTGTTCCCTTATCTGTATGTCTCAGTGCATCTGTCACTCATGCCTCCCTCCCTCTCTCTCTCGCTCTCTGCGTGGTGTCGTGTCTCTCGGCAGCTGCTGCACATCTGCATCGAGGGCTGGGGAAACTGGCGCTGGTCCGAGCCCTTCAGCGTGGACAACGCCGGCACCCTGCTGAGAACCATCCAGTACAAAGGCCGCACCGCCTCGCTCATCATCAAGGTGACGCAGCTCAACGGAGTCCAGAAACAGGTAGGCCTCTGGTGCGGCTGTCTGAGGAAGGGCCCCTCTAGGCCTGGTTTATACAGTGGTGCTGTTGCAGTGATCAAGCCTAGTGTTGTGCAAGTGTGCAAGTGTTTCATGACGTGCACTTTGTTTTGCCATGGTCTCGTTCCGCACAGTTGAACTTACAATAGTTTGAAATATTTAGACAAAATTGTTTGACCAATACACGACGCACAAGTGTGTTTAATTTTTGAATTGTTGTATTATTAAAATCAGGAGAAGAGAGTTACATTGTCATGCCCAGGAGGACTGCTTTCTGTCGTCTGTCAGTACCGAACCCTTTTTTCTTCCCTGACTCTTTGATGTGCCTCCGCCATCTGCAGTGTTATGATATTGGTCCTTATGAAAAGCAGACTGCGTTCTGCTGGGTTTTTGTAGTACGTGTTGTAGCACTAAAAACAAAAGCGTAAAACCCCCCCCCCCCAGGCCAACCCAGCCCATAAACTACCCGTCTCCCGGTTAAAAAGAACACGGGTCATGTCTGAGAGATTGATTTAGTTTTCTTTGTGCATATCGCGGCCACGCTGCTCGCCTTCTTCACAACATCGGAAAGAATTCCGGGTGAATCATGCGAATAATCTGTTTAGCCGTCAGCGCAGATCACACAAACAAGGAGCCTGCCCTTCGATGACTGAAGGGCGGGCATGGAAGTTGGTCACCGCCGTGATCCGCCGTATGAATGAGTCTGGTATCACATGACTTGTCCCTGTTCCTGTGTCCTCCAGACATTCCAACCCTTGTTTGTTTCCAGAAGCCTCCTCTACCTTTAAACTACCCACACACAAACATACACACACACACACACACACATATCATGACACAGACGCACACCACCCCAGTCCTGTTTAGACTACACGTCAGATAACATGGCAACGCATGTATTCCGGTCACATCCAGACGTGTGACTAGTCCACTAGTTCATCCACTGGAAACCCTCCCCTCCCAGTTTCCAGTGGCAGCCTATCAACCGGGTGAAAGGGTATCGCTGGTGCAGCAGTGAATCATATCCACGTTGCACTCTGCTCAAGCCATTGTACATGCACTCCCCAACACACACACACACACACACACACACACACACCAACAAACATACATCCACATCACGCTTTTATTGTGATGTTTTTATTGTTCACAGTGCTCCCTGGTGCCGACTGCAGTTGAGAAATCTCTGGCATACATTAATGTGACACAGATTTATTCCTGCACTCGCCCACATCACAGAGCAGACACATCACAGGGCGTCCTGCGAGCCCCAAGGCTGCCTCAAAGGCAGGCGAGCTGGGAGTCATTGGAGGACATTGTGCGCAGTCCACTACGTGAGAGGGCACTCGCGTCTGAACGGCGCGCACGCAAACTTTGCCTTCACTCTGATGCACTGTCCACGACTCCTTGATCCCATTGTTTGCAAATATTTTAAATGATGGGCTGTAAAATCAAGCACAAAAGTGTGAAACCATACCGAAATGTTTTAGTCATGAGTCCGTGTCTCCGCAAAGTGAAAAGTTTTGCATGTATCGTGCCAAGTCTTTTCATACGCAGATGTCCACTAAGTGGAATTTATACACAGTGCAAAAACTGAATACATCGATCTCAATAATGACTTTTATTATTATTGGATGTCGATTCGTTTTCTGTTCCAATTTCATAATGGTTGTTTACCTTAAAGAAGTTTTTCCGTTTGGATGTATACGTTTTTTTTATTCGTTGTTTCTCATAATGTTTCTCCTCTGTTTCTCTGGGCAGTGTATCTCTCAGTTCAGTCACGTTCCCTTCTTTCCTATTCTGTTTTTGTAACATCGACAGCCCCCCTCCACTTTCATTTGTGTACGTCTGTGTGTCAGTTTCTTGAGAAGCAAATTGAAGCTGAACTGTAGGGAGATAGAGAGGGGGTAAAGCGTTCCTCTGTCTGTGTGAGGTTGTGTGTGTATAGCCAGCACTCGCCAGGGGACCCAACAGGGGGGCTGGTGTGAGTGGACGCAGAGGAATGATTGATTAGCAGGAGAAGCTACCCCTCATTACAGGCCAACATCTCCCTACCTCCCCCCCGAGATCATTATCACCGCCACACACACATGTACACATGTACACACGTGCAGACACACGTACACACAAACACAGATGCAAATGCAGACACAGTCAGACACATGCACACACATAAACACACGCACACACATACACACCAACACACACACACACCAACACACAGATGCACATACATACACACGCACACACACACACACACACACACACACACACACACACACACACACACACACACACACACACAATAATTGACCTTTACAGTTTCAGTTTGAGTTCATTACATTTATTCCATAATAACCCTGCACACACACACACACACAGACTCACACACAGACACACACACACACACAGACACACACACAGACACACACACAGACACACACAGACTCACACACACCCTTGGGAAGGCTCAGAGTATATTGTATGATGTCATTCAACCCAGAGGAGGAAAATACCCACAATGCATTTCTCCTCTGCTTTTCTACAGTGCAAACATCTTCTAGTTGTTTCATACGTTTTTAATCTGAAACGGAGCGTTAATCGTTTCTTATCCACCCCCCCCTGACCTTTGACCCTAGAGAGGTCGGAGGTCAGCCAGCGACCCACGCATTGTAGCGTATTGACGACGCGTCCCGGTAACCTGTGATTAAAGTGTTTCATGTCGGTGATCACAACATAGCGCAACCTCGCCAGAATCCACAGCTGCGTTTATGTTGACTACATGGGCAGTCACCAGGTGGCAGATGAAGAACAGACACTAAAGACATTTCCTCACTTGATCCACATTGGCCTTGTCCAGTAAAATGGCGTCTATTCTGTGCGTGTGTGCGTGCAAGCGAGTGTGTGAGCTGAGGTAAGACAGGTTCATTCTTTTATGCGGCATTTTCTGTTGACTTTTATTTTCACCTGCATCAGATTTTGTCATTAAGATGATTTCATCGTCTTTATTATGATTATTATTGACGTTAAAACGTGGGGTAAACAGCTGGTGGAAAGCAGCCTTCTGATGTTAAATATGTAGACAGATTTGGAATAAAAAACAAACAAACATTCCAGGTGTGACATTTCTTACGTGTTTATTTTTGGCAGAGAGCATCATGGGAAAGGTAGTTCATGAAAGACTTCTGTTAAACACGCCGCAACTGGAACGGAGGCTGGTCGCGTACTACAGGTTGGTGGGTGAGGATGCAGAGCGACTCTGCACCACTAGAGGGCACTGCGTGCCAAGTTATGAGTTTTTCGCTGGAAGTTTTCCTTCCAGCGTTATTACGATACCATTTGAATGTAGGCTACCAAAGTAGTTATTATTTGTATTAGTTCCTACCAAATAACGTTTTTATTTACTTTTACTTTCATTTAAATGTGATTTTGTTCTTTCAACAATGTGATGATGATGATGATGATCAGTCCATCCAGCATCAATAACTTAATCGATGGGTTGGTACTCTAGCAGATTCAGGTCTACATAAAGTAGCAAAGTAATAGAAGCCGTGCATTTCATCTCATTAAAAAGAAAATCATTTTGGTGGTAACATTGAAGGTCTTATCGATTGCATTTCTGTAAGCATCTGGTTGCTAGGAAACCAAAAAACAGTTCTGTTTGGTATACCTGCTGTTTTGACTTCCTCTGCTTCATACATCTAACATTCTCCAGGATTTTCTCTGTTAGACTTACATTAACATGATAATACAACAATAAAATCCTGTGCTTTCATAGCTTACATACCAAATGTTGAAGAACCTTGTTCGGCACAAGTCAGCTTTATTGGATACCCCTTAAGGTGCTCCAGGGTGGAGGGAGCTGCCTACTTCATAAGAGCAGCAAAGACTGAATAGAATGCAGACTGTCGTTTATTCGTGAAGATCCAGTCCTCGATGGGCCTTAAGTACGATGACGAGGAGGAGGTGGGGAGAAGGAGGTGGAGGGGAGGCAGGGCACCTCCTCAGATCCCTCCACCACACACCGCATCCTCATCATCTCTCTGGACTCCTGTGAGGTTTGAGGTCAAACGCGTCACCGTGCGTACAGGATAGTGTTGTCAGGACAGAGTACTGGTTAATGCGTTGGACTACCAGACGCTGTCCACATGCTACTGTCTAACCCCTACCTGCTCCTTAATGACCTGTCTCTACTGTCTAACCCCTACCTGCTCCTTAATGACCTGTCTCTACTGTCTAAACCCTACCTGTTCCTTCATGACCTGTCTCTGTTATGGCTAACCCCTACCTGCTCCTTAATGGCTGTCTCTTTACTCACTGTAACCCTGGGTAAAAGCGTCTGCTAAAGGAAAGAGTACTCAAGCCCAGGTTCTCACCTTTGACCTTGTCCTCCTCATCCGCCTGGAGATTCTTCTGAATGACCTGAGGACCCGGCCTCGTACCGTCAGTCTCCTCGGATGCAGAACGGCCCTCAGGTCCAACTTCTGCACCTGCAGAACATTCCTGCTGACGGCTGCACTCAGCTTGAGATTCTCCATCACCTGGCCCACGATCAGGTTCACGTAGAGGTCTACCACTTCTCCGTGGTCTTCTGGTTCCGCCAGACCACCACCAGCACCACCAGGGGGCATCTGGTGGAGGTCCTGCTGGACGTAGCTCGACCCACACCGATATCTATCCACACCCCGGGAGGGTGGAGGTGAGAGCAGAAAGGCCCCGGGAATAAGCTGATTCACGGCCTCCATAGCAAATGAACAGATCTGTTCGCTCGGATCCAGGATCTCTGTGTCCCAGGGTCGGCGCGGCGTCGTCTGCTCGTACAGCAGAGCGCTAAGCTCCTTGATCAGGGTCGGGAGGCGGCGATCCAGCTGCCCCCGGCTGATCGAGCCCTCCAGCCGGGCGAGCGAGACCTCGGCCGCGGGGGCCCCAGCGAGTAGCTCCTCATCTGCCTCGACGTCGGCCAACACAGCGCTCACTACGTCTTCCATGGTCCGGATCCTCCCCGGCATATCAGCCCGGTCCTCCTGCACCGTCTCCTTGCTCGCAGGGAGGTCCACGGGCTCAAGGTCATGGCAGCTGAAGAACACGCTGGAGCATCGGTGGAGGGCCCTTACCCGGTCATCTTCCAGAGCCGGCCGATGGCCACGCCCCCCCCTACCGGGGGGAGGGCCGTGTTTGGCAGCGGGGTAACCCATGTTGTTCAATAACTCCCCAACCAGAGCATGGGCAGGTCCTCCTTCCTCCAAATCAGACTCCCTCAGGTCTGACAGGAGGTCCACCAGGAAGGTCTCCGCCCTCTCCCGTTTGGCCTGCCTCTTTCTCTCGGATGCCTCTCGGCAGCCGGACAGGAAGTCTGTCAGTTTTTGACGGACAGCAGAGTGAACCTCCTTACCGGCGGCCGCCAGGTCCATCTCTGACATCCGGAGGCGAGGGATTAAGGTGCAGCCGGTGACGTTTGTCTGACACATGTTGGCTACACTGGCCCCCAACGACCGGAGGGTCTCGGCTGCTACTGAGTCCAGGGAGGAGCCGTGGAGGCTGGGATCTCCTCGTAGCGGAGGCTGTCCTCCCTGACACAGGGCCAGGCTCTCTGGGAAGGAGGAGGCCAGAGTTATGCACAGCAGGTCTTTCAGCACCTGGAGGCACCCGTGGCGAAACCTGGAGGACGAGAGGTCGTTCATGACCTCTCTCGGAGAGATGGAGGCGCTCGGTCTAGGGTCGTGGTCGACGAAGACCTGCTCCTCCTCCAGACCTAAAGGTCTGTTTGGGATGGTTCTCCTAGGGACGCTAGACTCCACTGCTCTGGAGGACAGTCGGCGACGGGGTAATACTATGGGTGGGGGAAAGGGTGATACAAGGTGTTTCCTCAGAGGAACCCTAGTCCCCAGGTGGCCCATCTCAGCCCTCATCTTCTCCTCCTGCTCTCTGTCGCACCACTCGTCTTGGCCTCTGCTCACCACATCCTCACTGTCCACGTCCTCATCGAGGTAATCCTCTTCATCACTCTGGTGTTCGTGGCTCTCCCCATCGCTCTGCTCTCCTACAGCTTCACACTCTTCGTCCTCTCCATCGCTCTCCTCCTCTTCTGTGCCCTCTTCCTCCTCTTCATCCCTGTCCTCTCCATCGCTCTCCTCCTCTTCTGTGCCCTCTTCCTCCTCTTCATCCCTGTCCTCTCCATCGCTCTCCTCCT
>JAOPJO010000008.1:10036062-10050330 GCA_027123675.1 Molva macrophthalma | reverse complement strand
CTCAACGCTGACAGCTGCAACCCCAACCCATCCCTTACCCACTTCCACACACACACACACACACACACACACACACACACTCACTCACTCACTCACACACGCTGACTCACTCTGATGGTTAGATTACATCTAGTATAACGTTGCACATTCTCCTTCCTAGACATGTTTAATTTATGAAATAATTACAACAGTATCATCCCGTCATTACATGGTGCACTGCATTTATCGTCCAATAGGTGGCGATAGCTCGCCTCAACTTGTTTCCGCACCTGGCAAACATCAGTATTGTTAAATCCTTTCAAATTCAAGTGGTTGCCACCAGTGTGACATCACCTTGTACTTCTGGACCTCCAGCCAGAAGCACACATCGTTCTCCAGGAAGTCCCCCTGCAGGGCGGCAAAGCGCTGGAAGTGCCGGCAGGACATGGGGCTGAGGAGCACCCGGCGTAGGACCAGGATCTCCTTGGAGGAACTCATCCATAGACCCGGCCTGGCCTGCCACACACGGGGGTCCGGGGGATGTTATCATTGTGTTACTGTTGAACAGTGTGGGTAGCCGCTATGGGATTATATGTCAGTGGCTCTTCTGTGAGGGTGTATGTGAGTTACTGCTTTTGGTTCTATGTCTTGTGAATAGATGTTGAACATTAAATAACTAATAAAGTACATTTAAAGGGTGTGTAAACCTCTGTTTTAGAACTTGCAAAACATTAGAATAATGTACTCTGTTGAGGACATACTGCTTGTATTATTAAAGGATGAAAAATAAGATAAGTTGTAAGAATGAAATGGAAAATAACATGAGAGCAGAGGTATGATCAATGCTGCCTGCCCAAGGTTCTGACACATTTAAAAATGTGAAAAAAAAATCTCAAATGTAAACGTATTCCAAGTGAAACTGTAAGAAACTACTCCCCAATTTCAATCTTAACGAAAAATGTTCCACGAAAACACAATCACAAAGACAGACAATCAGGCAGCAATCATCTCCTCAGCCCTACTATTCACCGATGCATGTGTTTATTCACTTCATGGTGATGTCTGTGGACGGCCTGTTTGGCAGAAGCCACTGTCTTCCGTGGTCCAAGTCAAGTCTCCAGCCTCCAAACAACCGTGACTCCAGTCTCTACCAGTCTGGCACTACAGATCCATCCGAAGAATACGATGATGGATTCAGGTCCGTGGAACGCTGCTATCATTTTTATCTTTAAATTGTTTTAGAGACAGGGATGGGGCTCCCACACTCCCAGCGACCGTTAAACCATAAAACATAAAACAATCAAGATGATGGTTTAGCAGTGTCGGCGCTTAAATCTCACTCATGATGGATCCAAGATGAGAGACACGCAGAAGCGCCCCAGAGCCGGGATCATGTTCAGAGTCTCCGGCCAAATAGTGAGCCGTTAGAGCCAAGCAGTCCACGGGTCTGAGTCTCACCTGCTGTGGAGGCCCGTCACCGTCCTCAGTCCAATTCAGTAAAAAAACGAAAACAAGCCAAAGTACGAAGAAGAGACGAAAAAGAAGATAGTTTCGAGGTAGAGTTTCTCCTTACCTTCCTGGCTGCTCTCCTCTTTCTGTGGTGGAGGTTATCCCGTTCTGAAGGCCCGGCAGCCGCCTGGAGCTAACGCACACACACACACACACACACACATAAGCACACACACAGTACACATAGACACACAGACGCACACACACACACAAGCACACACACACATAAGCACACACAGTACACCAGACGTGCACACACACACACACACACACACACGCACACACACACACAAGCACATACACACACATAAGCACACATACAGTGCGCACACAAATACACACACACACACACACACACACAGTAGACACAAAGCAGTGGACAGTGAGAAAGGTGAGGTTATTCAGGGACATTACACCTCTGACATCTGAGCCTGCTGTCCTCTTGGTCGACAACAGTAACTAACGCAAAGCTCCTCCTCTGTTTCACTCATCCACCCCCTGTCCTTCAACATCTACATCTAGCAGGTGTGGATGTCTAACCTATTCCCCTCTCTCCCGCTCTCTGTGTGAGTGTGAGTAGGCGTGCGTGCGGGCGTGCGTGCCTAGGTCTCGCCGTCGTCCGCCCTTCACCTTTCTTTCACCCTACACCTTCTTTTCCATCCGCCTCCTCCTTCTGCGTAACACTAAACTCTGTTCGACTCATTACCCAGCAGGCGCCTCAGTGTGTCCAAACAAGCTGAACTCGATAACATAATGATGCCGAGCAGCAGCCGTATATGTCGGCTCTTTATGTGTTAGCCACTAATGAGGGTGTCAGTTGACAGCAATGTTGTCACATAGTTGTCGATATGTGCGCAGAAACCTACAAATGGCGTACCTTGTAGTTCTGTCTTTCAGTGAATTCTTTGGTGGCCAGGAAAAGAGGCAGCCATGTTTTTTCAATATGGCTCTTGACGATGCTCTGGATCTCCCCGACTAGTATGTCCGACAGACACTCCCGCTTTAACCTCTCTGGTCCACCTGCACGGTGTAATATCTATACACACGACACACACACACACCGACACACACACACACACACACACACAGAATGACGTTATGTTTGCATTTCAGATTCAAGCTTGTGTTAGTGTGTATGCACATGTGCACTTGCATCTGGAATGAACAGTGTTCAAAGATGTCTTGAGTGACAGGGTGAGACAGCCTTGATGTCTTTCCGAACAGCGTTGGAAAGCACACAGGGAAAATCAGAGGAGCGGAGATAGGAGAGGTGAGGAAAGGGGAAGAAAGAGAAGGATGAGAGGAGAAGAGGGAAGAGGAAAGGAGAGGAGAGTGGAGAGAAGAGGAGAGGAGAGGAGGAGAGAGGAGAGAAGAGGAGAGGAGAGGAGAGGAGAGGAGGGGAGAGGAGGAGAGAGGAGAGAAGAGAGGAGAGGAAAAGGGAGAAGAGGAGAGGAGGAGAAGAGAGGAGCGATGAGGGGGGGAGATAAGTGAGGAGGAGTGGAGAGGAGAGGAGAGGGGGAGAGGAAAGGGGAAAATAATCCAGCTGTGCTCTCTGTCACTCTGGAAATCACCGGATTCCCTCCATCACCGCCATCTGCTTTCTCTTTGTCCTTTTTTTGTTAATTGACACTCCTTTCATTCTCCCTCTTTCTCTCCGTCATATTTCTCTCACTAAGTCTCTCTCTCGACCCTCTCTCTCTCTCTAGACATGCATGCAAATACACACACACACACACACACACACACACACACACACATATATTACTGATTGTATACATGTTTGAAATGAGAAGCAGCCGTTGCAGCGGAGATGGGCGGGGAGGGCGGAGTGAAGTGGGGGCTCACTGTTCCACTTAAAGACTGACGGGTGGAGCGGCTACAGGGCCGAGGCGGTGTAGCTGTCAGGTGTCTCCACCCAAACCAAGGCCAGACAGAAAACCCGCAAAGGATTCCCAGACAATCACTGGAATCCCAACTGACGTGGAACCAGTAAACTCGTGGTAGTTGAGGTGTTAGCCACGGCTGCTGGGTGTTAGCCACCCAGCAGCCGTTGTTCGTTTGAAATATAGAAGTATATTTATATATAAATCGATATAAATATAAGTGTTTCTTTGTTTTTCTTTGACTATAACATAGCAGCAGCAGCTTGTGGTGGCTAAAGCAGATACAGATTCACGCAGCGAAGAGTGGATTTTGTGATAAAGGCCTCTGAGACATTTTGTAAAATGTTGTGGCTGTTAGCCCAGTGGGTCACACAGAGACATACGTCACTAGATACACACTAGTTAAAACACATTCAGAAATCATACAAAACATAGCACACAACTTTCAGGTACTAACAAGTGTCCCAGTGTTGGGCACCGTGTCAAACCCATCAAGTAATCCAAGAATAATCCGGAAACCGGACCCCTGCGCTCGGCTATAAATATCAGGTGATTTTATCCAGCTGACACCGGAGTAGGCACTCCTTTGTGCGTTTGTCCAAAACCACATCTTATTCCAGCTCATTTTAAACTTGTAGAGCTATCTCTACAATCCTTTATATGGTTCTATTGAGTCTTTCTCTCGCTCCATGACGCTCTCTCCTATCACTCTTTCTGATCTACTTCAAAGACAACAAACGGCGACAGATGAAAGAGCAGAATATGACTCGCCTCATTCTGCTGGACTGCTGAAGCCGGGCTGTCGGGACCGAGGAAGTACTTCCTGTTGAGGTATCTGTCTGTGATGTCAGCTGACCTCCGCTCTCGGGCAGCCTTGTCTCGATGAGAGGTCCGTCTGTACTGTTCCAGGTCCAGCCAGCAGCGCAGGTGAATGCTGTGGAAACACAAACACACACACACACACGTGCGTGCGCACATGCACACGCACACATATGCACACAAAAACACACACACACAAACACACACGCACACACATGCACACACACACACACACATACACACACACACACACACACACACACACACATATATTTACCAACACATGCATGTATGAGTCACACAAGCACGCCAGCTGGGTTCGACATCTGACAACAATCTTTGAGACTAGCAGATCTCGGGTTAGACAATAATCCAATCAGAGAGGCTCATGCATGTCACGCATATAGATAGACGATGATGACCCAACGTTTGATGGATAAAGAAATGGACCACGATTAAAGTGCCTGAAAGCTCCCTAACAGCCGCAGCAGGCTTGTCTCTCGAGGGAACTCTCTTTGTCAAAGTAAAAGTCCCGCGGGCTGCATCTCCCCACCTGGCCTCCCGCTCCTGCAGAAAGGAGGTGAATTGCTGGATCTCCTGGCCGCTGCGGAGCAGGGAGCCCAGACGGTAACCACGGTAACGCGGCAAGACCTTGGCCCACGGGTTGGGCTGCCGGGGGGGCCCCGGGGAGGGCGGAGGGGTAGGGCAGGGAGACGAGGGGGGCCGGCCCTGCTGCAGCTGATAGGAGAGGAGGAAAGAGGGGACGAATGAACGAATGACTATATGAACGAAAGAAAGAAAAAAAATGTAATAAACGAAAAGAAAGAAAGGAAAAAACGAATGACCAAAGAAAGAATAAATAAATTAAAGAATGAAAGAGAAGAACAAATGAACGAAAGAAAGAAAAAAATAACAATTGAATGAAAAAATGAAAGAAACAAACAAACAAATTTAACAATGACACAGGAGAGACATAAAAGGCAGACGCAGCCAGTCAACCCCTCAGTACAAATCAAAGCTAAACGCTCACCTCCCTCAGTCTGAGCTGTGACTCCTCATGCAGGCTCTGCAGCTCCCTGAACTCTGCACTGTCCAACTGACGCACCTTTTCCTGCACACACACCTGGGGCGCACACACACACACACACACACACACACACACACACACACGCACACAAACACACGCACACACACACACACACAAGCACACACACACACACACTCACACACACACACACACACACTTAATGAAATGTATATAAAAGGGATAACTTAGACTTAAATCTAATATTCAATGGTTGAAACTTTGAAATGAATAGGAATGAACAGGAATGCACTGTGATAAAACTTGTATAATTAAATTGAATTACATTTAGAGACCTTATTTGATTCTTTATAACTTAAAGATAAACGTTGAATAAAAATGTATTCCCTAAAGAAGTCTTATTCAACGTAAATGAGAACATTTATTCTGATCTTGCCATCCGAGTAAAAGAGCTGGAGTTCCCCTTCATGCTGATAGTTATCTGAACACTGCAGTGCTGAGTTTAACCAAATTCCCATGCAATTGGGTTGTTTTAAACAACCCAATTTAATGCTGCAGATCTAGAATTACATGTGTGTATTATCCTCCTAAATTTTAATCCCCTGGTGTAGGCTTGGATTTTCTATAACATACAATTAGTCAAAATTCCTAAACTTCCTATGGAACCTTTCCAGAATGTACCAGAAAATGTCTGCCCTCTTTGGGACCATACTTAAATCCAGACAAATAACAAAGGGTTGACCCACATCCTCATGACCTCAACTAGTACACCTCATCACCAGTCAGTGAGTGACCCCCTGACCCTGAGGTGCTGTGAGGCTGTAGAGTAGGTTCTGGTAGGACAGGGTGTCTCTGGTGTGTAGTAGCTACCGTCTGGTAGGACAGGGTGTCTCTGGTGACCAGCAGGGTCCAGGGCTCCAGAAGGAGGTCCAGGATGTGCTCCTCCACCCGGTCAAACAGCTCCTCGAAGGCAGGCCGCAGACACTCGTACACCCCCCGCCTCTGGTCCTCCCCCGCGCCCACGGACTCCCACGCTGAGCTGCTCAGGAACCTGGAGAACAGATGCTGGTGCACGGTAGAAGGTCACCGTCAATTTCATCATCGCCATCGCAACATCACTAACTGATGAAAAATGATTTCTGGTAAGACACTCCTTGACAGCAAAGTATTTGGTTTGAAGGAGAACCAAACCCAACACTATTTGTACATTGGTTTGCATTGGATGACTCCCTCTATAGGTTAAACACGTGCTACTGCATGCACAACTTCTTATTGGCTGATTTGGTAACATGGTCAGCGTCTGATTAAGCATTGATGCGACACACCTGTACCTCCACTTATTGAGACATCCTTTTTAAAAGGCGGGGTCTGCTTTATTGGCGCATGTTTGGGACACACTCACACACACAGGCAGCCTCTACCATGTATTGAGACACAATGGGGAGGGGGAAGGGGAGGTAATCATGTTGGGAAAAACTAAACGATTTTATACATTATTACATACATTATAGGATTTAATGTGATGATACAAATGCTAACTAACATAACGCCTTTCAGTAGGGGGAGGAGGGAGCAATCTTTAGGTGCAAAGATCATTTATACAAAGGCTTATTAAAGAGGCTGTAGGTAAGATTTAAGACTGAGCTATAATTTGAGTGGAATTTGTTAGAAATGGTCCAGCTATCCGTCAGATATTAGTGAGTGAAATGCTCTGTGAGATTATCTGTTCTGGTTCACTTCACACTCTATGAAACAACTTCGATTTTAGACTGCTCCTAGCTCATTTCTGTCCATTCAGGGTATCTCTTCCCTGATTGGTTCAGAGAATCACATTCGCACACACACTGTTATCATCTCAGTGGCAGACAAATGTATGGAGGAAGGGAGCAGAGAGGGAGTGTGTGTGTGTGTGACATGGTGAGAGTAAGGACGGAGAATGACATTGACCTGCTTGTTGTTCAAACAGTAAGAGTGATGAAGCGCCGCTGCTTTGGTTTCCCCCGGAAACCAAACCACAGCCTGCCGTTCCTCTCCCACTCTCATCCATCTCTTTATTCTCCTCCTCCTCCATCTTCCTACCTCTGTTTACTGACACCTCTGCCATCTGTCAATGTTGCTTACGCACTCAATACGCACACAGCATGAGTGTGTGTGTGTGTGTGTGTGTGTGTGTGTGTGTGTGTGTGTGTGTGTGTGAGTGTGTGTCTGACCTGTGCTTGTCTCTGTACTGTGTATGGGTCCAGACTGTCCTGGTAGAACAGCTGCTGGTATCGCTGCAGGTCACTCCAGAAATGGACAGCGTTCTCCCAGAGCTGAGACAGAACAATAAGTAAGGAATAAACCACGACGGGACACCCTGTGATGTAATAAGAGGCTTCGCCATGCTTTGTATATGTCCGGTGTTCCAGTCTACACTCTGTTCCCTCCTGTTTGGCTGCTCTTTGGGCTTGTAGTTTAATATCGGAACCATCTTTGTAGTCCTGCGGCCAGCGAGGAATGTATAGTTCATGAATATGCCTTTCAGGACATAACAAAGCATTCAAACCAACATATGTATTGTTCTTTGCTACATCAAATTGGCAATACATAACAGTACAAACTTAATCATATAAAGACTTTGGTGCAAACAAAATAGGGGTCCCAAGCTTTCTTACTGGGTTTCCAGAGACTTCACAGAAGTGAGTAAAGTAGAGTCCAGCTCGGGAGTCTGTGTGGAGAGCCTGCAGCATCCTCTCCATGCTTGTACTGGGGAAACACTAACCAAACACACAACGCACTGCCATCAGGAACCTGTTTTCACCATAAAGACGGCCACCGAGTTGCCGTCTTGGGCAACAGTGTGAATATTTTTGTATGTTTGAGTGAAAAGTATGTTTCTGCTATCCTTTTTTTACCTAGTTGTGTTTGCTTTGGGGGGAGGACGACTCTATTGGTAACCAAGGGAAAGGCTCACCTCTCTCTCCGTGCACGGCCCTGGGAGTGCAGCATGCCCCTCGCTGTCTTCCTGGTTCCACTGGGACATCCAGAACCTGGGGGCCCTGAGGAGATGGACCACTCAATGAAACTCAGCATACCGATTAAACGAGAATTACACTGAGCGACATAGGCTTTGATAGTTGAGGAAAGATATGGAAAATAATAATAATAATAATAATAGTAATAATAATAATAGTAATAATAATAATAATAATAATAATAATAATAATAATAATAGTAACAATAATAATAATAATGATAACTAGGACTGCTAACAGTCACGAAAGGTATTCACAGACTACAAGCACTGCCTTACGCCAGCAACTGCCTTTTTCCCCTCGGTTCTTACCTGTAAACAACACCTTAACACTAAAAAGCATTTTTACGAGTGTTTGGTTTTAAACCTACTTTTGTATTATTGTAACAGATATGATTTGATAGAGGCTTTTTAGTTTCATTAGGAGGGAATCAAACCTCTGACCATGGCAGTGTGAATGCTATGCCCTACCTTCTCAGCGAGACAGGAAAAGACATCAGAGAAAGGGAAAACACACAAAGCCAGTAGTACATTTTATCAAAGAAAGTAGTCCACAAAGTAATCAAAAAAAAAGTTACCATTAAAAGTTGTCCCAAAATATTATCCCAAAAAATAATCCAAAAAAATAATCAAAAGAAAATCACAAAGAAAATCATCGAAAAAAAGTAATCTGCACCTTTGGAATTTAAAACATTTTCACAAGTGTTTGGTTTTACACCTACTTTTAGTATTAATGTAACACATGAGATTTGGTTGATGTATTTTATTGTCAGTGGCAGTGTTACCGCAAAGCACTACCAGTTGAGCTACCACTCACCCAAAGAGGGAAACCACATTGCCAGGGTCTTATTTATTTTATAATAGAATATAATCCAAAAAGGAATTAAAAAAATGCATCCAAAAATTGTATTCATACCTTAACATTTAAGAACATTTGTACATTTGTAAGTGTTTGGTTTAACTTAATTTTGTATTATTGTAACTTATTGTATTATTGTTGGGAACCAACTGACCATGGCAGTGTGAATGGTACGCACTATAAATTGAGCTAGATGGGATAACTCAGCAAACATAACGAAAGCACATAATGAGTGTGTTATTGGAGTATAACAGAAAAAGTTAGAAATAAAGTAATCTAAAAAAAGTAATCTAAAAATAGTAATCCTAAAAACATTATCCCTTTAAGTAATCTAAAAAAAGTGTTTAGAAACTGTTTTTACACTTGGAAAAAAAGCATTTTTAAAAGTGTTTGGTTGGAAAAATACTTTAGTGTTAATGCTTTGCACTACCAGTTGAGCTAGAAGGGACCACTTTGTAAATATAGATAAAAAAACACACAGTTCTCCCTATATTTCCCAACAACATTATGAAGAGAGCGTGAACCAAACCACTGACCTTGGCAATGTAATGCTACGCACTACCAGTTGAGCTACACGGAACGACTCAGCCAAAGAGGGAAAACTCATAGCCAGGGTGTTTTGTTTTTTTATCATAGAATATATTCCAAGAAGGGATCCACATTTTTATTAGAAAATGTAATTCATACTTTTTACACTTAAAAACATTTTTTACAAGTTTGGTTTAAATCTACTTTAGTATTAATCTAACCTATACAATTTGATTGAGGCATTTTAGTGTTATAAAGAGAGTGGGAACCGAACCACTTACCTTGAAGTGTTGATTCTATGCCAGTTGAGCTAACAGGACTACACATCAAAAGAAGGGAAAACCACCAAATCTTTTTGGATTATATTAGGGAAATAAAGGGAAAGTCCCCTTTACCTTTATTTTCCAAGTGGTCCCTTCTAATTCAACTGGTAACCTGTGTCTTTATGACACTGAAAAGCAACTATCAAATGTGTATCCGTTACATTTATATCAAAGTAGGTTTAAAACTAATACTACTACTACTACTACTTACTTTTTATGGATTACTTTTTTGGATTCTTTATTTCTTTACTTTTTGGGATTACTTTTTTTGAATTACTTTTTTGAATTACTTGTTTGAATTACTTTCTGAATTACTTTATTGTTTATGTTCCTTAATTTTAAGTAGAGCATTGACACAAACTTGCTACACTTGTTAAGGGAGATATCCTCTTTGTGCACAAGTTTCCAGTTCCTGGCACCCTCTGAAGCGGACTTGTGATTCATAGAATAATGTTAGCTAATTACCATATTTTGATTTTGACATAACCATTTTTTGTGCAATCAAAAATCCCTTTGAAATTTTGAACACAAATTATAGCGTCCCCTATGGCCGAAATGGTACCAAACGTTTAGGAGCCCTGCTCGGGAAATTTGAAAACTTTGTGCAATTAGGGGCTGAGCTATAGGCATTACCAATCCGGAATAATAATAACAATAATCCTTACAATAAGAATAGGTAGAAAAATCCGAAAATTCCCCAGAAAATCCGTGGAAACCTATTAATACATTGGATTTATAAAAGCACTTTTCTTAGCACTCAATGACACCTTACAGGAAACAGACAACATTTGAAAGAGAAGAAAAAGAGAAAGGAGGGAAAATATAAGTCCAAAGTGATTATAAACCCAGGTATCTGTAGAATGGGCTTACATGACGCCAATAGATACCTCTATATGTAAATGGAAAGGATACGAATGAATTTCAGAGTGCAGAGTAATCTCTTAATTAAACTTTGTGGCACCCGATAGTCGGACTCTGGTTCCTTCCTACCAGTAGCATAGCAGCGCCTCGGTGAGACGGGGCTGAACCTGGCGCAGTTTCTCCTCTGTCCAGCAGGGGGGGGTGGTGAGCCCCAGTCGAGAGAGCAGATCCGCGTTGAGGCTGCACTGGCTGCTGCTCTGCATGTATCGACTTCTCATCAGCACCAAATGTCTGCTTCACATGACATCATGATTAGTACACTATACACAGCAGCCAACTTTAATATCAGTCAGAGAGGAAAAGAACGTGTGATGATAGAGTCACATGATAGGAGCTTTGTAGTTACATTTTAATTTCACAGTTAATAATTGCATGACTAATTTAATGCGTATTGCATGTGTTGGGTTTGGTACTGTTTCTTTGGGATGGGGCTTTTGGTCCTCTGTACCTGTTCTTCCTCTCCCAGTGCTGGGTACTGGTCAGCCGCTCAATGTCCATCCACAGATGGAGGACCCTCTCACCAGGAGTGTCCCGCAGGAACTCCTTGAACTCATTCAGGCCCTGTCGGCTGCCATGGAAACGGGCGCCCTGGCAACAAATGTCAAAGACATTTTTCTTGGCTACGTCCTCATATCCCTCCTCCATCTTTTCCTTCACCTCTTCATCTTCTCCTTCTATTATGTCCTCCTCTACCTCCCCCTCCTCGTCCTCTTCACCCTCCTCCAAAATCAATTCCCTTCTCCTCGGCTCTCCATCCATCTTCTCCTCCTCTTCCTTCTCCCCCCGTCTGCTCCATCCTTCACACGTTGGACCTCGGCCGGGTGGTGTCTGTGTCAGACGGTTCTTCCTCTGTTCTCCTGCCAGTCTGCAGCACCCCTCCATCTGTATCCCTGTTGTCATAGTAGAGTTATGAACATCCACCAAATATGAACATATGAACTGGCTACAGCATTAGGAAATAGAAACCTGAGCAGTAATGGATCATCTGAAAGCCTCTGCTTTTACTTGTCTGCTTTTACTTGTGGTGACATGTCGTATGAGTATATCTTCCACTAGAAGAGGCACTATATGCACTTACACAGAAAACACACACATAAAACACACACACACACACACAGTATAACTATGTATTTTAACTTACTACTCTGAGTAGGGTTTTTCAATTAACACTTTTTGTGTACATAAACTGTCAATATTTTACGTAAAGCCTCTAAATTGAAAGTTTTTACTCTGATTTTTTAAAGGTTTTTAACCTATTACTCTTAAACTGTAGAACTAGTTAACTCTTTAAGTGTATCACAGCACCTGTGGTTCTGGGATTGCGACTGCAGACACTGGCAGCCATGTACTGAGGAGGTGAGACCGGAGACTTAGAGGCCCGCGCGTCGCAAGGACCCCGGGGGCGGTGGTCAGGGCAGGCGGGCCGAGAGGACTTCTCTAGGTACAGGTTCAGCTCCGGCCTCTGGGCCGCCAGGGTCCGGTCAGGTAGTAGGTCATCATGGGGTAGGGGCGAGGACGAAAGGGAGGCGGGGGTCGATGGAGTTTTGGGGGCCCCCACTTCGTCCGTGCCATAGTGGTGGGAGGCTGGTGGCGTTGAAAGGCATCGGTGTCTGGTCTCTGAATGTGGGAAAGGTAAATAGGGGACGTTAAGGTGATACGTGTGGAAATCCTTTGACAGGCAAACCAAAAACTCATCATAGCAGAGCAGGATTGATGTGGTGGAGCCGGTGGAGGCGGTAGGGCCCCTGAGAGTCCCTTTGTCCAGCTCACCGTCCCCTCTGCGGGTGGGGGGTCTCGGGTCGGACAGAGAGCCCCTAAATGAGTTGTCATCCATCTTCCGCACACGGGGGCCCGGTTCCCATTGAGAGAGAAGCTTGGCTAGTCTGGGAGACACAGCGGAGCCCTTGTTCAGCTCAAACTAACAGAAGCAGGAGCGCGATGTGCATAGAGTGCACAACAATGCATTTCTATTAGATTGTTATGTAAAAATATATTATGAACAATACAACTCCCAAACCTGTCATTTCCCCAGAGCACTTCTGTATGGTTGTGTATATGTATACATATATTTATATAATATATGTATATGTGAACTAGCATGCGAGAGCCATTAGATTAATTGAATATAAGAATAAATTGGGGTGGCAACACATAACTGTTAAAACTCATTCAGTATTCCAGGTTAACAGAAACCAATCAAAACAATTCAGAGGGACGAAGATTAGTAACAGCCGATTGTCTCTACCCTGATAAGAACTTGAGATGACAATGCTGCACATGCATAAAATAGTGTTAGTATCACTAACTTTGCTTTGCATCAGCTTTTCAGCGATTTCCTGTGTGTTGAAACACCAATAGTTTGTACGTTTTCCCCACCTGTATTCAAAGTAGCAATCACTTTGGACAAACAATGGCAAACGCTCTGCTATGATCCATTGGAGTCCTTGCATTTTGTCCAGGCACTGCAACAGTCAAACAAAATGACCATTTCGCTTTTAATCCCAGCATCGAACAATAGCGTTAATTTACCACCCTGAAAGGATGAGTTATCTGTGTTTAAATAAGGTGATGGTTTCATAAAAGACCAATAATAGGATGTTTGTGGTCCGGGGTGATTTAAGACCCTATTTAGTGTTTCTAAAATAAGGCCCCTTGAAAATGCCCACTATTTTTTTCTTTTCTAAAATTAAGTTAACCACTTTTATGAAGGTTTCATCCAAACTGTTAGGGGGCTGGAAGTTTGAATGAAAACAGTGTCTGACAGGAGTCAAAGGACCATCGGCAAATTCCCCTACAACATATATAACCCACAACCATCAACATCCAGGAAGTCCCCAGTTCCCAGGTCAAGTCCAAAGTCCAAAGTCAAAGTCAAAGTCAAAGTCAAAGTCAAAGTTTTATTTGTCATATGCACAACATAACACAGGACCATTCCGAACAGCGAAATTCATTGTGACATGGCAGGCAACGAATACGTAGAAGGTAATAAACCATTGCAGATCTAACCAAATGTACATCTTATTTGGGGCTTAGCCCCCTAAAGGCCGAGTCATAGAATCGCCCCTGGTGGTTGAGCGAAACTCACGCGGACGGTGTAGTGGTTATCTACGAGGGACCCGCTGAAGGCCAACAGGGCCTGATCCTCTAAATGCCGGCCGGACTTTCTCTCCTGCAGGACGGACGAGATCCTCCGGGAGACACGCTCAGCGGCTCCCGTCTCCACCTCAAACCGACCGCTGGCCCTATCGTAGGACAGGGCCACTGGGAACGACTGGATACACATACACACAAGTACGCACGCGCAAGCGCACACTCACTCAAACACACACACACACACACACACACACACACACACACACACACACACACACACACACACACACACACAC
>JAOPJO010000008.1:10006383-10026371 GCA_027123675.1 Molva macrophthalma | reverse complement strand
GTCCCCTTTAACCCGTGAGCAAACTGAGGACGGACTAAGGGGTGGGCCGGCGTCTCCGACATCGATGACCTGCAGACCCATATAATGGTAATGTTGCATAACAAACTACAGTTGAACAAAAGTGTAATGACTGCAAGCTTTGAAAGTAATAAGAAGGAATCATTTTGTGCCATATTCCTCCAAGGTCTGGAGAAGAGGGCGTGTACCCCCATCTGATCCAGTTCTGTGAGGATCGCCTGAAGAGCCTGGACCCCACAAGTCGAGCTCTGAGAAAGGACCAGCCTGTAGCCACGGCCGCCAGCCTCCCCACAGAGGAATGGAGCCAAATCCGTGAAGACCTACAGGTACTGAAGCACTGAAGAAGACTGGATCATACTTGGTCTTCTGCATGATGTCCCTCCAATAGTGCCTGTCATTAAGTGTGTCTACTTCACAGCGATGGCAGGAAGAAACGAAAGACTTTGAAGCGTCGATACTACAATCGTCTATATTTCATGGTATAGGAAATGAAAATATACCACCCATACGAGGCACCAACTGTTCCGTTCCCCTCGGCCAGGTGAGATGGTAGATCTACACATAGTTTCTTCTTGTCGGTCTCTGAACACATACAGATTCATAAATATACTCTGATTTCTTCACAGAATGCCGCCAGCAAAACAAAGAATAAGCCCCCAAAACGAGCTCTTCCTCTAGACTACAAAGATTGGGATAAGTGAGTTCTGTTGGTTCCTTCAGGAATGGTGTGATTCAAAATAGATATGATTCAGTACTTAAGGCACGGTATCTAATCCGATAGGAGACTTATTGTGTTCAAGAGGAACCACAGGAATGTCACAGTAAGATCATTGTGGCTCAATAGATCTGATAAATAGATGATATTATTAATGTGACCATGTGTCCATTCTGTATCCCTAAACGTGCTTCTGTTTCTCCCAGGTTTGATGTTGACAGAGAATGTGAAAGGATTGACGGAAGCGAGTCCAAAAAGGATCCAGCCACTGTCATCAATTCCGGCCATGTCAAAATCAGAACCAGAGTGGACGTCACAAGTAAAACTCCCCTTACAGAGTCTCTTCCTACGAATTATTTGATCAACAGCCACACATTTGCACACATTTTTGGCATCACTTAGTCTGTGTGCGTTTTATTCGTGACCCCTCTTAAACCTCCTTCCAGCCCTGACTGAGAAGGAGAAGCTCCTCCTGGCCAGCCGTGAGAAAGACAAAGGCAACGAGGCGTTCAGGGCCAACGGCTATGAGGAGGCCGTTGCGTACTACTCCAGGTCAGAGGCTTCATTTGATGTGCTTCCATTCCCACAGGGAGTGGTCAGTTGCATTGTGCATGGTACCTCATATTTAAACTCTCTCTCTTTCTCATTTTCCAACCAAAAAATAGAAAAGACAGCGTTTAGGTCTAGTCCCAGTACAGTATTAAGTGCAAAGTATAAAGCTTGCAGTTATGCAAGTGGCCAAGTTTAGATCGTATCCTTTCGTATAAAGTATAACATGTTAAGGTGCAATGGTCAAATTCCGTGTTTGTGAGGCCTTTTGCTGTAAGAAAAAAGTCAAACTGTTATGGAGCATTCATTATCATATGTTTTAACCTTGTCCATGATATATAGGAGTCTGTCTATTGTCCCTACTGTGGCCGTGTACAACAACAGAGCCCAGGCAGAGATCAAACTCCAGCGGTGGCACCGGGCCCTGCAAGACTGCCAGAGAGTTCTGGAGCTGGAGCCCCTCAACCTGAAAGGTGCTTTTGAAAGTTGCCCTTGAACTGCTTTGCTAAGGCTGACCTAATGTTAGTGTTTACAGCAAGGCAACACAGTGATGTAACCAATATTCATATGGTGATGTTATTGTATTGTCATTCCATTCCTGCATTGCAGCGAGATGTTAAAGGTGAATTGTGTAGGCATATAGCGGCATAAAGCGGTGAGGTTGCAGATTACAACCAACTGGATATTAAGTCTGTAAAGCTAGGTCATAGCTTTCAAGAAAGGTCATAATCCCAAGATAAGATACGATAAGATAGCTTCCTCTCTAGAGCAGTTCTTCAGTTCTGGGCTACTGTAGAAACATGGTGGTGCAACATGGCCACCTGGCATGTAAACAAACAGGTCTGCCAGCATTTTGTATTTGTACAATAAGTTATAGGATGTGATTTTATTGATAACATTATTGAAATCATTATCGATTAGCATTGAGTAATTGATATGGACATGTCATTTTGAGGTACAAGCTAGTTGAAATGTTAAGCATAGAAAGCTAGTTTCTAAGGTTTGATCGGCTGTGTGTCTCGTCCCCAGCGTTGCTGCGCCGGGCTACAGTGCTCCAGCACCAGGGCAGCCTGCCCCAGGCTGCAGAGGACCTGAGAGCTGTGCTACGTGTGGAGCCCCACAACACTGCTGCTGCTGTAGGTTCACCTCAGTCCATAGAGGCTCACTCATCCAGTCGGTGGGACTGGTTGGCTTTTGGGTTTTTCTTTGTGTGTGTGTGAATTGCTTTGCAAGAGATGTATTGTGTCCACCTGTATGTGTTTTTTCTGTTGGTGTTTACAGCTTTTTTATAATCGGTTTTCGCTCTGATTTCTTTCTCTTCTTTGACTTATTATATTCTTTTGTAATCTTACTTTGCCATTTTTTTACATATTTTTTCTTCTCTTTTGTTTAGAAACATTTGACTGAAGTGGATAAGAAGATAAGAGAGGGCCAGCCAGAACTGCCAGCCAAAGGCAGGAAAATCCTCATCCAAGACATAGAGGAAGACGATGTTGTCACCGGTAAAGACGAGGAGAAGGCAGAGGAGGATGGTGCGTTTTTTTTAATATCTGCTTATACCCCTTTCAACACACTTGTCATGTTGAGGGAATACTTATAGACATCCCTATTCCTCCCTGACTAAACATGGCATCCATAGTGTTATTGATTTCCTATTGAAGCCAAGCCTTGTTGTCGACAACTGAAATGCTGATGGCTTAGTGTAACAGAAAGACTGGCCGAAGCCATCTACTCCTAACCACCTCTTAATAACTAAAAGGTCTCTCCCCGTTCACCAGCCCCGCCTGGCCATTGCCTCTTCACCACATTGCCGTCTTGCTAAACTGTTCAACAGGTGGAGACAAGCCTTTTTTTTGTCTGATCCATCCTCTTTTAAGAAACATAAACACACACAATTACCCATCTCTTCCTGGTTTGACTTCAGTGTTTAGATGAACCACACCCATATGTCCGCCGTCTTAATACAATCCAATAAGTAAGAGATAAGAGAACAAGAGTCTTGTTATAACAAAATAATGTACAAATAATGTGCTTACCATCGCCAAAGGAAATTATTTTCCAATAACGGGACACCCTGGAGTGATTTAGTCCACTCCGTAATAAATAATCTATATAAAAAATCATCTATAATATACGTTTTTATAGTTTTTCGACTTAATCGTCTGAAATGGAAATATTCTTCTGAGCATATTGATTTTGTGTTGAAACATCGATTGTTGAATTTGACCGTTGTTGTGAATGTTGGATTTATAGCGCATAGATTCCAAACTGTTAAAAGGCAGAGGTGTCCCATTGAACACATTCTTGGAACATTATTGACCAACAGAATCGCTTTCAACAATCCTGTGGTATAATCTCATATAAGGATTTTCACCAAATATCTTTGGTGAAAATTTCTTTTCACCAAAAACATTTTACCAAAGCAAATTACAAATCTCATCAAATACATTATCTACTCCAAATGCAGTGCGATTGTGTGTTGTAATGCAGCAATTCAGCAGTCCCTTGCAAGACCGCCAACCGAAGGCTAGGCTAATTGTTCTTAATCTTAAAATTAGTGTGTGTATGTGTGTTTCACACCTTAAATCGCAACAGACACATAGGGCATGCCTTCCTCAAGCCTCAAGCCAACATGCATGTACCTACAAGCCCTGATATCACTCTATCTGCTGAACATATAGTGAATATAACTGACACACCAGCGTGTAGCTTTCTCAAAATCTAAGATGGTGGCTTGTTCTCCAGCAGTGGAAACCACAGATCGCTGGTGTGTGTGTGTGTGTGTGTGTGTGTGTGTGTGTGTGTGTGTGTGTGTGTGTGTTACTCGGACATATTAGTCTAGTTAGCGAAGAATACATTTTTACACCAGCGAGTCCCCCCAGTATTTCCCATATTGCCGAGAGAGGAAACCCCCCTTGTGAAATGGAAGTCACATGACGTTTCGTGTTACGTCGAGTGTATGCGTGTGTGAGTGAGTAGTGTGTTCCTCAACCATCCCCCACTCAGTTCTTTCACATGGCTGTGCTTCCTGGAACTCCTCCTTCCAAGCCGCTCTCTGGTGTGTGTGTGTGTGTGCGTGTGCGTGTGTGTGTGTGTGTGTGTGTGTGGTCCAACCCTCCCCCCACTGTGATGTAAGCACAGACTGCATCCTGTGGGTGTGTCTACCCTTCACTAACCCTCCCCCTCTCTCTCTCTCTCTCTCTCTCTCTCTTTCGCTCTCTCTCTCTGTCTCTATCTCTCTCTCTCTTTCTCTCTCTCTCTCTCTCTCTGTCTCTTGCCCTGCCTCCCCCTCCCTGCTGCCGTCCCTCCCTCTCTCCCTCCCCGCTCTGCTTTCCAGCTCGTCCGGTTGATCCCAGGCAGCCTGTGGGAGGGGTGGACAGCGTTGTTTCTCCCGTCGAGAGGGGAGACATGGGCAACGCTCAGAAGAAGCCCCACGGCGGTGGCCGGGGGGACGGGGCATCGCCGCACGGCGACGCCAACAACGGCTCACACGGACACCACCGCCGAGGCCGCGGCGGCAGCTGGGACAAACACAAAGCAGCCGCGCATGAATCGCCGGGGCCCGGCAAGGCTGCCAACGGCACAGGGAAGAGAGGCTCCACCGCCTCAGAGCACGGCGTCGCCAAGGGAGGGACGCCCGCGGGGGTCGACCTGGACGCCCCCTGCGGTGCCTTGCCCCCCCCGCTGGCCCGGCTGAAGAACGAGGGCAACCTGCTGTTTAAGAACGGACAGTTTTCAGACGCACTGGGGAAGTACTCGCAAGCCATCGCCGGCTTCACGGAATCAGGTGAGCGCCGGGCTTGTTCCTTCACCCCCCCTGCACTGCTACGGCCGGTGTTTAATCCGTATGTTGACATGGTGTTGGTTTGGTTGGATGCCGGTCTAGTTGTATTGAGCCATGTCATCTAATAGATGGTTGCTGAGAATATCCACTTCCTCATTACTGTAAGCCTCAGCGTCACTGAAATATGACAACAACCTCAGTGCCTCTCTACTATAGGTAGTCCACCAGTGTGATGTCACATGCCGCCAGTGCTGTGTAGGTGTTAGGTTAGGTGAAAACCACAGCTTTACATTTGTTTATTTGACCACAAACAACAGGGAGCATATTCCCTCTCATTAGCCAATACATTTGTTAATTAAAGGTCATGACCTTGCAGTTATTTTGTGATTGCCATTGAACAATAACAATAGTGCAAATAACTATAGAAGTGTTATCACATGTTTTCTCAGAATATGGCGGAGATTTGGCTGTGATGCTAATGCCAATGAGTAAAAGGATGAGCCAAGCGCTAATAAGTGATTTGTATGTGAATGTACTGATATGTAGCTAGATGCACAGGGGGATGCGTCACAGCTGTGTCTCTGTACATGTGGTTGTGTGTGCGTGTGTGTGTGTGTGTGTGTTTGTGTGTATGTGTGTGTGTGTGTAAGGTTGCGTGAGTGTTTGTATGAGGTTGCGCGTGTGTGTGTGTGTTTGTGTGTGTGCGTGTGTGTGAGGTTATGTGTGTTTGTGTTAGGTTGCGTGTGTCTGTGTCTGTGTGTGTGTACAGACAGACGAGCTGCTTTTCTGTCCGACCCAGCTCTAAGCCTCTCAGCACGGGTCTGCCTGGGTCACATGACTCTGGAAACCACTCACTGTGAAATTGAATCTGCAAGGTACCACAGCTGTAAATCCTGCAGAGAGTGAGATTGAGAGAGTGAATGAACGATGCTGCGAGAGAACGAGAGAGAGAGAGTGATATATCCAAATCCCATCTCTTACCCTCACTCCTCTCGCTAGTTCTGGTGCTCGCTCGTCCTCTCCGCCTCTCTCACTTCATTCCAGTCCATTATGTAGCGGGCTTCTCAGTGGACCCTGTCACATCCATTACCCCTCATCATCATAAGTCACTGCTACTCTGGAAAGAAAAGCTTGAATAGGGAATTTAAAAACTGTGAGATTAAAATCGTCATTGTTTTTCCAATGGCATTTCCATAATATTCCATGACCTTTTAAAATGCTTTGCAATTGTACACATCCTGCCATTGTAGACATTAACATACGACCCCAATTCAGCCTTGCATAGTCAGACTACGTTCGGCCCGTGGATCAGTGTAATCGTATGGATCTGGTCTAAGCTGATTTAGTTGCAGTTGGGAATCCTGTTGGGTTGTCTGCACCGCCACCACCCCACGTGGACCCCACATGACAAGACACAGTGTTCACACAGGCTGACTCGGACACACTCACTGTGTGTGTGTGTGCATTCTTATGCGTGTGTGTGTGTGTGTGTGGGCATGGGCAGAGACATGGACGCATTACCGTCACTGGTTCCCTGTGGCATCACCCATAATCTGATTTGATGTGATAAAGTGTGGCGCTAAAGTGACTGCGTAGAGGAAGTCCATCATGAACAATGACCACTTGTCTAGCTGCTAGCCAGCCCTGTTTCAGCAGTACTTCAAATGAGAGAAAATGTCTCAACATCTTCTGCCGACCAACGCCTGAGTTTAATATCAAAAAACATGTATTGACAGGTTGTACAGAGACTGTCAGGAGGAGAAACTCTAATTGAATGAATCACTTCAGAAGTTGTTGGGCGTGTTCCTCTAATGATCACATCTTGAGCCACAAAGAATCGCCATGTTGTACCTTTAAACCAGACTTCCTCTGAGCAGACATCCCTCTGAAATGATGTAACGTGACTTATATAACAACACAGTTTATCTGAACGCATAGTTCTTCTTCTCTCCGTTGACAGCACATCAGTGAAGTTATGTTTGCAGATAGGTTGCGGTAAATATCAAAGCCAGATTTAATACTCAAATACTTAAATCTCAGGTATGAGCTATAAGACGGCTACCTCTGCTGCAGAAGGTAGTTAGATGGCAGATATGGCGATTTCTTTCAGTGACGTAATGGGGCATGTGATTAAAACACACATGCGCTTCAACAGCAAGGATGCTTTTAAAGACTCCAAGGTCCAAGGAGAAGGCTGCTCGTTTTATCAAGTCTCCAATGCATTAAAGTAGAGCAAAGGACAAATGTGGGGGTAAACCCACACACACACACTCTCACACACACTCTCGCACACACAGACACTCATACACCCACACACACAATACTGAGCAAGTGAATCACAAAGAAGCAACTTGTTTAAACATGTAGGGCTTGTCAGGCTGCACCCCTCAGTCATTGAGATGACTCACACATCTATCTAGGGAAAAACTCCATCCAGCATGTTCCTTTAGATTGGTAACACTTGTGTTTTGTTGTTGTTGTTGTTGTTGTTGTGGTTGTTGACAGGAATCAACAGTCCAGAGGATCTTTGTATATTGTACTCCAACCGAGCAGCCTGCTACCTGAAGGATGGCAACAGTCAAGAATGCATACAGGACTGCAGCAAGTAAGACGATACAGCTAACAGTCAAGAATTGTGTCTAACAGTCAAGAATGCATACAGGACTGCAGCAAGTAAGAGCATACAGCTAACAGTCAAGAATGCATACAGGACTGCAGCAAGTAAAAGTGTATAGCTAACAGCAACGTACCCAACATGGGCCCACCTTCGCATGCATCATCGAACAGCTGTCATCCAAAAGCAGGGCAATCAACCTCACAATGCTATGCTTATAAAAGCATCTGTTCAATTCAGTTGCTTGTGTATTTGACGCATAAAATCTTGCATTGACTTCAACTCCTGTGTTCAAAGAAATTTTTAGTTTTAGAGAGAACATAATCTAAATGTAACCTGGATGTATGAATCGAAAAAATGTGTGGGATGATGTCAAGCTTTTTTAAACTATGGGGATTTTGTATACTGCTGTATGCTTTGTATATGCTGTATAATCTCCGTTGGACTCTTTACCACGCTGATGTTCCAATAGAACCTGCTGACTTGTTGTGGACACTCACCAATAGTTGCACTGTGGACTGAATCCTCAGAATAACCCCACGGATTAGCTAATGGGACACACAGGCGCACACACACACACACACACACACAAAAGCACACACACACACGCACACAAGCCCACCAGTGTCATCAGTACTGGCCGTACTGTAACTGTTGCGACAGGGTGGGTTGGGGGTGTTGGGGGCTGACTCCAACCTGTCCACCATCTTACTGTCTGTCTAACACCACCCCCCCTAGAGCCCTGGAGCTGCAGCCCTTCTCCCTCAAGCCCCTCCTGCGGCGGGCCACGGCCTATGACTCCATGGAGCGCTACAGGAAGGCCTACGCCGACTACAAGACCGTCCTGCAGGTGGACAACAGTGTGCAGGCAGCGCATGACAGCGTTAACAGGTAGGAGCTGTCTGTCTGTCAGTCTGTGTGTCTGTCTGGCTGGCTGTCTGTGTGTCTGTCTGGCTTTGTGTCTGTCTGACTGGCTGGCTGTCTGTGTGTCTGGCTGGCTGGCTGTCTGGCTGGCTGTCTGGCCAGCTGGCATGATGTGTCTGTCCGTCTGGCTGCGTGTCTGTCTATGCACCTGGCTGGCTGGCTGGCTGTCTATGTTTCTGACTCTATGGCTGTCTCTCTGTCTATCTATATATCGCTCTCTTTTTATTGTGTCACACCACTTTGGTCCTGCTACTCTGCAAAATAGGAATAAATTACTGTTATGTCATTCTATAAAATAATATGGCTCATGTCCAGGCCAATGTATGAGTCAAGTGTGGGTGTAAAAATAGAAAGATCATCCATCGCCTCTCAATCCAACTAATGTGGCTGAAGAGGAAGCAGCCGGCGGTCCACACACTACACAGTACTATCAGCCACTTGTCTTCTACGGGTGTTGTTCTATTTCCGTACAGGTTACCACACATGACCATATGCACCGCAAGTTCCACATCACCAAAGTGAGAGAGAGAGAGAGAGAGAGAGAGAGCGAGAGGGGAAGATAAGGAGAGAGAGATAGGAAGAGAAAGAGAAGGAGAGAGGGAGAGAGAGGGGGAGAGAGAAAGAGAGGAATAGAAGGAGAGAGAGAGAGAGAGAGATGTCCCATGGGCTCCAGAGAGAGGGTTATTAAATGAATGAGGGGACTTTAGTTCTCTCAACTGTATCTGAGCCACAGCCATGCACACATTTTATCTAATTAGTGGTTGGAGCAGATTTAGGCAGTGATGACAAGCCGCTCTCGTCAGCAGGTATTTATGGCAACCAGGCTGAGTTTTACGTAACGAGGAGCTTCACCTGTAAACCTCGTGCTCTCAGCGTCCAGGGGAGAATCAGACACACACGCACAGACACACGCAAACACACACGCACACACGTCACTAATGTATTCCATTTCACATACCTTATTTCCATAAATGTAAAGGTCCTACAGTAGGCTTTTAAACACATACACATACACACAGAGACCCCAAACATTGATCAGCACTGAAATATTAAAATAAATACACAAAAAAGAAGCTCAATAAATATATATATATGTTTGAATGCTTTATTGTCAATATATAATATGTATCAAAATAGAGTGTCACACTATTCCATTACATAATAATATATTATACACAGCAATAGTATGACAAAAAACAACTGAAAATGGTCTCATAAATTATTACTACAGTCCAACAATCCAACCACAGCGGGAGGATGCTGTATTTAACTACTAATACACTACAGCATTATTAACTGTGAATTAAATAGCCTTCGATTTTGATGTTCAGAAAATCGATACAGTGTCTATTAATAGGTCCTCATCACAATTCCATATTCATTATCATGATTTATTCATGTTTCTCATGTATCTCACGTATACATGATCTGTATCCTCTGTCCTTGTGCTTTTATGCCTCTGATCGATGTGAGTGAGTGAGTGAACGCATGAATAAGCAAAGGTCTGTTGTATCGATGTGTGTATGGGTTAATCCCTAACAATATGGAATATGGAAAGTTTGTGATTTTGCTTAACAGTTAGTTTATCTTATGTAAGTAATTTTGGTTGTGGTTTCCACCACTACTTGACTTGTTTTTTCCTTCTTTAAATACAAACGGTTGCTTATTTAAGTTGTAGTGTAAATCAAATGAAAGCAGCCTAGCTGACCCTTCCCTCCTGTCCCGGCCCAGGATCACCAGGCTCCTGATAGAGCAGGACGGGCCCGAGTGGAGGGAGAAGCTCCCTGACATTCCCCTGGTTCCCATGTCGGCCCAGCAGCACCGCAGGGAGGAGGTCCCCACCCCCGAGGTCCTGCAGGCCCGCGCTGAGAAGGCTGCCCTGGACACAGGTGCAGTGGACATGACTACGTTATTGTAGGGGTTATATTGTGATCATGACCCCCCCACGTGAATCATATACAGGTCTGCAATCAAAAAATCATTGTACAGTGAACTGTTGACATATGATCATAATATAATATAAACATATATGGTATGCAAAAAATGCTGCAAATTGACACCAAAGATGTGTGTACTTTGAACTCTAGGCTATGTTTTACAATTGCAGTGATTGCTTCTGCAGGTTAATGGTCTGAAATGATAGAAATGTGTGACCCAGGACTATGTTTGTTGTCGGACATCTGTTCCCAACAAGTAGTATGGTCTGTAGCCGAGGCCCCACACCAGTAGGTTAGGCCCTACACCTGTAGCCGAGGCCCCACACCAGTAGGTTAGGCCCTACACCTGTAGCCGAGGCCCCACACCAGTAGGCTAGGCCCTACACCAGTAGGTTAGGCCCTACACCAGTAGGTTAGGCCCTACACCTGTAGCCGAGGCCCCACACCAGTAGGTTAGGCCCTACACCTGTAGCCGAGGCCCCACACCAGTAGGCTAGGCCCTACACCTGTAGCCTAGGCCTTTTCTTCTGCTCACTCTCTGCTGCTCGCTCTCTCTCCCTCGCTCAACACACACACTACGCACACACATTAGGCACTGCCCTATTCCCCTCTGCAGGTGCGTCAACGTTTGGTCAGTTTGCTGTCACATCTCTCGACCTGCTATTGCTAAAACAATTTGCTGAAGTGAATGTTCTGTCACAATACTATATTGTTACGTATCCTTGCGTAATTTTTAATGGGTATACGGAACTATGCAGGTATACGGCGTATACCTGCGTATCACGTAGACTATACCACTGCACAGGTGTGTGTAGCTTGCTCTCTTCCTGCGCATGTGTGTGTGTTTCTATCCGCCAACGCCTGTCTCTGTCTCTCTCTCTCTCTCTCTCTCTGTCTCTGTCTCTCTCTCTCTCTCTCTCTCTCTCTCTCTCTCTCTCTCTCTCTCTCTGGCCTGAGATCGACTACAATCAATGGTAGTGCAGTTGATTGCTACACACACACACACACACACACACACACACACACACACACACACACGTACACACGCAAAAACATGTGTGTGTATGCAGAGGGTGTTGTTGTGTGAAAACGCTTGCCCTCCATAGTGAGGAAGAGCAACAGGAAGGCACACTGCATTTCTCTGACCACCAACAGCATGTTATCCCTGCGGCCCATGCATGTCTGATCTATCACAACAGCCCTGTTTGTGTCCTCAGAACACAGAACAGCAGTGATAGGCCGAATCCCTCCTCGCTTCGTTAGGTACGATTCACCGCCCCAAACGGAAGAAATAACCTTCAGGGCTTATTCATTGCCACTGCGGCACAAATTTCAGCAAGGCACTCACACACACACACATACACACACACACACACACACACAAACACTCTGAGGAGGAGGAGGAAGAGGAGGAGTAGCAGGAGGTGTGAGAGTCCTAATGCTTAAAGGTGCGGACCTCAACCATCACCTTCCCTGAGCCTCCTCCTCCCCCTCCCCCTCCTCCTCCTCTTCCTCCTCCTCCTCATCTTCCTCTTGCTCCTCTTCATCTTCCCCCTTCCTCCTCCTCTTCCTCTTCCTCCTCCTCCTCCTCCTCCTCCTCCTCCTGCAGCCTCAGGTCTGTCTCCCTGCTGCAGTGCAGCTGCTATTTTTAAAGCCTGGACTATTAGAGGAACTACCGGGTGTGTGGTTGGGGGGGCGAGGAGGAGGAGGAGGGCTGCTGAGGGTCCGCTCTACCCGGGAAAATGCAGATCCAGCAGGCATCGATCAGCAGGCACCACTCCTCAGCCTGAATGATGGCAGGCTGGACCTTTAGCTGCAAGCTCCCTTCGGCCTCTCGTTCACCACAGGGTGCCTCACTCAGCACTGCAATAGAGCAGCAGCAGGCAGATCGATTCCAGAGCTCTCCCCATCGTCAATGTGAATGCTTGTTTACTGTATCGTAGCTTATTTATTCCCTGTACGCACATAGTACTATAACTGCGGCCTGTGAGGTCCTAAAACATGACTGTGTAAAAGTGACGCTGATGAAACATGAATGAAAAGGCAGTCATGTCCATTGTGTAGGGTTGACGTGAGCTGTAACTCTGTGTCCTGCGTGTCGTTGCAGTGAGGCGATCGGAGCTGCGCTTCACGGCTCTGAAGCAGGAGGGGAATGAGTTTGTAAAAAAGGGCCAGTTCCAGGACGCGCTGGGGAAATACACAGACTGCCTTAAACTGAAGCCTGAGGAATGTACTGTCTACACTAACCGGTCAGTGTACCTTCACGCATGTTGTACACACGCATACATACGTACACACATACATACATATACACACACACAAACACTGTAGAAACAGAGTACATTTATACACAGAGACTCATAGACACGTGCACACAGGCACACATACACTCACACACACACACACACACACACACACACACACACACACACACACACACACACACACACACTCTCACACACACACCTCTCTCTCAAACTCTCACACACACAAACACAGCAACCCTTATACACACATACAGCAACATACAGAAAAACAAAAACACTCACACAACACTGCATCCCTTTCCAGACTTGAACTTAACTTTACTATTGCAGTGCCCATTGAAAACCTGTTTGGAACAGGCCGATTGCTTGGCCTCCAGTATGGCTGCTTGCAGCTTTCTCGAGAACCACTCATCCAAACGACTTCTTCCTGACACTGCACTTCCTTGGGTCCTCAGCAATACACCCGGCAAGCATGAAGTCGATAGATCGGATGTCGGTTGTCCAGAAAATTCATCCAACATTCAACATACATACAGAGACTCCTCTAATTATAGTTAGGATGCATCACAATCAGGGGTCATTAATCAATGAGTTGACCGCGGGCCATGTCCAACGCATGTACAATATATGTATATATATATATACATATTTATACAGATCCTAGGATACATATATAGAGGAACATAAGAGCCATTCATTGTAGGGACTTGTAGGGACGTGAGTCATCCACCTCCCAGTGCATTCTGATTCCACCCATGACGTGAGCGCAGCCGGGGGGGGTCAAATTAGTTAGTATTGTTGGCAAGGTGTAACCCGATGGCTGCAGTCCAGGAAACAGCTGCCAATCTGCGTCCCCCCCTAATCCCCCCTACTCCCACCTCCCCACCTGCCTATACGCCCAGAGATAAGTCTCTTTCTATCATGTCTGTCGTCCATCTAGTGCCTCTGAACGCCCGCATTGTCAGTTCCCTGTGTTCCCGCTTCTCTTCATGTGAGCGCTTCGATTGTTCACCGCTTGGCAGGGAAAGGAAAACACTGCAAAGCCGACGTGTTTCATTCTCCCCCTATTGTATGTGTGTTGTTTTTTCCTGTGTGTGTGTGCATGTGCGTGTGCATGTGCGTGTGTGTCTGTGTGTGCATGTGTGTGCGTGTGTGTGTGTGTCTGTGTGTGCATGCTTGCGTGTGCATGTGCGTATGTGTGTGTGTGTGTCTGTGTGTGCATGCTTGCATGTGCATGTGCGTATGTGTGTGTGTGTGTGTGTCTGTGTGCATGCTTGCATGTGCGTATGTGTGTGTGTGTGTGTGTGTGTGTGCCGTTGATGTTGAGGTTCTACAGAGCGTCTCAAAGAGCTTGCGTTTATAGCCACACTGACTTTGCACCACTGACCGGTGCTCCTTGTGAGCCAGCAGACAGAGACACTCACTGAATATATCCTACAATACAGCCATTATAAAGGGTTGACTTTAAATTTCATCTCAATGATCAAAGCATGTTCATTTTCATATTACATTGTGAAAAAGAAGTGCACAGCCTATTGTTGGACCTTTACATGTATGTAAACATGGTATGTGAAATGGAATACATTAGTGACGTGTGTGTGTGTGTGTGTGTGTGTGTGTGTGTGTGTGTGTGTGTGTGTCCAGGGCACTGTGCTACCTGAAGATGGAGAGGTTTGCTGAAGCCAAGCAGGACTGTGACGCTGCACTCAGCCTGGAGCCGACCAATAAGAAAGCCTTCTACAGACGAGCTCTGGCTAACAAGGGCTTAAAGGTGAGCAGACCTGAACAGGCAGGACAACAACACACACACACACACACACACACACACACACACACACACACACATTCAATACATTCTCATCTAAGCAGACCTGTCATGGGATGGAGTCAAGCTTTGGAATGTGCCGTGCACTTCAAATTAAGTAGCTAGATAGACAGATAGATCGATGTGTCTCTTTATTCATCCCCTGGGGGATGAATAAAGAGGCGTTTATGTTGTTCTTTCATTGCTCATGTAAAGTCCACCATGTATCGTGTCACATGTTCGTTTGTGAACATATTATCCTTCATGTAAGATATTTCAGAGCGGTTGCGCGGATAACGCGTCAAGACATGTGAATATGGCTGTTAGTGTGTCACGTCCTGGTGGAAGATGCAGGTGGTGTGTAATATTTCAGCGGTGTCATTCCCTGTATGGATGCGCTGAATGTGCCCCGGGCACCACTCTAAACGCTTCCTTCGTCTGCACTTTAAAACAAGCTGTTAAACTACTGCAGCTCTCTCCACTGCAGCGAGTCCCACTCCACCGCATCTGTTGTGGCTTCCTACTGCCGCGCCTCCTTCTCCCAGCTCAGAGGAGGAGGGCGCTGTGTGTTGTAACGATGCACACCTCCCCCAGCTGTTCCTCTGGTTCTTCCAGCACTACCCCTGAGAACAGATAACACACTTGACCTCTTTAAACACATATTACTCCATCTGGGCCCACCACCAGGACTACCTGGCGAGCAGTTCGGACCTACAGGAAGTGCTCCAGCAGGACCCAGGCGTACAGGAAGCTGAGAAGGAGCTAGAGGAAGTGACAGCGTTGCTCCGCCAGAGCCTGGCCAGCGGCGCCACGCCCTCGCCACCGACCGCCAAGCCCAGGAAGAAGGTTCCCATCACAGAGGTACACACACACACAAGCATGGCCATGCACCCACACACACGGACACGCACACAGACACGGACACGCACATACACGCACACACAAACACATGGACACGCAGACATACACACACCACACATTGACACGCACACACGGACACGCCACACACACACACGCACACATACAGACATGCACACACACACACACACACACACACACACACACACACACACACACACACTGACCAGTTTAATGGTTTTGGACAATATAATAACAGGAAATGTATTGTTGGTAAAACTGAATTATGAAAAAAAATGTTGTCCCAAGTCCAATAATTGTATACTTAAAATAGATTCCTAAACAGTTCAACCTTAAATATATTAGTATTTGAATGGGTATAGGCCAGAGAAATGAATAGACTCATGCCATGGCTGGATTTCACTCACTTTATCTTCTAGGACTAAGTAGGTACTATTAGGGGCAGTATTCCAACCTATTTGCTTTGTGGTCTTTACATTGTCCTGCAAGTCGAGAGAAGACTCTGAATATCACAGTCTGCTAAAAGTAAACAAGACTCAGCACCCAACAGCACCAAGTACATACAAGCAACGGCTCTATTCATAAAAGAAAGGTTAGGTCCCGTAGATGCTCTGTATCCAAGCGATAGACCGTAGACTGGATCATCTTACTAAATACCCTCATTGACTCAGTGTAAGCCATAATCTAAGAGCTCATGTTGTCTACACTAGACAGACGCAGCCACCCACGGCTCACTTAGGTAGAACATAACCTGTCCAGCTTCTGCCTACCAGCTTCCATGGTGATCATTAAACCGAAACCAACTCAACTCAACTTTATTTATTTACCACCTTTTATACAATCATGCATCAATTAAACAATAAATAAGCACCAGCAATGCAAATATCATGTACAAATTAATGATGACGATCTTTATGCAATTATAAAGAATTGCATAAAGATTAAAAGGCAGATTACAAAGATAGGTCTTTCATTTCCTTTTAAAACACAGAGAGAGCTGGCCAACACCCAGAAGAGTTCCTCTCCCCCCAGACAGTAAACCTAGACCCCCGTGTGCCCCCCAGGTGGACGGGGACCAGGACAGGAGCATGACGGACTCGACCACGCGGCCCCAGGAGTGCGGGGCCATCAACATGCAGCCGGCCGACGGCTACGAGTTCGGACAGTCCCTGAACGCGGCGCGTTCCCGTGGCGACGCGGCCGCCTGCGCCAACCTGCTGTCCTCGGTCGACCCGGAGCGGCTGCCCCGGTTGCTTAGCAACCAGCTGGATGGGCATGTGATGGGCTTCGTGTTCGAGGCCCTGGACGAACACTTGCTGGCCAGGGACCCCGGCCGGGTGTACCGGCTCCTGCAGTACCTGCACACCACCGAGCGCTTTGCGGTGAGGCGCCACACGCTTTTATTGTGTTAATGTGTCACAGTAACTGATCTGGGGCTGCCAGGCTGCATCACCTACCTTAGACGAATCTGCAAGCTCAAGTTTTATTCACTCTGGCAGATGGGCTGGCCCATTACGTTCAGACAGACAGATTTCCAGCAGACCTGGCCCAGGTCGGTCCAGTCACAATCGTTTATCTAATATGGGGCAGGTTTGATACAATGACTGTACAGAGGAGTGCCCTATGAGATAGCTGTTGCATTGGCATTTTAATAAAAAACAAGATGGCTGCCGCTGATGTATCACACATTTCGTTCTTCTGTTTTTTTGAAGGTCTATCCAATTGCGTCAACAATGTAATACCACACAGGCATTCAGACTTACACACACAAACTGTGCATACATTATTTGATACATTGTTTGAACGATAGCTTTGTCTTGTCAAATACGTCCCATTCTTTGTTTTGAATACAGCCATTCACTATGCTTTCACTATAAGGCCACATGAGAAAAAAGCGAATGCATATTAGGGGACAGCAAGCCTAAGCATGTATGATGTTCTATGTCCACCACATTGTCTCCAAACCGTGAGCCCTGGTGAGGATGCTGCATTCAGCAGTGTCTCGTAGAGACACTGTTCACAAGCAGATCGGTAATACGACACCCAGGCACCCATGACACCTCAACACTAGGGGGAAGGATCTAGCCGCATAATCAGCAGTGACTACCAAAGCCCCATACCATTCATTGTCTGTAGAACCAGCCCACACGCTGGTGACGTGGTCCCCACCTGGCTAGCATACAGCAGGCAAGACAATTGACAAAGCAGAATCCTGCCTCAAATGCCCCAAGAGTGTTAAAAGACTCTTCGCACCTCCATTCTAGCCTTGAGTAGTTGCTGTTCGGCCGCATTCCCGTGTTGTCTACTTTCACATTTACATGTCAATGTAGTTTACATAGACATGTAGGCATTTGACTGGAATCCAGAGGACCCTGTTGGAGTAGTCTCTACTGTCGTTGTGGCAGTCCAGTTTGACCCGACTGCATTTTCATGGCTTGCATAACTGCACTGAGAATGTTTGGTCGTTCAATATATTCAAAAGCACCACCCACCTCCTCTGACCAACCCCTCTCTCTCCCCCTCCATCTCTCTCTCTCCCCCCTCCGTCACTCTCCCTCTCTCTCTACTCCTCCATGTCTCCCTCTTCTACGTGCAGGTGGTGCTGATGCTGCTGGAGACGGCTGAGCGGCGGCGCGTGACGCAGCTGTTTGAGCACCTGTCCTCCGTGCAGAGCGACGACTTCACAAAGGACGACGTGCAGAACCTGGCAAACAAATACATCATCTGACGCACCTAGCCTCTCCTCCCTAGCCTCCTCTACCTAGCCTCTACTACCTAGCCTCTCCTACCTCTCCCAGCTAGCCTCCTCTACCTACCCTCCCCTACCTTGCCTCTCCCACCTAGCCTCTCTTATCTAGCCTCCCTACCTGGCCTCTCCTATTTAGCCTCTCCTTCGTAGCCTCTCTTTCCCCTGCATGAGCTCTGCCTCCAACATTTTACTACGGATCTATGCAAAAAAAAAAAAAAGGCACAAAGTAAACCACCAGAGAGGGGGAAAAAAGTAAAATACTATTAGAATGAAGGCTGGTTCAAGACAGGGGTGCCACAGCTGTTGCCACGGAGACGCATCTTTGCTTTATCTGTACTGTGGGGGATCTGCTAACAATATGTTCCAGTAAGCAATGGAAGGATATATATATTTTTTATTTTCTTATTTCCTCCACAACATTTTTCTTTCTTTAGATATTATTTTGTACTGTCCGCCGAACCGCTTGTTGCAAACACTGGGTCTGACTCGCACACGGACGTAGTAGCGTCTAGCGTGTTAGGCTATTATTATTAACTATTAACTAAAGGGCGACCTGCAGAGTTTGCTCAGGGCACGTTTCCTCAAGAGCTCGCTTCACCGAACCTGGCTCCTTGTGTCCTTGACTTCTCGCTAAGACTTTACACGAGGTCGTAACGTTAGATACCGGACCTGACTGGTCAACAACAGAATAGTCTTGGGGTGGGAGCGGAGCGTGCTTAACGCATGCTGAGAATTAAGGGCAGGCGAGTATATCCTCCATTGGATCATCCATGTTTCCCTATGCATATACAACGTTCAAAGATAGAAAATTGCTTTTCACTGCTATCTTGGATGCACTAATTAGATGTGGACTCCATTCGACAGCAACATGCGGTCAATGATTACAGTTTAAACGAGTATAATTTGTTTTTTACATGTATACACCTATTAGCATACAATCGAATCCGGGTGAAGTAAAAAATCATCAAATCAATTTAGGTTCAATCTCCCTCATAGACTAGAAAGTTCTTGTTAAAGTATTTCTTACACATAGCAAAGGAAATTAGGTGACGTCCCAGACCCCCTTATTAGTGCAGGAAATACGAGCTCTGTTAGCCTGCTGGTCCACTCCTGGTAGCGCATGCTAGCCTCCTGCTGTACTGTAGGCGCCAGCACAGTGCATCCAATCGCCAGGCCATGCTAAAACCGGCGAGATGAGGCATCTTCTTGAGATGTGTGCCTTCAGATGTCAATTAAGGGGTTGGAAATTGGATATCTTTTATTTTTGTGTGGGTGTGTAGTTCAGATTCTGTTAACATGTGTACGGTTAAATAGTTCTGCAGCTTGAAACGGCAGGGATCCATGTACACTATCATTACACCATCGTTCAGCCGGGTTGCATCTCATTTTTAACGGGGAGGTTTGATGCGGGTGGGTGTTCAGGCTTCAAGGTAAGGATGGTTTGGACAAACTTTTAATTTGATGAAAACACGCTAATCCATCATCTTGCCATAACATAAATGGCTTGACATTACCGAAGTTTGTCTACCATTCTTTTTTTTTACTGTAGTTTTCTATCCACACGAATGTACTGTGGTCAGGTCGAGCTGAGGCAGAGACAGTAATAACCTGTACATGTTATACAGTGCTCTATGAGGCAGAGACAGTAATAACCTGTACATGTTATACAGCGCTCTATGAGGCAGAGACAGTAATAACCTGTACATGTTATACAGCGCTCTATGAGGCAGAGACAGTAATAACCTGTA
>JAOPJO010000008.1:9967696-9979642 GCA_027123675.1 Molva macrophthalma | reverse complement strand
ACACACACACACACACACACACACACACACACACACACACACACACACACACACACACACACACACACACAAATGATGTATGCCAAACATCATGAAGTGTCCTTCAGTGCTTTTTCAGCCAAGGGTGCTGAGTCTGAACATGGGGGCTGGAGCCAAGAGAAAGGACAACGCTGGAGGGCTACTAGATAAGTGGGGCACACTTGCCGCTCTGCTGCACAAGGTCTGTACATTCACTTGGCAAAAATGGCTGCCAGAGTTCATCTTGACCCACAAGGTAACTGTGTATCTCTAGGATACCCACAACAATAACCAAGGCATATACAAAACATGTCTACACTCAAAACATACAAAAAGAAAGTTGGGCAGTCATACATTTGAATTGCAAAACAAAGAACCTACTAGTTTTACATTGTTCAATAATACACAACTATACAGCCAACTACCTTTCCATGACCAGATTTATGCTGGAGATTCTAACAGATAATCCTGCAGTCTTGCCTTGTATGGTTCCCAGTAGAAATAACCAATCCCTTGGATGAAGCACATCATAGTGATACGTCTCGTAATGACATTAGCCAAGTATTTATTTTAATTCGTGATGATGGTTTTATTCTGACAGTTGACATTGGTCAAATTATTATCACTGTACTTCCGGTTTGTCCCAACCCATTGTACTACTTCAGAAATCACCGGGACGTGTCAAAACTAGGCCTGCCGGATTCATACACGCTTCAGGTTTACAGCTGCCTTGATTGCACAGATTACAGATGATACAGAGGGTTCCAATGCGGGGAATCATCCGTTTGTTACGACATAAATGCATCTACAGGAATGTCTCACATCTAATGCGCCAAAAGTTATAGGTTACGGACTTTAGGTTGGGACTACTGAATTCTAACACCCGTCCTTGTGCTGCTAGCCATGAAGAAACATGCTTATCTCGCGTAAAGTATATAATGAAGTTGTAGTTGGCCATTATCTACCATGTCATAATGATGTGCAAAATCGAAAGATGTCTAATTATATTGATACTGTGTCTGTGAAAGCTGGCCCACGTATGCCGGGAAACCTACGTGCACACAACTATTTGACATGTGGGGTCTTCACGGAGAACGGAAACGCAATCCATGTGAATCAGCAGTCAAAGCGATTGAATACGGCATTGCGTTGCGAATAAATCCAACACCTTTATAGTTTAGATGTCTCTCCTAGCTCAATAGGCTAACAGTATCTTCATGTTGTCTCTTGTTTAAGATAATAAGTTCGCTCTGTGTGCCCTCATTTAACATCGGGTAGGAATATAATACGAGGTCAAGAAATGTCGGATTAAGGGGTCATGTATGATAAAACAGTTTGACATTTTCACAAAAACAGTTTACATTTAAAATATTAATCAAGACATTAGGCAGCTAACGTTAGCAAAGACAGTGGTCGTTAGCGGCTAGCTAGAGGAGCTAAAAACGATGAGAACGTACCGTCTGTTGCTAATGACACTCGTTCAGTACGTCAGCAACACAACAATGTATTCACTTTCCAGTCCGAGTGTGATAAATCCTTCCTAAAGTCGAGCTATATAGTTACTTTCAGTTTCCAGCGGTGGACAGGAGTTATTTTCTTCAGTAGTCGGTCCCACCTTTCCGTAGCGCTCTGAACGATAACAGCTCCTTCTGGGTTCTGTTGTTTGGTTGTCTATATGCAGAGAGAGGATCCTGAATTGTAGTGTTATCCCGGTTTATCGCAACACAATTTCCGGTGTCTTATTTCCTATGGTCGGAGTACGCCAGTTATCAGTCCCCGGGGCGAGACGAATACGAACAAGACAAGGAGAACAACGACAAGGACAATAAATCAGAGGTTTTTACGAACAGTTTGTTAAAGCATTAAACGAAACATGTAAGGGAAACGGATATCTCTCTATCGGAATCGGAAGTCTACTCTTTACCTCGCCTTTTGCTGCTAAACCAATGTAACTGAAAGTCCCGCCCTCTCTTGCCAATAACGCTCATTTGAGGCATCATGTTCCAGGAGTTTCGTCTTGAGCTGAGAACGTCTGGGAACGAGGTTTGGGGTTCAATTCAAAATAAATCGCGAGATCTAAGCGACGGAAAACTTGACAAGATTAACCCAACCACATTTTCTTAACATTAGGTTATCAAACAAGCAATGTGTATTTGTATGTAATATCAGAACAAACCGCAATGCTAACTGTACATTTTGCTTTTCTTATACAGTCAAAATAATGTTGTCCGGTGTTATTTAAATGTAGTTATAAACACGTATTAATAAAAACCTTAATATAAATAGCCTAAACGTGTAATTATGAAGGCCTATACGTCATATAATTAAAATGCCAAAATAATTGAAATGCCTACATGTAAATAGCCTTAACATGTAATTATGTAGGCCTATACGTCATATAATTCCAAAGCAAACCATGTAGCCTATTAATATAGAATGTTTTCATTTTGCCAACATTATAGTCTATAGTCCTGTCACATTTATATTTTAATACAGTAGATGTTTTCAGTAGATTCATACAGTTCCCACAGCTAGATTTGAGATCCTTTTTTTAAATTCATACACAGCCACTGATAACGGACAGCTGTAAATAAATTACTGTCTGTTTATTATTTTTAGAGGAGGATTACAAATTACAAAAGGTAAGCTCATTTCTTACAGCCACAGTCACATGTATTTCAACCCAAAAAATCATGTTTGTTTCTCCTTTGCTACACTTCCTTATTGTACTCAAAATAATAATTTTCCACACACACACACACTTTACCATGGAAGACACAAGACTCTTTTAAAGTTGGTAAGAAGTCTAGATGAGTAATGACCCCAGCATGAAAAAGATGAGGAAATAAGAAAACAATTGAAGGAGAACCTTGCTTTATTGGCAATAACCAAACTGAGAATGAAAAAGATTTGCTAATAAGCCTCCCCTAGAGACCATAAACATGTACCATGGATAATCTCATAAAATCCAAAAGTTGTTTTGGTTTGGTCACATTGTATTAATGCTGAAATATGTTCAGACTTGTAAAGTTTAAATAAGTGGACTCTACACTGGGCCTGTAACCCCAATAAACTTAGACAGGTTTGGTGGGATAAGGAAGGTGATACAATTAAATACAGAGTCAGTCATGCTGCAACGCTCAAAGCATTGGACATACATTACAGCAGTGCCCTCATCTTAAAGTTTGACCCTACAGTGTTGAAAGTGAAGCCATATTTCTGGTTCGAATAGCACAAAAATATCACCATCACAAGCCAGATTAAAAAGCCCTTATCTATGGTTAGGGTTTATATTAGAAGGGCATTAGGAAGTTAATTGGGATGAAATAGCATCTTCGTGTCCATTAACATTGGTGTATGAATTTGAGTGGTGGAAAAAAAAAACGAAAAAGCATCTGGCTTCACAGAACAATTGGAATTTGACGGTAACCAGACTGGAGTAACAAATGTGCTAGCAATAAGAGATGCAGTAGGCCTCTACTTCCTCAGCAGTGAGCCATGGCATGGAAAGCACATGGCCCTTCATGGTTGTTATACAACTCTGCATATAACAATTTTTGTTCATCAATAGAACGTTTTCTTAAGAGCAAAGAACACATAATTGTGATTTACCATTGATAAGCACCCATCATGCGTATCTGTATTTTATATATATATATATATCACCAGGATAGTGAGTTTTAACAAAGCCGAAGTAGGGCAATCATGCTTTAAATATTCAAGTTTTTTGAGACATCTAGTGGCAGATGTATAATACAGCTGTAAATTTGCAATGCCATTTCAATTAAAATTAGTCGATAAATCTGAAGTGCCATTGCAACAATGTTGTCTAAATTAACCCTAGCCTGATTTATACCCGTCTTATTTTGCAGCACTTACAAAAAGGTGCAGATTTGCAAAAAGCCATAGACGAAACAAGGCAGGGATACTGTTCGAGACTTTATTACAGCCAGTACTTTACGAAACAATTTACCTTTCAGAGTGCCCAGCTATCATTTTACACACATGATATTCTGAGCACTGGCACAGTAAAATGACATAAAACAGGAATGCATTCAAAATGTATTATCTCAGCTTTTCTATATTTTGCTATTTTTTAAACTTTTGCTTTTTTATTATCAAGGTCTAGTCAAACCATTCCTAGACCCGGCGAAGTCAATTGTGTTCTTTTTTAAGAAATAATTTATCATTTTTCGATGTTTTCAGAGTTTTAGGTTTTTCAATGTTTAATTTTTTTTTTCTATCTTTTTCATCGGTGAAGCAGGTTTCAAAATGCGCAATCTGTAAAGAACAAAGACAAGTTCAGATTAGTTGAGGAAGTCAAAAAGTAAATAAAACTATAAAACAGTTAAAGTATGTATTTCTCCACCTACCTTTTAGGCGCTGGGTACCCCAGCAGGGGTTGTGGACTTCTGGGCAGCTTCCTTGGCCTGGTGTGCCTGAAGCACGGCCACAGCCTCGTCCACCTACAAAAAGACATCGAGTTAACCACTTCATCCTCCTTGAGACATGTCAGCCAATACAGCAGGCCCAATAACAAAGCTCCATGGCTGCCTCATAACGGTTTGCTACTGACCTTTGAGCGCAGGGACTCAGGGGACTCTAGCATGTGGAGCAACTCAGAGTTGTCGATCTCCAGCAGCATGCCGGTGATCTTGCCAGCCAGGCTGGGGTGCATGTTCTGGATCAGAGGGAACAGACGCTCACCTGCAGGAGAAGGAGAAACACAGCAGGGCAGGGTCAGTAATAGGCACTCCCTCAGTAACGTACCAAGCAGAAGGGCAATTACACACTCACTGTCCCATGTATTGCATTGTCTGCATTGATTGTTAGCACACTCACCCAGCATTTGCTTCTGTTCCTGAGGCGGGGCAGCGGCCAGCATGGAGGCAGTCAGTGGCTCCTGTCCCTGCACATGTACAGCCGGCTGATGGGAGGAGAAAAAATAAAAAACACATTCAAATCTACCTCTCAAGTTGATGAGATACTATCACGAATGCAGAAAAGTAGTTCTCCACGATCGCATATAGTTACTCTTTATTTCTTTTTTAAATTATGTATTATGTTTTGTTGATGCATGTACTTTTCTCAATAAAAGGTTTGTTAAACCATCCGTACCTGCTGCATTGGGACCTGTGGCTGCGAGGCCATGTGCTGCTGGGGGTTACGCACCCCGGGGGCGTACTTGTACTGGGGCATGGCCCGCACTGGGGCCGCCCCCGCTGCTGAAGCACTGGCAGGGCGCTGGCCGAGGGCCTGGGTGGCTGGGGACAGAAAGGAAGCACTCCTTATAAAACAGATAGTTCCAGTCCTCGATTCTGATTGGCTACAGGCCGTTGTGAAATACTGCATGACCGCATGACATTTTTAGTATCAATGTGCCATCAAACGCAAAGTATTGTAGCCTGTGTTGCTTGGCAACCATTTTGCTGCCTTGAGGAACTATATTAGTTGGCGGAAGAATGATGTTTTGTTTTCAATACATTTTATGTTGCAGTGTTTGTTTGGTGAAATCTTAGCAGGTGGTCTACAGTAACCAATAAGTAAAAAACAATAAGGACACTTGAGGCCGTGATTTACAGTACTAACCACAGCCTCTCATGGCTTATTGCCTAAATGTTGACTAATGCCATCATTACATTCTGGTCCAAATCAGAGTGCTTTCTATAACAGAAGAGAGGAGAAGCGGGAACACTCACGCATGCGCTGCGAGGTCATCATGCGTGGGACCTGGGCCGTGGTGGGCCGCATGGCGTTGAACGCCTGGGGCCTGGGGGCGGACGGGCGCATGGCGTTGGGCATGTTCTGGAAGTCTGGGGGAAGAGAGCCATCAGAGAGAGCGTGAAGAGGCGCAGGACCCAGTCAACACAGGTGCTCGAAGCCGTTCCTCTTCAACGGGTGTATCAAATGTGTGCAGCGTTTGGCGCTACTTACGCTGGGGCCGCACACCCTGCGTGGCCCAGCGGGGGCTGGGGCGGAGCTGGGCCAGCTGGTTGGCTGAATAGTAAGCAGCACGGTTCTGAGCCTGGAGGACACAAGGAAGAGGTTTGGTTAAGACACGCCAATGAGATGACCTAAAACAAACATGCCCGTCTCATTTGGAGCGATGCAGTGTTTAAGCCGGCCGCATCTCTCACCTGGGGGATGGCGGCCATGAAGTAGCCCGAGGGCGGGGCTGGCTGGTAGGGGTTGAGCACGGGGTTGGGCACGGCGCGGACGGTGGCCATCCGCTGCATGTACTGGTTGGTGAGGTGGGCCTGGCGCTCCTCCTTGCGTTGGGCCAGAGCCACATACAGCGGCTTGGTGGCCACGATGCGCCCGTTCATCTCTGTGACGGCCTTGGTGGCCTCCTCCGGGGAAGAGAAGCAGACAAAGCCGAAGCCCTTGCTGCGGCCACCTTCCATCATCACCTGGGAGGAGAGACAGTGTCAGTCAGCTCAGCATATTTTCCATCAGCTGTGGAGAAGAAGGACCCTCTGGGAAAGCATTTCAAGCGTCAAACTATTAAAAATGATGATGCTTTGATAAAGATAAATGGTCACGTGTTCCAGTCGGTTAGAATTCGGACTTAGGCGTGTCACGCAGGCCGGTGTACCTTGGCACTTGTTATGGTTCCAAAGGGAGAGAACTCCTTGCGCAGACGCTCATCATCCAGACCGTCATCCAGATTTTTGACGTAGAGATTGACACCCTGGTGTGTAAAAGAAAAATGTTCTGTAAGTTCTCAACATTAACTAACAAGGACAATGTTTGCATGACTGCACGGCTTCATACAGCAAGCTGACCTGGTATCTGGTCATGCGGTCTTGCTTCATCTGCTCAAACTTGCGTTTGAGTTCATTCTGACGTTCACCCTTCTTCTGCGCACGGCCCACGTACACCTGTCTACCATTGAGCTCTTTGCCGTTCATGTCATCCACAGCCTGCAAGATACAACAAAAGCACTATTAAAAACAAAACACCAAAAACATGTGCAGTTGTGCAGAAGGGGAAAGTGCAATAGATATTTGAGTGCTCCATATACCAGCTCGTCATTAATGTTTAGCCATGAATATGCAGTCAAGAACACCATCTACTCCTTATTTTTGGGGATTTATTTTTGCAGGTTTTATGCTTTTTTATTATAGAGTCAGTTAGACAGGAGGGTATGGGAGAGAGAGGGGAGGATATGGAGCAAAGGACCACGGGCAGGAATCAAACCCGGGTCGCTGCGGTAAGGACTGAGCCTTAATGGGACGCACTCTACCCGGCGAGCCACCGGGCCCCCCCCCCCCTCCTGCCTAGCCTACAATATAAATGAAAAATATAAAAGGTCAACATAAAACGGTTAGAATAGAAGAATAGCAGGCGTTACCCACCTTCTGTGCATCCTCATGCCTCTCAAAGCTGACAAAGCCAAACCCTTTGGACTTGCCACCGTCGTCGGTCATAACCCGGATACTGAGGGCTGGTCCTGCTCATAAAAAAACAATTATAATTTATTAACCAAAGAACTGTTATAGTAAGACATAAAACATGTGAAACATACCTATTCTCACATTTCTTAGCCGCCAGTAGTCTTAAAGAGTACACAAATACCATGGCCTGCACACTGTTCGATTCAGTGATATATGGAAGAGTAGGTAGTAATCATCCATTTAGAAAGTATGCCGTTTTGCTTGTTGATGGTTACACCGTGGAAGAAGGAGAAATATCAGCGTCAACTCACCATATTGGTTAAACATCTCCCTCAGCTTCTCGTCGTCCATGTCCTCTCCGAAGTTCTTGATGTAAACGTTAGTGAACTCTCTGGCGCGGGCTCCCAGCTCAGCCTCCCTCTCTTTTCGGGATTTGAATCGTCCGACAAACCTGTTAACCACGCACGCATAAATCAGGGGATGGCACATATGCGCATAATAATCTACTACTTTTAATGAAACTTCAGACTGAGTGATGCAGCTGTGACTCAACAGTTTTCTGGGGTTATGAGTCATAGTATTTTGGTTGGTATTAAAATCAAACTTAATACAGATTAAACGTATCACTAAAAAGGGGAAATAGATCACAAGATGCAGTTAAATTCTGCTAAAAGAACATATTGTGCAGTTATACCAAAGTGTGAGTGTGGTTAATCAAACATCAAAAACATGTGTGTATAAGGGTGAATGTAGACCCACTTACACTTTTCTGTCATTAAGTAACATGCCATTCATTTTCTCAATGGCACGCTCTGCCGCCTCATGGGTCTCAAAGTGCACAAAGCCGTAACCCTTTGAGCCATTTTCATCACATACCACCTTTGGAAAAGGACATTGGAGCACATGAGCAACAAAACCAACATGCAACCAAACTCAACTCCATTGAACCAGCTTAAAACCACCTGATCCACACAAGTGCAATGTTGAAACATGCAGTACACAGTTAGTACCGGGTAACTTCCTCACCTTACAGGACAGGATATTCCCGAAGGCGGAGAATGTATCGTATAAGGCCTTGTTGTCAATGGACTTGTCCAGGTTCTTGATGAAGATGTTGCCCACCCCGCTTTTTCTCAGTGAGGGATCACGCTGGGACCACATTATGCGAAGGGGTCTACCTTTGATCACATCAAAGTTCATGGTGTCCAGGGCACGCTCGGCTGAAGATAAAAAAAATAAAAATACAGGGTTGAGGCCTTTAAAGAAAGCAGCCCTACACAACCATATAGGCATAGCATAACTTAATATTAACTAGAATAAAGACCTTACTTTAAAGTTACCCGTCGACATTTAACAGGCTGCCTATGAAAACGTCCCGTGTACTTCCAACGAAGATAAAAAGATCAAACTTAATCATGCCAATTGACTGTCTACTTGAATGGCAACACTGCATTTCACCCAACACGCACACAATTTAGTCACAGAGCTGCAAATCGACAAAATGGAGTCAGATCATGTAGCATATGTCCATGTGCACAGCATTTCAATACAACATTTAGACGTAGAAAAACGTACCATCAGCCGGCTGCTGGAAGTTGACGTATGCATAACCGAGGGAACGCCGAGTGATCATGTCCCTGCATACTCTGATTGAGAGGATAGGCCCGGCCGGGCTGAATTTCTCGTACAGCATGGCCTCCGTGACGTCCTGGTGCAAGTCTCCCACGTACAGCGAGGCCATGGGGTAACTGGGCGCGCTGGGATTCATGACTGATGATGTGCCTTCTCAGTCACCAAAAAATGGGATAAAATACCTACTGCCGAATATACGATTACAATTGTCCTTGATATGGATTAATTTGCTTCCTGCCGAACTCCCTTCCTCGATTCTGTATCTCCACAAGCACACCGCTACCTCACCAACGTGGGCTTGCTAGCTTGGGTCGGAGTGTGGCCCGAGTTAGCTCGACAATTAATACTGAAATCTAAACGTTTCACTGCTACAAGTGACAATATGCGTAGCCAATATTAGCAATAAATGATACAATAATGGAATGCCAATGTCCTTAGAGTGAAAAAAATAGAGGTTAACAATATAATGGCTGTCGTTATTCACCCACGCTTTCAACAATAATGCTAACTGATTAGCCTGCTAGCGTTCCTCTCGTTGCGTCGCTTTCAAAATCCCTGCGTCTTCTTGTCGTTTCTTGGTCTGCAAATCAAATCCTGCTTCACCGATTTTTTTTTTCTTATAAAAATATGTCTGCGTTTGTACTCTAGCTTTTGGTTTGTTTCATAATAATAAAATGTGTGCCGAGACTAGCTCCAGAGCACACCCTACGCAGACGAGTTATAGGAAGGAAAGGAAACACGCGCTGATCGGCGACCGAAACCAGAGAAGACCGCCTGTGACGTCACAACTCGTACGGGTGATTCGATCAAGGTAAATTGAAATACCACCGCAGTGCTGTCTGAATTAATTGAATCCCACTTGGAAGGATTGTCCCATTATCAGTCGCCACCCATGTACTGTTTACGTTATAATTCACGCACAAGTTATTTTAATGATGGGATTTATTTATTAAAGGAGGTGTTTCTGGGAATAATCGTTCCACACAACGGATCAAGTACATTTATAAATTGGAAAAGGAATACCGCTGGTCATGTAAAAAAGGGCTATTGCAATATGTATTAAATATGTATTGCAATATGAAACTTGGAATCAATACCTTTACAAACGGTATACTCTATATATATATATTGTGTGATTAGTTTCGAAAGTGTCGCTGAAAGACCCCCAATCTATTGAGGTTGGTGCAAGGTAGTGCAACCACACTGTAATAGGTGCAACCAACGTACAGCCACCAACTGCCATACATTTTTTAAATTCATTGCATAACTCCAAAGTACGGAGCCTCTAAAGGGACAAGAAAATAGGAGTTGCGCGTCTCGTTCTACCAGGTAGCGCAGGGGAATGGGCTAGGTCGGCCACAGAAATATGTGATACATGGCGCCAGTTGCTGTTATAAGAGAATACAAAATGTGGTGGTCTTCGATGGAAGCTTTAAACAGATATAAACGTAATGTCGGTTATGTCAATGGCATGAATAATATTTATAATAAACATTCAAATCAATTAAATAAATGCACTTTCAATTTGAAGTGTCGTTTGTCAGGGACATCGAATAAAACATTATTTATTTTACAATATTTGTTGGTGGTTACCTTAATAAGCCATACACATACCTTTTTATATTGTTTTGGCACGCATGCTAATTTGACAAACTGTAAAACAGTAAGAAGCAACAACAAACACAAAGGTTCCCAGAATACAAGCCATGTATGCAGTTTTGTTTCATTGGTTTCCATCAAGACATGTGCCATCACGTAATCTGCAGAGCAAACCCTGGATTAAAACCGACCACAAAACTTTTAGATTATTTTTGTTTTATTACACATACATGAAATTACATATTTATCTCCAAATAACAGTAATGCTCAGGTTCTCTCTATGAAAAGTTCAAAGACATGCTAGCCAACCCTCCCTAACCTTTTTATAGCCACAAGGTAAAATTAGGCAAGTATAAAAAGAAAATCAGTACATAATCAGTACAAAAAAGCAGGAACTAGATAGCCAACCATAGGGAGGGTTAACATTATATAAAACAAAGACAACCAAAAAATGAAAGTACGGTAAAAAGCATGTGCTTTTTTTTGTTCTTACAAGTTTTTCTTTACCTCGTCATTGATATAGAAATACAAATGATGGTCACTCAGTAAAACATAATAGGTAGAATAGAAGTTCAGATTGTGAGCTCTGTCTTTCAATCAAATCATGCAAGATGGTTCCCAACTCTAATCACATCTACTCTCTTTCAACCCCCACAACACCACCATGATAATAATATAACCCACTTGCCACAGTCAATACATTTACATGAAGAGAAAAAACCCTGTCCAAACCCAGATCCGGGTTTCCGTAAAAGTTGCAGTTAAGGGTGTGAGATCCATCGTGACTTGGAGCCCTGATTGTGCTGGGATCGCGTTATTACAGAGCATGAATATATGTTGTGTCCTTCAAATGTTATACCCGTCATTGGATTAAGTGTGCCAGTCACTTCTTCAACTTGCTTCTGTAACCCAGTTACCGTAGTTGTATGTTTAAACTGGACAATGGTATGCTAATCCCTCAACTGGATAACGACCGTAACCTGGTTACCCTGTCAAACTGGGTTTCCCGCTGCGTGAATGTACTGACTTGGCCTGAGCCAAGAGTCTCACCCTCATCCACCATGTATATAACACGCTGCCCCCGTTTCCCCTGCACACATAAACGAGTCTGCATCAAACCACCCTCACCCACTCTCCATAGCAAACAATTTGACCTTTTTAATCAACATCTAACCTTGCCCTTTCTCAATTTCTACCAGAGTGAGAATAAAACAATTAATGTGGAGAGAGGGGGAGAGAGAGGGGGAGAGAGAGAGAGAGAGAGAGAGAGAGAGAGAGAGAGAGAGAGAGAGAGAGAGAG
>JAOPJO010000008.1:9955780-9966403 GCA_027123675.1 Molva macrophthalma | reverse complement strand
CCCCCCCCCCCCCCCCCCCCCCCCCCCCCCCCCCCCCCCCCCCCCCCCCCCCCCCCCCCCCCCCCCCCCCCTACCTGGCAGTATCCGATCTTAGGGTTGCGGTGGGCGTAGGCGGTGAGCACCCTCCTGAGGGCGGCGATGCCGGTGGGGTTCTGGAAGGCGGGGTGGTCGGGGAGGGAGCGGTGGAGGTCCCGCTCGATCTCCTCCGTGGCCAGGGTGTTCTGGCCCATGGCCCGCTGCACCAGGTCGGTGTAGTAACCCTGGTGGGAGGCCAGCTCCGTCACCGCACCTGCAGACAGGAACAAACTGTTCTTCACCAAGACCACATAACACCCGAAACTAAACGGTAACTGCATACAAAATTAAACGAGAACCAACCCCCCTGACCTCGTCTTTATCAAAATGGATTCTGAAAAACAAAAACATATATATATATATATTTTTTTTTTCATTCTGGCTGCAGGGCTGCTGGCTCCCCTGTAAGCGCTGCCTAAATTCAGTTTCAATAAGCGGAGGACGGGTGTGTGTCGCTTCGGCACATCAGCCAGTTACAGGTTATGAATGCAATAGCATTTTTGACCTATAGAGGGAGTCATCTCATCTAGAAGTGATGTTGGGGTTTGGTTCTTCCTGAAGCCTCTTTTAGTGTACCAGATAAACAGACTAGTTCACATGCATGACATTCTTAACTCATGTTCTCATAACGTAATCCTAGTTTTTTGTTGCTTGCTATGCATTACATGTTACATTTCAATACATGTCTGCCCCATTATGGCACCTATTGCCCTCCTAACCGTTCTCTTCTGTGTTCCTTCTCAAGGTTACTTTCCTCTGGGTTGGGGGAGTTTTGCCTTTAAGTCTAAAAGGACTCAGGGTTAGGGGGTGTCATATATAATGTGGGGCCTGTAAAGCCCTTTGAGACTAACCGTGATTAAGAGGCACTAATACAATTGACTTGACTTGACGTGACCACGCTGTGTTCATAACACTGTAAACCTGCTTACAGTAACCCACCTTCTGTAAATGAATAACCATGGACGACAAGGGACAAGGGTTTTGTAACTGTGTAAAGAAATCAGATACTGGTTGCTAAGCGACGCTTGACAAACAGCACTTGATAAGCAGCGTTTTTAGAGACGCAGCAGCCCATCTACCTACCATTGCTTAATACTGCTATTCTGTTCTTTTGTACACCTGATGACATCAGGTGTACAGAGTGTCAAGTCCCGACAAGATCCCGACAAGTCTACTTTACTTCACAACACACAGCATGGGAATATACACACACACACACACACACACACACACACACACACACACACACACTAAGATAGATTGAGATAGTCATATGGAGAAAGAGATAAAGAGGAAGAAGGAGAGAAAGAGACAGAGAGAGACTTTTCTTAAAGTGGCAATGAACTGAAAAACGTTTTCTTTTTTATTTATTAACATTAGCCCTAAATTATATTTAGGGCTAAGGTTTCTTATTTGATCGTCAACATAGTAATCTATGCCATTTAGTGACTTGTTTCTAAAATACGGCCATCATTTAGAGAAAACAGGAGTAAAATCCATGTTTTTGCCAGTCTTCATTTGCGAATGTTCCACTCTGCTCCGAACACAGGTTGCATTATTTTGGTGACCGAGAAGTGCCTTTTAGTATACTCCTCAAGGGACACCGGCGGCGCAGTGAGTGTGGATGTGTGGAGCTCCGTCCATGCGGTGCTCTAAGTTGATGGCTGCGCCCGAGAGAGGGTTAAGCTTTTCAGACACTTCATACACAACACAGATCATTAAAACGCTCATACACAACAACAGTAGGCTGCCAAAAAAAGTAGCACAAAGTTGTCGTGGGTCATAACCATGGGGGAACCACGCCCTCCCCTGTCCTTCCTAGAGCTCTCAGCCCAAAAAGCTTTTTTTATAATTGATTTTAAATAGGGTTTGAATTCAAGTTGAAAGAGGGGGTTAGCTTACATTTCAAGCAAAAGATTTTTAGATAATACAATTTAATTAAAATGAGAAGAAATGATAAGATTATATATTATATACATATATAGATCCCCTAAGTGCAGACGTCCATAAGGGACTTAATGAAATTAATTATTCATAACATATTATACATAATATTACACACACATACATATATAGATGATTATTTCATATAATATATAAATATATAGATTATTATCACCTACATTAGATTATATTAAAATAGAAGGAATGAAGAGATGACAAACAAACAAAGGGAAAGTTAGAACAGACACAGAGAACTGTGTGCACACATAGCCGTGCACACACACACACACACAGCCGTCCACACACACACACACACACACACACACACACACACAAACACACACATGCACATGTGACCATATGTGTGTTTGCGTGTGTGCACATACACACACACACACACACACAAATACACATAGGGTCACGTGTCCATGAAAAATAAAGCTATGCACACACACACACACACACACACACACACACACACACACACACATATTCACACACACATGGCCAAGTGGAACCAGAACGTTTGTTTTGATGGCGTAGCATCCCCATTTTCTTGGTTTCATAGATTTTGTGTCACGTAGCCTCTAGACGTTTTTCATACTTTTTGTGTTTTCTATTTTTTACGTATTATATTATATTTTATTGTATTATAATGCCGTTACATTTTTGTGCTAGACTCTTTTATAAGATCACTATAAAAAACACTACACATCTGAACGAATCTGAGATAAATAGTTGTATTACATTACTACTGTCAGAATACTACTGTAATAGACTTAAACTCAGTTGCTAATTTCAACTGTAGAATCAAAGCCTTTCCTTCTATAAGGCTGTTCGGTACTGCAAACACCAGATATCACCCTTTATTCTCTGTCCCGTGTGGCCTGTGGTGAACATACCATAACACATGCACATGCATTGGTCACCTGTTCCGTGAACTAGGTCCTACCTTATCTACATCTGACCAGTGAACATCTGGTACAAGGACACACTCATACACACTCATACACACACACACGCACACACACACGCACACAAAAACACACATAAACACACACACACACACACACACACACAAATACGCATACACACAGGCAGCAGCTGTTACCAGATAGGGTCATCCAAAGGTCTCCTCTCAGTGAGTCTGGTATCCCCATGGCAACCAGTCTGTGCATCCTGTCGGTGCGGAACATGTGGACACCGCGTCCGAACTCACCAAAATGATCCTCCCACAGCTGCAGCAGACGCTCCTCCATGCTCTGTGCACACAAAAATACACACATATATATTAATACACACATTAATACAATAACACACATGATACACATACTAATAATGATCTTCCCACAGCTGCAGCAGACGCTCCTTCATGCTTCACACATTAACACACATACAAACATACAGTAAATATATATATGAATACACAATACACACAATAAATTATTAACTATTGAACAATTATTACACACACACACACACACACACACACGCACACATTAATGCAAAACAACATACAACCTGAAAGCAGAAGATCAGCATTTAAAATGGGAAATAGCTTTCTTTTGATTAGAGTAGAGGATTACAATCGAATCTAGACTTGAATTAGACTAGACTTTTCTAGATGAGACAAGATTAGGTTTGATAGATTGTATTAAACTAGATCAGATAAGAGCAGAAAAATAGAAATACAAATAAAACCAGTCCGGGTTGGTCTAATCCCTCTACACTTGCTACAACTGGGTATTACACTGCAGAATTCTTGGAAAGGGAGTCTGTACCTTGCTGTGGAGGTTGTTGTCTCCATGGAGCCCATGGTTGAAGGCGGTCATCAGGGCCTCTGTGTTGACGGTGTTGCGCAGCACCTGCTCCTCTACCTCCTCCTCATCAGAGCAGCCCGTGTCGTAGTAGAAGGTGTAGTAAGGTGTCTGGGAGCTCTGGAATGGAAACACCAGGCTCAGAGATGATCTCAAGGGTTGGTTATAGGGTTAGGCAGACTTTATAAATTGGTTGGAATATCTTAAGTTTAATTCACAAAAACACGAGTCTGTAATTTATTCATCATGCAAAAACATTTTTAAGGTCGCGAGGTCTGTACAAGCCTTTTACAAGTCTGAGTATTCCAGGGGAGACAATCAGGGGACCTAAAAGCGTACCCTGAGGAACTTTAGTAAATGTAAAACCACCAGGAAAGAAATCATGCACTGTGTCATGTCATATGTCATATGAAGGTTTCCTTAAATAAGGCAATGTTCTATACCTAGAACATTACTACCCACTATACTTATAGCCCAGCTTTGCTCAGAGAGAGGAAGGTGTGTTGTGTACGTACCAGAGGTTTCCTAGCAGGTTTGTTGGAGTACATGGAGTGTTTCCACTGCAGCGCTCTGAGCCGGTCGTTGAGGCCCTCCACCAGGTCGTCTCTGTCCTGCAGCTCGATGAACTGGAAGGCCTTCTTACTGCGAACACTCACTATCACTGGATTGGGCAGCGGGCTGGAGCTCTCTGCCTTCTCTATCGACAGCACCTGGTCACAACACACATCAGAAGAGCGCTTTAACATTCAGCTGGAATATTTTCTAAATTAACGTGGTTATGTTGACGGAGCATCAACTGCCCTCCTAGTCACCACTTGAAGGAGTGATTCCTTCCTTTGGGTCTTCCTTCTCAAGGTTTCTCTTTTCCCCCACTCTGGGTTCAGGGGAGTTTCTACTTACTCTGGCACATGCTTCTGGCCCCCATCCCATTCAGACAGATTTCCAGCAGACCTGGACCGGGTCGGGACAATCACAACCATTTATCTAATATGGGGCAGGTTTTAAGAGCCAGTGAGTCCACTGTTTCAGATGGAATTCGAACACATTTTACACAATAAGTGTCCGAAAAGCCCAACTTTCTCGCGGACACTGCAGTCAACACACAGAGCTCCACACAGACTGCACTTGGCCGTAACGTCAGACTACCAAGGAAAAGGTAGTCTGACGTCAGGAACAGAACGCCACCAGCGTTCGCAGCAGAGTGGAACGTTCACATAGTGTTTTGGGGAGAATGGCGAAAACATAGGATTTTACCCCTTTTTTCTCTAAATTGGGGACTTATTTCAGTAACAGTGATAAAATGGCATAGATTACTATGTTTACGATCATATAAGACAAATTACCATGTTTAAAACAAAAAAAAAGTGGTTTTGGGTTCACTGGCTCTTTAAAAGGCACTGTCCATAGCCATGAACTATTGTAGCCATGCTACTGCACACAGGAAGCCATGCCAAGGACCACACCCTTTTCTTTGTCAGTAGTCTCCTGGGTAGGATCCACTCCTCTGCACTCAAATTGACATAGTGGGTTGTTCACATACTCGACCACTTCCCCTGTACTAAACTACATCGTATATAAAGCATTCGGGGAAAAATACAAGCTGTGAGCTACAGGTAATGTTAAAGAGTTGTAGACTCTTTCATCCGGCGAGCATTTTATATTTGTTTTAACCCCCTCTAGGAATCTGCATGGTTTATATTTAAAAAATAATCAAATAATTCTCACTTGATATAACTCAACATAAAGAGTTATCCTAAAGTCATGGAACGTGTTGAAGTGAGCGCATCATAGATAGGGGTATTCGGGTTTCAGCCCTTAAGGTTCGGCATATATCCACCATTTCTATGAGGGATGTCCCTGAGGTATGTGGAAGAAGTCTGTTGAATGGAGTACGACCTCCACAAATCCAACATCATGGCAGCAGTTCACCACAAAGAAAGTCACTCCTAACATCAGTATAGTATAAATCTTGTAGAGGTCACAGGTTAAGTTGTAACCAAATCGGCAGCTTGAGATGGGCAGTTATCTAAGAAATAATTTTAAAGAAATCAATGAAATGTCCTATGACCACGGTTACAGACACACTTACTGTCTTTCTCTTCTCCAACAGCCACCTCAGCGAGGTAGCGGTAATAGTCTCCCTTCATCTTCATATAGAACACCTTGCTCTCATCCTGAGTCGAGTTGGGGATGAGGAATTTATCGAGGAGGCCCTGGTGATGAGGAGCACAAACACAAAAGGAGGCGTTTCCGTTTAATGTTTCGGATATTGCATTGTAAAACTCTTCATCAAAAACGGCATATTCTTTTTGTTGTTGTAGTTGTTGTTGTTCTTCTCCTCCTCTTCTTCTCGCTCCAGGGACTGTTAACTGACGAACACAGCTCACACAAAGGTGATCGAAAAGTGTGTTTTAGTAGTAGGAGGGACCAGCACCTCCTGCTAGACTAGCTAAAAGGCAGCATTTAACATTTAGGAGCCTAAAACATGAGCTTCAAAATTATAAATCAAGTTGGAAACCGAGACTTCAACAAAATAACTTTTATCTCATCTCAAAGTGGTTTGGTGGTCTTTTGCTCATTAATCCCCCTCCATCCAAAGAATGCCAGTTTTAAAACTAACAAACCCTACCACCAAAACCTTTTAGGAAAGTCTTAATGATACTAGCAAGGCGAGGAAAGTCCAACAGACTAAAAGGTGAGGACTGGGGGATTTTAATGTGGACAGGAGCTGGGGTCAAGGACAATGGGGAGGGCAGCTGGTGCAGAAGAAATCCAGCCAGCTGATCTACCAATGAGCTTTCCCTAGTGGAAGTAGGTCACTCACAGAGTCAGCCCTGGGTCTTTACTTACACACAGCCACACCCACACATACCCACACGTCACAGAATATAGCATCAAACCACTGCTTTAGGCCTGAAACCAACTATGAATCTAAGGAGAAGGCAGTCTTTAAAAATAGGTGCTGTGCATTCTTCAGGAGCAACAGCATCACAAATATTAGTACACAAGGCCCTTTTCTTGACAACATATTTCCAACATAACCCACCTGATACTGTTTATTTGGATGAATCTGACGATAAAATAAAGGTTTCCAAATGCAGCACTCTACAGACACACAGTATCCCAAGTAGAGGTGGGGGTGCTAAAGCCAAGGTAAACATGGCGTTGACACAATGTGGATGAGCCAGTGGCTTTAAGAGCTGGTTGAGGAATTGGGGCAGTGAGAGGGCCAGGGCTGACGGCTGCGGATCAGCATGACAGGAATGCATGGAGCAGACCAAACTGCCTTTTCAACGATCAGGGCCTGAGTGCCTGAATCAAAGGAAGCCAAGATAAAAGGGGGACCACAGGTACACACCCAGTTGCTGGCCATCAATCAACCAAAGTAAAATATGGTTCATAAACCTGCTATTCTTGTTTAATATGGGTTGTGTGACATCGACAATAGTCTCTCAGGACAGATGGGTGGCCTGCACGATTTGTTTCTCCAGCCTAAACGTCTGTGCTTTAGGTCACCACATTTTGATTAATCAGATTCAGAAATCCAGAACCAGATCCAAGGCATTTCGACCAATCACCACACTTTGTTAAGCTATGCATTACAATCACCTGCCTTATTCTGTATCCGGGTTGCTCAAAATGTGGCTACCCAAGTACAGACGTTTATGCTAGGGCATTACATCAATTGAGCAAGCCACTCATCTGTCTTGAGAGGACAAGACAAGGACTCAAGCCATGCAACAAATAAGGTCCTTCGGAATTGGCAAGCAAACCAAGATGGGGGTTTCTTCCAGAATATTCAATGTGTTGTGTCAACAACAAGTCCAACCCCCCAACTGGGACTAGCTAAAGGTGCGTAGGAACGACCAGGGTTTAAAAAGGCATAAGGAGGACAAACGAGACGTGGAATGTGATAACTATGTGCATAGGCTTGGGGTGATAACAGCCTACTTATATGGTGGATGTAGAACAGGCGTGACAGCGAGGAGCGGAGACAAACAGGGTCCTGCTTCAAGAAGCGGGATTTACAGGTTAACCGGATATGTTATGTCAGTACTCAGGGGAAGCCATCATTTTCAGTTTCACACACCAAGATTAGACTATACTCTCCGTTAAGTTACCATGGCGAATCATGCTGTGAGGCTAACCTTGAGAAACCATGGTACATAGCAGGTAAGCTCACAGCTAAAATGGTGACTTCTTTCTATCTTCTCATTGGCTTAATAACAATGAACAACAACATAAAACTATTGTGTTCATTTTCCCTCCTTGTTAGTATTTTACCTTAACAATCAACTTACCTTGATATGTCTAAATAGAAGTAGCCAAATAAGCGATATATACTTTACACACTTAATGAAAGTGTTAACCCCACCCACGCGTTCAGTAGACTATTCCAGCAGAGATGTATGTGACACTTCTGAATGATGACATAATGGCTTGCCCTTTGTCGGACAATGGATCGTTCACTTTGCATTGACTGTAAGACCTAGAGCTTAACTTTTCTTAAAGAATCAATAGATTAATATGCTGTTATAATACACATTTAGTTATTTTTAAGAAAAAGTGTTCGTTACTATACAAAAAGACATACAAAAAGTATGTTTTGTTATTTTTTGTTCTGAAACCAAAATTCCAGACAATCCTGACTAGTCAGAGGTCTGGTTTACGTTTAAAGACGTCTAACCCTTACTTAACCCACTACTTAAACAGGTCCTACACCTTAGGTGGACAATAACATGACGCTATTTTGACTATATATAGACAGTACTTGAATATTGACTGATGCTTTTTGTCACTCAACCTCTGAATCCCAAACTAAACATACAATATTTACAAAACATTGTAATGCAAAATCCTCCTCTTTTGATCCTTTCTGATTAGAAGGTTGGATGTGCTCATGCTTGGAGCCTGATTCATGTACGACTCCTACGATATTGGCTTATCACAGATATGATATATGATGCATTGTTCTTTTTGGCATCCATTCCCAATAAAATCTTTTTGTCTTATGAAACACAACAAAAACAACTTGAGCCTCTCACCAGCACGGCGTTGCAGATCTCCTTCAGCTCTTTCTCGATGTTCTCCCTGTACGCCTTGACTATGGCCTGCCTCTTCTCACCGGCCTCCGCCTTCTGCTCGATGCTGGACACCACCCTCCATGACGAGCGCCGGGCCCCCACCACGTTCTTGTAGGCCACCGACAGCAGGTTGCGCTCCTCGCTGGTGAGCTCGGTTTCAGCGCCCTGCTCAGTAAAAGTCTTCATGGCGGCGGCCATGTCGTCATAGCGCTCCGCCTGCTCCGAGAGCTTGGCCTTCTGCACCAGCGTCTGCTCCACCACGTCGCTCTTCTCCATGGCGGCTGCTCGCTGGGTGGTCGCTGACGGAGGAGGGAGAGCAGCCAGGAGACAGGACTGGTGTCAGTATCGACCATGATATCGCTCGCACACAAAAACTACTTGGCAGTTCACTGCAAAACACAGGGAATGGTGGAGAGATAAAGATAGCTCCTTTGAGTGTCTCAAGGAACATTTACAGCGAGGTTGGGAAACTTTTATGGGTAAGAGTCGGGCAGCTCTGCCTGATCCAGACCGAGCCGTTCACTTAACACCATGATGCACTGTGGCGGGTGTCAAATAGCCAGCAGGCTTTCAGTCAATCAATCACTCATTTTCCATTTCAGAGGACATGTTTCCAGTGTATTCCAGATCCGACATCTACCAACAATACTGTTCTTGTCACCTTGTTGCTTATCAAAAGCTTGGATATGGTTTTCAAAGTAGATACTGAAATACCATTAATTTATCAGAAATTGCAGACATTAACAATAACAATAAAAAAGATCTAAACAAACCACAAACGTCCACAACCGACCCTACTATCTTATCTGCTTATATCAGGCTTAAACGATCTACTCTAGTGAGACAATGTATAGCCGAAGATGTGATTACAAAACGTCCAACCATTAACATGGGTCAAACAATTAAACTATTTCACCTTTGAAGACTGGAGGAACGATTATAGAGATATATTTAATGTGGAGATTGATGGTTTCAATCAGAAGGCTTATGTGACAAATTAGCCACATGATGCAATAGTGAATAACCTAATGACACTCCTTATCTTGAAGTTTTACAGATTCAAGAAATGTTCAATTAAATGTCATCTCTTTTGGCCTAAAGCTGGAATACAATCATTTTCAAGAGCTATATCAAAGCCAGGCCAAGGGAAATAAAGAGCAATAATGCCAACACCTTTAAGAACATTTCTGAAAAAGGTACTAAATACCAAACATATGTACTGTAAAGACATAATTACTAAAGACATAAAGACATACATTAATAATACAACATGTGAATGTTTTTTCTCTCTATCCTAAATAATGTGTGTCATGTCAATGCCAAGACACAGAGGACTGTGTACATTTGTTTTCTTTTAAACCCACCACACCCATCTGTAGCCTACCTGTTGCAATGCTTATTTAGTAAGCGAAGAGGAACAAGATCCCTTACATCTGTTTAAAATACTACATGGCTCTCGGGTATAAAGTGTGTTGCATTTAGTTAGCTACATACATGTTTCTATTAACCAATTACATTCATCAGGAAGCCCCTTGGTGACGACCCCTTCCACCATGCCACTGGTCACCTCCTCATTCCAAACCTTCTCATGCATGACAGCCATAGGAATGGTCGAAGCGGTGTGTACGCAATGTGTGTGTGTGTGTGTGTGTGTGTGTGTGTGTGTGTGTGTGTGTGTGTGTGTGTGTGTGTGTGTGTGTGTG
>JAOPJO010000008.1:9896011-9909048 GCA_027123675.1 Molva macrophthalma | reverse complement strand
TGCTAGTGACACAGTTCAGAGTAGAGAGCTGCTAGTGACACAGTTCAGAGTAGAGAGCTGCTAGTGACACAGTTCAGAGTAGAGAGCTGCTAGTGACACAGTTCAGGGCAGAGGTCTGCTAGGTACACAGTTCAGGGCAGAGAGCTCTGTAAGAGAACAAGTTGGACAGAGTAGCTTCTGCCTGCCAGATGGGTAGATAAAAAGTAAATAATTTAGACTATGACATTAGGCTCGGAAAAACAGCAGGCTTTTTGTATTGGCTTACCGCCTCAGTGAGTATTCCAGCATATTTGGGTGTGCCTGTGTGCTCATACACATGCGTGCGGGGTGAATGTACGTGAAGATGTGGGATGCAGAGAGTGGGCATGCAGGAGGGTAGGATCTGCAAAAGCCACTGCAGGAAATGGCCGCTTTCTGCTGAAAACTCAGATGAGAAAACAAGGCCTACTTTCCCAGGCAATAAAACTGCTTAGACTTGTCATCATTCCTTCTTGAAAAGGAAATACTTTCCATTCTGTGTATACATTTGGAACTTGACTTGCTGCCTGCACTTCAGTTATGGGCAATATTAAGCCACATTTGAATACATCACATGGCTTAATTCGCAAAGGCTCTGCCAAGATACTACGACACATCAAAACATTCCAGGACTTGGTTTAGATTCGTAAAGTTCCGTCTAGACGCAGAACTAATCACATCCAGCTGCAGTCCCAGAGAACAGCCAGTCGATGGGTTTAGCGACAATGGTTTTGAATAACTCAATAGGTGAAGATATGAGATATATTTATGCGATAGATATATATATGCGACAGGTTAGAACAGGTGATTCTGTTTGAAATAGTTTGGAGTGGTATTGCCTGAAGTTACTCAACATTCTGCCTGCATACAAGTTTGCCCGTGAACACAGAAAACCTGTCTATTAAAAGTACAGGCCTATTCAGGAGCATTTCCATTAGGGTTCGACAGAGTAAACGATTTGACTGATTAATCAGCGGCAACGGTATGTTTTACAATCCGCTTGTCGGCCAAGTCCTTTCAAATCATTTTTAATGGTGGCTCCTTAACGGCAGCTTAATAATAACATCCAACATTCATTGAACTAAGGGCTACAAAAAAAGAACAATACCAGGGGAGGCATTTTGATGGATTAATGTTTAATTCTGTGCAAAGTTATGCTCATTATTCATGAAAAACAACACCATAAAATATTTTTGCATAGAGGAGAATTAAAAGCACACTGTCCGGCACCTTCAAAGAGGAATAAACCGCAGGACACACAGTAATGTCTTCCCTGGTCAGTGTCTTTGTAATCTGTTCAACTGATTCTAGGTAGGTAACATTCATTTATGAGCTAATGTAAACAACACTGTATTGAAAGAAGGCCTAATCAACACAATGCTGTGTGTGTGTGTCAATGGCAGATATCAACTTAAGTCATCTCAAAAATATTTAATGATTTAGTTTGCTAATTGTTCATCATTTACAATATTAACACTTGCTGTAAAGCCACTTGGATCATGTTCTGCTGGCAACAATAACAATTCAACAGCTTTGTTTATGTGTGCAGAATGTGTGCAGCTGTAGTCGAATACAGGATCAAATCGCAGAGCTCTGAGGTTTCCCTCACTTCAAAGAGCTTCTATGTGGGTCTGGAGTGATGTATTAGATAATAATAGATTATAGGCTAGGAGGTAATACACTTCCAGGGGGACTTTCATTATCCCCCAACCATTGCAGCTACACAATTACACAAGCATGCGCACACACACTCACATACACACAGACAAACACAAAATGACAACCCTCAAACCATGAGGCATGGATCAACAGTGCCTAACCTGGACTTTACTGTAGTGGACGAACAGACAGACGAACAGACAGACAGACGTCCTCTGCTGCTGCAATGCTTCCAATGCAGCATGTGGAACACTGTCTAGACACTGCACGTTGTGTCGCTCTCAGTGCGTGTGATGCAGCGCTAAACAATTAGGCAGGGGAGTGCAATGTAATGTCTGACTGCAAGCACAAAATCAGCAGGAAGATGGCTGGCAGACAGAGAATTAAATTCACTACCCACACGCCGTATGGTTACCAATGTTCTGCCCAGAGGGCCCGTGAGGAGAGGAGAGACAGAGTGAGAGGGAGAGTGAGAGCTAGAGTGAGAGCGAGAGCAAGAGAGAGAGTGACAGAAAGGTGTACAGTATGCAAATGTACACATTAAATCACATCACAAGAGTGCCAATGCAACTGCCTGTTCATTCTACCCACAAACGCTGTGATTGGCTCATTCACATGCTTTAGGAAACCTTCAAGCATATCATGTATGCTACAAAGAACAGAAATGTATCATAAATTATCTCTGTTCTCCGGCTCACTGCTGTAGCCATTCTTCTCTTGGAAATATAAATACACACACACGGTGCCATCAAAGCTCCAAACGTACATTACTGCCCTCGGTTGACTCACAAGTTTCTGGAAATAGTGGACAAAGCAATGTTGAAAAAACTGGCCTGCTGTGAATTATGCTACTGCAATTCATAGGTAGATGAGTATTGCACTAGCGCCAAGCACGCTAATCAAAAGTATCTTGCCAAAGATCCCTTTGAGTATGTGTGTGTGTGCGAGAAAACCCACATGTCGACAACGAGCAAGCAAAAAACATTTTTATGTTATTTCCTTTCCAGCAGGCCGGCAATGACAACCCTGAAACCATGAGGCAGGGAGCAACAGTGCCATTTGGGTTGGAACAGGTGCCCTGTGGGGTTTCCTCCACATCGAACAACTCTTACAACAACACCACAACACTGTGGCTCTGACTCACGCCGTCTATCGTCACTGAGGCTATGAATGGTGGTTTGACACGATGGCGGCTGCCACACACAATGCAACCCTGCTGGAAGGTCAATTATCATTCTAGCAACAGTCTGTACTCCTCTGGCAGAAGCTACAGTAAGATGTGGATGATGGTAGAAAATATAAACCAGCTAAGTCATTTAAATTGTTAAAACGTAGCTCTATGTTTTCATCTCCTGGTGGAAAATGGACCGAACTACGACAACGGTGAACACAGATCCATATAAAGTATGCAACGGTGAACTGTTTACGGGTTCATAGGTTCCTGTTGTTTTGCCTGAGCACCATATTTACTCTACAAATGTTTCCATAGCGGCAGTGATGTATTTTGGGATATTTCGGAAATGAGAAGCCCATGAAAGGGGTGTTGTGTATTCTATTAAAGGTCTCAAGATTGTCTCGGTGGCTTTCGCGATTCCCTCCATGATTCAGAAGTTATGAACAGATGCCAAGGCAGAAGGGTGAGCCCCCCCGCCTCACCCACTCCACTGTGTCTGTCTCAGTGGCCGGCAACAGGTCCAATGTGGAGCGAGGATTAGCCACGGCCCACCGTCTCAGCGTGTCTCCCTTATCGCAAGTAGCAGATTGGGAGATGGAGCGAAAGGCACCATCGATGAGTCATGGCCTGTTCCTTCTTCTACTGAACTCCCCCCCCCTCACACACACACACACAGGCCCACAGTGACATAAACACAAGCTCATTAATAAATTCCAATACAGACCACACGCAGATTATTGCCTCTTCCTTCTTCTACTAATACCACAGAGAAAGGCAGGAGCCATATTTCTAGTTTGGCAAAACCTTGGGCACTGGCATTTTATAAGCAATTGAGAAACAAAGGAATCGGAAACCGAATAATATGTATTCATTAAAAAACAATTTACATTACTGGGTAATGAGTAGGCAATTTACATCTTGTAGGACCTTCGATGCTTGATGCTTCGATATTGTTGTCTATTTGCATTGTGTAACCTTAACTGAGCCAGAGGGAGACATGGTAGCTAAAGGTGGACATGGTGGTTCATCTCCTGCAGTGGATCTGTATCTGTAATTGAATAAAATCGCTCTGGATCAAAGCAGCTGCTTAATGACTAAATTGTGATAGTAAATACAAAAACTTAATGGCGCCCAATGTAGAATGGAAGAGGATTTTTCCACTGCTCACTACGCGAGAAACGGCGCCATCCCAGCACATTAACACCTCAAGTAACACCTGTGGTACAGCAGGCTTTACAACTGTGAACCCCTGCAGCCTGTCAGAGAAAGAGAGTATAGATGCGCCGATATACCGGCCGGTGACCGAGATTGGACGGTTGGCAGCTGATTGGCCATGACCGGTGAATGGCCAGAGAGTCTCATGTATCACATTCTGTGCCGGTCAAATTAACACACATGCGCCGTCACGTCGCACTAATTTTTAATGGAAATATATTAAACAATGATGAGAAAGATGTTTAAAGACCCTCTACTGAGACAGAAAATATAAACGTCCCTCTTGAATCCCATCCTATTATTTCCAAAAAAGGTCAAAAAAGGTCACAAATGTCATTCAGTTTGACAACTCCAGCCCAGTTTTGCACACATGGAAACAAGTTGATGAATGCATCATTAGGACGAATACATTTTACCAAAACGACAATTAAAATATTCAACAACATAAATAACCAGTATGCAAAGGAAGCATTTACAGCTATTTTGAGTCCTTATTAGGTATTCACAGTGTAACTGTGGATACCTATTGTTATTCTAGTTTGTTTAACTTTGTTTCTTAGAAAGAAAGAAAATCTGAATCTAAAGAAAAATGGAGAAACACATGAACAGACAGAGAGCCGATAGACAAGTCCAAGGAAACATACCAAAGATCTGTGCAGAAGTATTGGGGGGCACAATACTCGAAATGCTGCTTTTCGAAATCCTTCTAAAGCAGCAATGCTTTAAATATGGGTGGCGAACTAAAATGGGTAACAATCCAGTTGGAGGCGGGTTGCGGCCTGACAACACGTAAACACGAAGGGATCACCAGGTCCAGTGTGCTCAGACTGTACGGCTGGGAAAGACATTTTGGTCTTTGTCAAATTGTCTCTTGGGTCCCGAGATGAAAACGCCCAAAAATGGATAAAATCAAATCAGATAAAGTCTAATCTAATCCAATATTTATAAGAATATAATATAATATGTATTTGTGTGTGTGTGTGTGTGTGGGTTGCCATTTGTTCTTTATTCATGTGCAGGAACTGAACTGCACATTCAGAGAAACTCCAGAACCATCAGCCCAAGAACAGTGCAGGACCATGCGTGTGTGACTCTGTGGACTTGCTCGGGTAGGGGCTGGGAGGGTCGATGCATGTGTGTATCTGCTATGCTTATGAGAGCCAGGGAGCCTGGGAAGTGTGTGCTTAGTTCAACTTTCTCCAAAGTCACAGCCAGGCTACAGAAATTCCAAGGAGTAACTCTCTCTATCTCAGTAGCACACATCCCGAGCAACTCCTACACACTCTGGCCTGTATTCGCAAAGAGGGTCAAATTGACTTTGCTGAAATGGAAAAAGTAGATGTCCCCAGGAGAGTTGAGAACTTGCAGGCTTCAAGTGAATAGTCAGTTACAACTATGTGTTATATTAAATCTACAACAGTGATGCTCGTTCAGCCAATATCTTTACTGGATTAGATGAATTCCCTTTTCAGGTAAATGCAGCAATGCAATTGAAGAACTATATGCAGTTGTAAAAGGAATAGGATTCCAGTCACCAACCTGTAGGTTGAACTACGGCTGCTTCTTGAATGGAGGACCAATTTCTATGCTTTCAGGTCGGCAATGTGAACTGGAAAAAAGAAAGAATAAAATGATGATTTGATTTCAAAACTACTTTTCATTTTTAAGTGATTTTGTCAGTGCAGTGAATCATGTTATTGCTAAACCTATTAAAATCTATTCCAACCATGTATATGATTGACTTTGATTGATTTTGTACTTGTAAGCCACCATATTCAATGACAATTAGAGCTCACATTCTTAGCAGTAGTTATAATCATCATTCAGTTTACTGCATTTAGGATTTTCTAGTCACACTTTCCATCACACAGGTGTGCACGCACGCAGATGCACACACGATCACACAGTAGCGTATACCAAACTGTCATGTTACAAGCAGCTCATCAGGAGTGGTTAGGGGGGGGTCAAGGGCCTTGATCAAGAGTCAAGGCTCTTGACACTTTGAAGCTGAATTCACAGCTCTGCGTACCCCTGTACCCCTAAGACTTTGCGAAGATCGAGATCAGAATGTTGAAATATCAATGTGATAAAGACATTGCAAAATCATTAAAATGCACTGCTGAAAAGCGGTTGGTGAATCGCAACCAACTGAAAATACAGTGTCTTGATTTTGCCAGGTGAATTTATTTTATTCTCGTGTCTGGCTGTCACGAAACAAAACACCACGCCTGGTCCACTCAGCGATTACTTGACACGTTCCTCTTGCATGTGCAGGACCCACAAGTGTGTATTAGTGGTTGACGTGTCAACCACCAATCAATGACCCAAAGGACCAACCACCGACCATCCTGTTGCAGGCTGACCTAGTTACGGTCTTAATCATGTTTGGATCATGACATATTTACAGCTGCCTGTAAGAGAACCACATACTTTCTAATTCACAAACAAATGCCTGTTGACAACAAACCAACCTGACTCCAGGACTCAAACTACATCCTCGCCTGTTACCCATGACAGTCATGGGTAACAGTCTGTTACCCATGACTCACCATGTCATTAGGCTCTCTTCTGAATGCAGAGGGAATAAAGGTCCCCTTTCCGCCCATCCATTGCATTAATGTTAGTAATGTCTTCTTTTTCCTGTTCTGAAGACTTTACAGCATAGGTGTCTGTTCCTGTGCCCTACCTCTGTTTCGCTCCATCACTACCCTGCCCCCTGGTGTGGTTTCTACAGCCTGTTGCACTATTGAAACTTAGGCTAGTTTAAAAGTAAATTCTGACAAATGCAATGCCAACCTTAATTTCAGCTGCACCAACTTGGCCCATTGGCAATAGTCTAGATTGGCTTGTGGTTGCTAGCATGAGATGAGGCTGTTTGACCGCTTGCATGTGTATACAGCTTTTGCATATCCTTTGCTTAACCATATTTAACACCCTTTTTATGAGAAGTCTCCTAGTTTCACATCCCAATATGGAGTGTAACCTTTGGCTGTATTGTAAAACACTCTCAGTCGCTTTAATGTTTAGAAGGATTGAAGTAACTAGTAACTGGGGCCTAGCTATTACATTACACTGCCCATATTATCTGTTACAGTAAGACGAGTAGTCAGATTATCTTATAGTAAGGGCAACAAAGTCTTGGCGTGATGGCTACCATGTAGAGAGAGTGAGTAATGATGTCAAATACGTTTCACTGAGTTGACCAGTGAAAAGGGATGCAAATTGCCAGTAGAAATTCTTCCACTGGGTCTGGAAAGCACAGATTCTGAAAGTCCACCAGGAACTATTCAACACTAAACCTTTTCCATGTGTGCTTGCATTTATACAATCAGAAATACACAATCAAAAAACAATATTGTATGGAGTATTTAATCCATGAGATAAACAATCCATTCCCTATACAAGGCTAATTTAAAAGTTTCTGCTCTTGGATAAGGCCCACCATCAGATTACCAAACACATTCCAATCAAGGAGGTGAATTCATATACTTACTAGTGGGGAATTTGGAAAATGGATTTTAGAGACATAAAGCCCTTTCATCATCAGTGTAGGGGCTGGTTTTTTAAGTTTTTCAATAAACAATAAATCAAACCACAGTATCATTATATAATTATAATGATATTATCGTTCACACATGAGCCTTCAAAAGCACATTTCTATTCTCACATAGAACCAGCCTCCACAAAGCCTCTGTTTGAACTGGCCAGTGGATGCATTTAGTACTTGAGAAGACATTTCCAAGTCGCCATGGCTCAACAGACATAAGCCCCTACAAGAGACGCTAACTCCAGCACCAACATTCACACTATGCCTCTTCGACGTGGGCCCGCCTACCGCATCCTCGACTCTGCATGCAACAGCCCTCCCCACCTCCTTGTTCTCTCCGTCCTTGCGTTTTATCTCTCCTCCTCGCGGTACACCGGCTGTCACGATTCCCTGCCCACTCATCAGCGCTCCGCCGATGCAGCCGTCACTCCGAGATGCTTTCATCCCGCCTCTCCTCAGCAGCTCGCCAGGTGACAAACTGGAGCATTACATAAAAAGAAGAGTGTAGGTGTAATAGATGCGTGCATGTGCCTGCGTGCGTGTCTGTTCATTCACCTTCAGAATGTAAAAATTGGATGTTATGTTTCTGTGGTATACAGAGCATTTTAAGAATAAAAACATCTTGAATTATAATGGCTTTCAAGATCTGTATAAAAACAAGGTTGATGATTTAGAGTTGGGTTGTTGTATTGTATTGACATTCTGAGTCAACCACACTGGGGGTTCGAATTCAATAATAATAATAATAATAATCCAACTCTCAGTCTTTTATAATAAACTATCCAGTACACATCTTTGCATCTCCATAGAATGGACTTTTAGGAGTACATTTACATATGGTTAGGGTTAGGGATCAAGTGCATAGCTCCAGAGAGCTTCAGAGTGTCTGTAATGTTCAACCACTTTCAAAGCACTCTTTGAAAGCCTCTCGGTACATATTTGTAGCCATTGTGGTTCAATGACAGTAGTTATGGTTGCCGTTTAACTAGTTTAACTAGTTCCATATTGGACTGCTTTCATTGAGCCGTCGCTAACATGCCAACATGCTCCATTACTTACTATGATTTGATGCTAATTGGGATTCTATTAACTGAATATGAGGGGCCAGGTAACTCTCTGTAACATACGTTCTCTGTGGTGAACTTTCCGCATAGGAAAGGAGAAATGGCTGCAGCCTTGCTGCAGCCATCCGAGCATTCCTCCACTGGGGAAGCCCTGGGCTAATTCAGGACATAGCAGTGGACTCGTATCCTGCATTGCTCAGACAGGGTGTGAAGACAATGCCTGCCATGGCAGCTTAGTTGGTCCTCTTATCTCCCCAACACCCCTACTGTGGCTTCATGCAGACATCTCTGAAGGTCTGTTAAGCCCAACGCACACAGGGCGCGGATTTCGCATCATATTGTAGCATAAACCTGAAAACAAATAAAATCATGTTGTTTTTAAAGGAGCAAAGCACAAGGAGCGCTATTAGCAGGTAGCAGGGCTGTATTTCGTATAGGAATCAAGTCTGTTTTGACTGCGAAACTTCCAAAGCATAACTTCACGTCTATTCTAACCCAGCTGTGTGCTTAGCCGGCTTTAGGCCCTCGGTCAGGCCGTGGCTCCTCAAAGGCTGGAGGTGAGTAACTAAACTCTTTTTTCTTCCAATCTACTATCACTAAAGCCATTCAATTAATATGTTATTATTACCATACAGCCAGAATAGAACAGGGCAATTCTACATGATATGTTATTCATGTATGTGTCCAAACTATTTTTGTATGATGATCCAGAAAAACATTGTTGTCGATCTTTGTGTGAGGCGACACCTGGGTGTGTGTGTGTGTGTGTGTGTGTGTCTATGTGTGTGTGTGTTCATGTTCTGTGTGTGTGAACATCCATGGACTGGACTGGAGATTCTGTTGGGCTTGGGTGGGGACCAAACAGGCATCACACTGAGGCTTAGCAGCTGTTATACAAGATTACTCACACATCGGACGTTAGCAACAGCAGCCAGCGAAAACAACTGCTGCTGATATTTACTTAATCACACCGGTGGCATTTGCTGGTTACGGAGTGACCTTCTCGACAAGCTTCATTGGAGTTGGTTCTTTCATACCAAATGGCTAGTAGGGACACAGGACCGGGTCAGCAGAATAGCTGCTAACTGTGAGGCAGGATCGCAAATTGCTGTAGTAGTTCAAATGACTGTAGTGCACAGTGATTTGCACTATATGGGGAATGAGCTGAAGCATTCTCTTTAAGCCTCCTTTACCATGGACGCCAGGAGGAATGTGTAATCAAAATGTCATTAGTCTATTTTCTACCACACACTGATCTCCCTTTTGATGGGAAACACCGACGTTAAAAGGGCGGTTTGGGTTTATAAATAGATTGTTATGTGTCCCTCCCCGACCCCCTTTGAAGATAAAAAGGAAAACATGACAGTGGAATCTTTGTCTCCAGGGTAGATGTTCCATAATGTCTTTTGGCACCTGGCTGATGCTGACAGAGGTGTCTGTGACGCCAGCAGTCACAGGCTACTTTCATAGTTCAGCTCCACGGTCGATCACCCACTGTATTTGTCTTTTGGGAGAGTGGGTTATTGCTTTTTTTTCTTTTTAATAAAGAAAATCCCTTTCTGGTGCATAGGCTAATCTGTTGCTCGGCACAATTCTCGGAATCATCTTTAACTCGGTATCGACTTTGTCATGAAACGTTAAGACTTTGAGCGCCGCTGCATGAGGCAGCAGAGAGCTCACCCCGATCACCGGCTATATGATGATGAGACTCTTTTTAGTATCGGACCATGAAGCTAAGCTGTCAAACACTGGCAGTAGGTCCCTCTCTGACCTTCTGGGAAAAGTGGAAAGTCTTCTCAGAAAGCAAGTTGACGTGCGTGCACACACACACACACACACACACACACACACACACACACACACACACACACACACACACGCACGCACGCACACACACACACACACATGCACGCACACACACACACACACACACACACACGCACGCACGCAAATGCATACCCACACCGACATGAACTTGATTTTTCGCATCCTGCTCGGCCACAGGGGAGGGATGTGGGTTTTCAGCCCTACCAGCAGTGTGGCGTGCCGTGCAGTCAAGCATGCATCAATGGACTTTCTCAATCTATTTTACTCTAAAACACAAATATCATGTCTGACAAACACAAAGAAGTATAACAAGAGCTTGAATTGGTCAATGCTACAGCAAGGAATTAGCGAACATAGTGTAGAAGACACCCAGTCCTGACTGTGAAACTGCTAAATTGTGACTGCTAATTGAAGATTTGATCATAAAGAAATGGCATTGAATACACCCATGTATATCAAAAACCTACCCTGAAGGAGCTCATTTCAATAGTGTTTCTCATATGGTTGTGTGCCAGAAACAAGACAACAAGACGTTATGCTGTAAATGGCCTAAAGATTGCTAAACACACTCAGCGCACTAGCTGGAGTGCAAGGAGTTCCAATTTGATTTCTTGGACAGGTTTATAGACCGATGACCAAGCTTAGTGGCTGATTGGTCAGAAACATGTTGCCATCATGACTCATAGGTAGAAGAATAGAGTCTGACTAATCACATGGGCAGGTGGATCTAGCCCATTATTAACATATTTCTGTGCTATAGACCGTTGACTGAGATTTGAGATTTTAAAAATAATTATTTTTCCTCATTTGAATAACATTTTAAACTAGACATTTCCCATCTGGGATTAATAAAGTGCATCTCATCTTTTCTTCAAGACAGACATATAAATACATAAATGGAGACCAACGAATGTAGACAGAGAAAGACAGATGAAGATACACAGAGACCAGACAGACATACAGACAGACAGATAAATAGACAGATAGATAGATACAGATAGAGATTACGCTAGATAGACAGACAGACAGACGATAGACAAGCCTTTACTCCCTTTTTCAGGGGAGGCGCCAGAGATTTGTTTTTGCTGGTGTTATGGGGTTGCTAGACTTTGTCAGTGAGGGTGCTCTGAAATTTAGGGTTTCCCAATAATGTGCCAGTTGACACAGTTTAATCTCTACTGCAACACCCCGACACATACACGTACACACACGCACGCACACACACACACGCACATACGCAGTACCAGTGGGCCACGCCGCGACAGTTGCATTGCCATTCTATGTTAAACACAAGTCAAGATATTCAGCTCATGGGATATAGATGTAAGGTTCACAAGCCAGCCTATGTAAACACACCTCTGAACATTTCACACAATTATGCCACGGTCAGGGATGCACACAAGCAGCAAGCAACATACAGGCACGGCTGAGGATTCCTCAGCAGCAATCATCCTCCCCTGGCTTTTCTTGACCGCTGGTTGGTGACTACTATCATTGTGTCTACTACACCTTCATGAGACCTAACATCACCTGTAGCCCTAGGTTCACAATCACTCGTTGTCGTTTCCCTTTGTTTGGGTCTTCACACGTGGACGTTATTGTGAAAACCGATCCATTACGATATCGCTAATGTAATGCTTTGCTAATGCTAACTTATTACGCCGCGCCTGCATCTGATTGGCTGAATCAGACCACCTGTGTTGGCTTTATGACAATTAGTCTAAAAATAATTGGTTTGTTTTATTTATGTATTTCTTTATTTATCAAATGATAAATTATAGTATTCACACATTCAAAATCAAAAATTCTAAATAAACCAGACATTTCTTGGGGGTGCTAGGGGGTGCTATGGCTATCCTACGGGTAGCTACAGCACCACCAAGCCCCTCCCTGGCGCTGCCTCTGCTCTTGTTCCATTCCCAACATATGGAACAAGGCGCGTGCAAAGTAGATGCTCATGTGGGATAAAGAGACATGCTGGTCTACACATGGAAAAACAGGATTATGCCTCATGATGGAACAAAGCCACAGATGGGTAACCTAACCCCATATGCAAAATGACAGGTGTGCTATTAGTTTACTATGACCTAGAATGCAACAGAAGGTAGCATAACACACATTGATAAGGTTATTTACTTTTGATAAAACATTTTGTCACGCTTTGATTTAGATTTTTGTATTGTATGATCTCCTTTGCTATATAGACCTGGTACACACTTCAAAAATCTAAAAATATGTCTTACATAATCCATTCTATCAGTATTACATAAAGGCCAGCCTCGGCGCTAACCAATAAATTCACATTTGACAGGTTCAGCTTAAACCCTCTATAATAAAGTATGTAAACTCAGAAGAATGCATCCAAAAATCTTATGTTTCATTGAAGACAGTGAAATATATAAAAAAACACCACCTCCAAATAGAAATATAAAAACATGGAGGACACAGATTGGTGTGATACAAGTGTGTGTGTGTGTGTGTGTGTGTGTGTGTGTGTGTGTGTGTGTGTGTGTGTGTGTGTGTGTGTGTGTGT